>SJYO01014747.1:11656362-11683950 GCA_006410555.1 Capra ibex | reverse complement strand
GACCTAGTAGCTTTTTGGTTCTCACTCAAGGTCTTTTTGTAGATAAAGACCAAATAACTGATACGGTTTTGGAAACTGACACGTCTAGTGTTATTTGACACCTTTTAAGAAGTTGTCTACCCTTAAGGTCTGGTGGACTGGACGCAGATCTCTTTGGATATACGTCCAGTCCTTCGTTGTCAATCTTGACCTGTGCCTTGTTGTCTGACCAAGGTTTATCCTTTTCCTCATGCAGTTCCGACATATAACAGTGGGACGAACAAATTGAATATACGTCTTATGTAGTACTCTTTACGACCCGACCTCCTTCGTGTTCGACCTTAGTTCTAACGGTCCTCTTTATAGTTATTGGAGTCTATACGTCTACTGTGGTGTGTATACCGTCCTTCACTTCTTCTTGATTTTTCGGAGAACTACTTTCACTTTCTCTTCTCACTTTTTCAATCGAATTTCGAGTTGTAAGTCTTTTGATTCTAGTACCGTAGACCAGGGTAGTGAAGTACCCTTTATCTACCCCTTTGTCACCTTTGTCACCGACTGAAATAAAAAGACCCGAGGTTTTAGTGACGTCTACCACTAACGTCGGTACTTTGAATTTCTGTGAATGAGGAACCTTCCTTTCAATACTGGTTGGATCTGTTGTATAATTTTTCGTCTCTGTAATGAAACGGTTGTTTCCAGGTAGATCAGTTCCGATACTAAAAAGGTCACCAGTACATACCTACACTCTCAACCTGATATCTCTTTCGATTCACGGGTTCTTAACTACGAAAACTTGACACCACAACCGTTTCTGAGAACTCTCAGGGAACCTGACGTTCCTCTAGGTTGGTCAGGTAAGACTTCCTCTATCAAGACCAAGTAACCTTCCTGACTACAACTTCGACTTTGAGGTTATGTGACCGGTGGACTACACTTCTCGACCCAGTAGACTTTTCTGGGACTACGACCCTTTCTAACTCCCGTCCTCCTCTTCCCCTGCTGTCTCCTACTCTACTAACCTACCGTAGTGACTGAGTTACCTGTACCAAAACCCACCTGAGACCCACAACCACTACCTGTCCCTCCGGACCGCACGACACCAAGTACCCAAACATTTCTCAGCCTGTGCTGACTTGACTTGACTTTTCCTTATTACAGTATTTCGCGATACCTCAGAGTCGACCTATACTTCTGTTCTCCTTTCCCCTCCCATGGGATGTGTGGATCATCTTACCGATTTCTCATTGTTGTTTACCGGCAAGGTTTAGAACCCCTTCTATACCTCTTTGACCTTGAGAACATGTGACCATTACCCTCACATTGTTACGTTGTATCACGGTGAAACAACATTTTCTCAAACAGTCAAAGAACTTTCCAATTTGTATACAGATACCACACTAGGTCAGTAAGTACGAGATCCTGAATATACAATAACAAGTAACGTTGAAATGAACGTTAAATAGATTAATATGTAAAGTTGACTCTTTTTCACTTTCAGCGAATCAGTACAGGTTGAGAAGCGGTAGGGTACCTGACATCGGGCGGTCCGAGGAGACACTCACCTTAAGAGGTCCGGTCTTGTGACCGCACCCATTGGTCAGGGAAGAGGTCCGCTAGAAGGGTTGAGTCCCTAGTTGGGGGCCGGAGAGCGTAACAACCGCCTAAGAAATGACAGACTCGGTGGTTCCTTCGTGCTAAGTAACATACAACTAGTATGGGGTAATTTTCTTTGGAAGACGTCTTGAAAATCTTTTTTCAAATTTTGTCTTCCACAACTATGTGTCACTCTCTCACTACTCTAGTTATCACTTCTGTAGAGTGACATCAAATTTTTAACTAAAATACTCACAAAAACTCGTCTATTTGAACTCCTATACTGACCTCTTCCTACACGTAAAAATAAGAAATAAAAACTTCAAGACTACTACTATTCCATACCGTATCCTCACTTTCTAATTTAACCTTACTCTCCTCTGACAGAAATCCCTACTCCTCCAGATTTTTAGCCCTTCGGAGGTCCAACATACAAGTGCAATTTCCGTAGTTTTTACTACTGACTCAACTCTCTCTCTCATTCACACTCGGTCCTCGACTGTGGAAGTCCCTTGACTTCTCAGTGACCCTCCCACCTCGTACCTTCATTGTTTCTCCTGAGTCCTTGTCACTTCAGTCTTCTGTGTCTAAACTCTCCTCCCATGATGTTCGACCACAATCCTCCGTATTACCACATTTTTACCGTCCCCCCAAGTTCTTCCAGTCTCTGGGTCCAGGTAGTAAACTTCTTTATCAATTTCTTCTATTACTTCTTTAGCAACGAAAGTCTCTCCACACCGGCTGTACACCCTCGTCTACTCTGTAAACCCTCTCTCGACTTGTTTCGTCCCCTCCGACAACAGGTCAGCGCCTCAGTACAGGCGCTCCTGAAACGCTGGGGTACCCGACGCCGTAGGGTTCGGAGGGACAGGGAGTGGGAGCGGACCTCCAACGGGTTCAAGTACAGGTAACTTAACCTGTAGGTCACCGTAGGTTAGCAGAGTAGGAGACGGTGGAGAAGAGGAAAACGGAAGTTAGAAAGGGTCGTAGTTTCACTCTGACTAATTAGTAGTTTCCAATTTAGAAGACCGTTAGTGAGTAGGTTTGTCTCCACACTTCCCCCGCGTTAATAATAAAAGAGAACGAAATAAAATTTGTCAAATTGGTAGACACTGACTTAAAGATTCGTAATACTAACAAATGAACCCGACAAAATTTTAAAATATGGT
Organism: Capra ibex; assembly: GCA_006410555.1. Classification (NCBI taxonomy): domain Eukaryota; kingdom Metazoa; phylum Chordata; class Mammalia; order Artiodactyla; family Bovidae; genus Capra; species Capra ibex. The sequence goes on along the minus strand of SJYO01014747.1, from coordinate 11,681,206 downwards.
CACCTTATTATGACTCTCGTAAGGTAACACCGCAGGATTAAAGTGAGCCGAAAGAGAAAATCTCTGTGTAAGTACGCCTACGTGCCTTGACTTCAAGGAAGTAAAAACGACGACAAAGGAAAGATAGTACACTTGCACGGGATAAAACAAGTAGGTAAAGATGACAACTACCTGTAAGCACAGGGAAAGTGACAAAACGCTCCTCTTCGTTACAACGATATTTGTACCGACCACGTACAAAGTATTACCCTTACATGTTCTTAAAGAGATCTATTAGACAGGTCATTCTCTTGACGACCTAGCAAGCACAGATGTACGAGGTGAAAAATACAACTACGGGTTAACAACAATTAGTCAACCAGGTTAAACACGTGACGGTAAGATGGGGTAGGAATACTTGTAAACAGACTAAAAATTAAAAACGAGAAAACCGACCACATTTCCATATAGACCCCTAAAAACGAAGGTGAAGGGATTGACGGTCACTCCGAAAATGTACAAGTAACCGGTTGGTCAAGAGGATATGCGGAAGAGTGACTGTCACTCTTGAGCCTACTCAACGAAGTGAAGAGCCTAGAAGACTAGAAGTCGTCCATTCCTTCCTATTGTAATGTGTAAAGTGTTCTACGACGGGAACTCTCTCTTCCTGGACGGTGACAGTTTTACTGTAAAAGAATCGAATGAAAACCTTTGGTAGAATTGGACACAACGAAACCCCCGTCCAGTGGTCCCACTTCTAACTTCATAAGTCTATCCGTCTAACCCTCTTTTCTCTCCTAACATAGTTGACCAATGTTATTTGTTCATTTACTGGATTTCAAGATCAATTCCATCGATAATATCGAAATTTTTTGTTTGGAACCTCCTCGTTCCTTATATAACCCTTAAACTCGAATTGTCTTTGTGTGACAATTTATATTTTATTTATTTAGAGTTCCTGTATTACATATTTTGTCCCTCGATACAAGTCTAGACATTATTGGATCTTACTTCTTAGACTTTTTTTTCTTACACACGTGTATACATATGTATATATATATACATATATATATATATGTATATATATATGTGTATATGTATGTGTACCCTAAAGGATCCACCCCGATCACCGTTTCTTAGACGGACGGTTGCGTACTCAATATTCTCTCCGTCCAAACTAGGGACCCAACCCCTCTAGGGAACCTCTTCCCGTACCGTTGGGTGAGATCATAAGAACGAACCTCTTAGAGTATCTGTCTCCTCGGACCTCCCGGGGTCAGGTATCCCAACGTTTCTCGACCTGTGCTGGCTTCACTGAATCGTGTGCTGTCTATGTATGTGTGTGTGTCTATATATTCTACAATGTCTTTTAGGGATTACTTGGAAAAGTCGGCTCTATGTACGAGACGTACGAGTCAACACAGGTTGAGAAACTAAGGGGTACCTGATATCGGGAGGTCCGAAGAGACAGGTACCCTAAAGGGTCCGCTCTTATGACCTCACCCAAACAGCAAAGGAGGAGGTCCCCTAAAAGGACTGGGTCCCTAGTTCAGATGTAAAGGACGTAGAGGACGCGACGTCCGTCTAAGGATTGATGATCCCGGTGGACCCATTACGTATGCACACACACACACACACACACACACACACACACACTTAGTAAAACGACATATGGACTTTACGACATTTATACGAAGTTAATTTTTTTTGGCTGTTTGGTTTGGAGTATAACGTCACTGAATTGTTTTATCTCTAATAAAGAATAAGGGAGGACACAAGGGTAAACCACCACCACCAAGGCATCGATTTAACACAGATTGAGAACGTTGGGGTACCTGAGGAAAACGGTCCGAGAAGACAGGTACCCCAAAGGGCCCGTTCCTATGACCCCACCCAACGGTAAAGGAAGAGGTCCCCTAGAAGTACTGGGTCCCTAGTTTGGGAGCAGAGGATGTACACCCGAGAAATGGTGACCCGGTGGTCGCTTCGGGGCATAACGTTTAATTCTCCGTCGAAAAACGGTGGTCGACTAAGTCCTTTGGTCTGAGGAAGGTGCACCGAGATTCTACGACACCCCTCAGGGCACGGAGGACGACCTTCTTCCCCTTGATCCTGTAGTTCTCTAAGATTGTGGACGAATGAAGAAAGTTCGTCTACGGAACGTCACCTTTGAGAGAAGGTTAGTGTGAGAGAGTCGATCTGGGTCAGTGGACCGGAGGAGACTCATTCCTCCCGGAGTCTTACATCAGAAAAGTGAAACTTGTTAAGGGAAATCAAAACCACGACCTACTGTATAACTGAACGTTTCCTCTCACTATTGGTGCAGGACACAATAAGTTGTACTTACAAAGAACTGAAAACCCCCTGACTTAATATTTGTCTTGAACGATGTCCTATCTATGTCCAGAGACACCTCTAACCCCGTTCAATAACTTTTACCTCTATCAACCGTCTTTAGAACTACCTCCTCCCACGACGGAGACACAGACCATCAAACTTACACGCCCCGACACACGGCCCTCCCCCACGAAACGTGGTTGTCCTCACGATTATACTACATAATTTACAGTCTAGCCGTAGTGGCCCACGCATAGAGAGGACGCCATGACTGACAAATACGAATAAGTCGGGAAACTTATTAAATTGTGTAAAGTATGAGATTTAATGAGAGTCGTTAAACTACCCCGAAGACCGTCAAATGAACTTCGTGAGTCACAATCCAGTTGTATCCCAGGGTCGAACACGATTTATCTTCATGATACGGATGAATCCCTTTGTATTAATCAAAAGAGGTGCCTAGAGGACCTTCCACCCCACCCCACCTTCCCACCCATCCCCACCCCCTTGGTCTCACATCTATGTCGGACACAAGTAAACTAACAGTCAGGTCTTTTACGGTCCCTAGGTCCCCAATTGTTAAATTACCCCGTCCTTCGACCGGAAGTCCTCTTCCTTTTCAACTTCCCGTACCTCTTGTCAACTTCACACGACACGTCTACCCACACATACTATTTACTGGGAGTAAATCAGTTATGACTGCCACCGACTCAGGAGGAAAGTCAAATTAGGACTACAACCTTTCCCGGACAGGGTCCCTTCTGACCGGCGTCGCCGTGCCGCACCACGCCGTTGTGTCCCAGTAAACACGTTCCCTTTACCCCTCGGTGCTAGCCTCCCCTGGGAGAACAAAGGTAAAGCACAGGAGTCGAATGAACATACACTCGACGTTGTTACTACGTTTCATGAACGAGAAGAACTAAAAAAAGAGGTAGAGAGAGACTTTAGTGTTTAAGGTACTACTATTTTTTAATCTGAAAGGAGGTTCGACCTCCATACGACAAAGAAATTACAAGATTCTTCCACCAAAATACTTCATAGAAACGGAAGGGGGAACAGAGAGAGAGAGAGAAGGAACCGTAGGACCCATCTTTCCCGTGTCTGAAAACACTCTCCACTCGTGAAAGTTAATTCTGAATTTTAGAACTTTCTTTTCTCTTTTTTTAGAATGGAAGCTTCTCCGTAGTCCACCTCACTTTAGGGCTCATAAGATTACTGGAGTCGGTCGGTGTCACCGGTGTTTTACTACTACGTTCTCTCGGACCCGACTCGAGAAACAATTCGCTGTCGTCCTGAGACTAACTGACATGGGAGACCCAAACTTGAGGGGGTGGTGAGAGACTTTTACGACTTTTTAGAAGAACCCCTAAATATGTAGGACTCTCTCAGGTCTTACTTCACAAACGAATAGTAGGTAAAAATGGGGGAAACTTTATCAGACTCGGACGTAACATTGGAGTCCAGTTTTGATAAACCCCACCACCATTGAGTACTATTTGTGTACGAAAACTTCCAATCTTACGGTAGTCAAATTCTTGTAGTCTAATTGGAAGAATAAATTTTTAATTTTTTTTTTTTTTTGGAGGTTTGACAATTCTCGTGGTTTACGGACACATGTACCTAGACATACATAGAAGTGTACACACATACGTAAATAGTTCGATTTGAGTTTTTGTCTTTACAAACGAGTGAGTTTACATATCTTGACAAAATAAATTCTTCAATCACCATAAAACTTATTAATCGTCTGTTTTTTCACACGTAAATAGTAGTAAATGATGTTTCCCTTCTTTATAAAATAGGAGATAGACTTTCAAGTACAAAATAAAGATCGTTCCTTTCCTTCACACTATAAAAGAATCTTTATTTCAGTGACTTCAGATACTAAAGGTGCTTCATTCGAGAACTTATCTACAGTGATGTATATCAATAACTTACGACAGTTTTATATTCTCGTGAAAGAAATGATCTGTACTAATAGAAATTGTTGTAAAAATACTGAAACTTGTTACATATGAGTGTTAAAGGGGGAAAACTCGTTTCTCCAGGTAACCTATATATTTTAAATAAATAAGGTAATAAAAATAAATCTTACTGTCGGTGTTAAAAAGAGTTACTCACGTAGTGTGAGTAATCTTTTTAATATAGATATAATCATGTAAGTAAAACCCATAAAAAGAAGGCTTCATCTTCTTTCAACGGAATCAACTCGACAGTAGGATTGTTCGCGAAAATTTAAGGAGGGAGATCTAAAGGTATTTTGGAAACAAATCACTAGTATGGTTTCAATTAAAATGATTTACGGATACGATGTTCCTGGGAATGGAAGTCGGGTCTCGACCTTTTTAAATCGATACAAACTCGACTCTAAAAGGGGCAATAAATGGTCATTGTCACCAACACATTAGTCGTCCCCTAACTGTTCAAACGTAGACACATACCTCTTCCGTTACCGTGGGAGGAGGAAATGAGAACGGACCTTTTAGGGTACCTGCCTTCTCGGACCACCCGACGTCAGGTACTCCAGCGCTTCTCAGCCTGTGTTGACTCGCTGAAGTGAAATTGAAAAGTGAAAGTGCGTAACCTCTTCCTTTACCGTTGGGTGAGGTCACAAGAATGGACCTCTTAGGGTCCCTACCCCCTCGGAACACCCGACGGTAGATATCCCAACGTGTCTCAGTCTGTACTGACTTCGCTGAACCGTCGTCGTACCACACACTTCCCGAGACCACAGAGGTCAGACACTCTGTCCTCGTAAACATTCGGAATACAACGTCTCTTCGATTCGTAGACCTGGAGTTTATAGGTCTCCCGTCTGTGCGCTACAAGTTTTCATCATAAAAGATTATAGGTATAGGGTGGACTTACACTCAAGCCAGATATCGTCAACCCATCGTCTATAATCTCAAAAGTTGAAAATCGAGTAACGGAATTTCTACTGAAAATTGGTTCCCAGTGTCACAGGTGAGTGAGGGCACACGGCAACAATATGGAAAACGGGCATTTGTCATCTAAAAGGTGCACTTTTCTTTCCCGTTTATGTTAAACGACAGTCAAAACGGAGGCACCTTTCTACGACGGGTGTTAGAGATAATAAAAAGGACGTCAAACAACCACTGACAACGATCCACTACGTCAAAGGTAATCCCTAACTTACCCTCCCAAGCCTCTGATCCAAAGTAATATATTAATCGGGAACTACACGTCGTCTTAGAGTGCAGAGGCACAAGTCCACTCTCTTTTTGCAAAGACCGGCTGGGGATCCTTATCAATCTCGTCCCTGTACGTCACTACCGTATTTTAATTTTTCGTCGGGTAAGGATGGTTAAGTTATGGACCATTTAATTACGATTATAGTGGAACTCAATAAAAGAACTCCTAAACGTCGGTCTTATTCTATGTCTCCACAGTCTTACGGATCTCTTTACCCCTTCTAAAACCGTGGGAGTAAGTTGTTTATGTAACAAAAAGACTTTCACCCCCAAAAGGTCTTCTATTTGTCTTTTATGTTTTTATTCGAGATACGTATGTTTACACACACACACACACACACACACACACACACACACAATCAACGAGTCAACACAGACTGAGAAACACTGGGGTCCCTGATACCAGACGGTCTGAGGAGACAGGTACCCTAAAAGGTATGTCCTTATAACCTCTCCCAAAGGTAAGGGAAGAGGACCCCTAGAAGCGTATGTGTGTACGAATATAGGTATTGGTGGTACCACCATGTTTCTTTCTTCTTTTCTCCTCCCATTGTAATACTTCAAAGATCATACGTTCTCCTGTTTTGTACTCGTTAGTGAAAGAAACCGGAAGATCAATCCTTCCTAGTCCCTGTCTTCGGGACCTAGACTGGTCGAGTCAGTGGAGGTGTTCGGGAAGGACGGAGGCCGAAGTCGAAAGACCTCTATCTTGTCTCCCGAATCAGGGAACTGACGAAAGAGAACGACCTCTCAAGAACACTCCGTCACAATAAACCCAAAAATTTTTAGAGAAAATTTTTGACTTTACGTCACAAAAATGCTACAACACAAGTAAAGTCCACACGTCGTTTCACTAGGTCAACACGTATCTGTACCTGCACGAACACGAGCCAGCGAGTCAACACAGGTTGAGAAACGTCGGGGTACCTGACATCGGGCAGTCCGAGGAGACAGGTACCCTAAGAGGTCCTGTTCTTAGGACCTCACCCAAAGGTAAAGGAGGAAGTCCTATGTACATATATACACACACACACACACACACATGTATATATATATATATATATATATATAAGAAAAAGTCTAATAAAGGCGAATATTGAATAGTATTTTATAACTCATATCAAGGGACAAGATATGTCATCCAGGAACAGTAGATCAAATATATATCATAACAGGAGTTTGAGGATCAAATAGGGAAAAGGGTGAAACCATCGGTATTCAAATAAAGAAACAGAAGGGACCACCGAGTCTGGTCCCTTCGCAGCCGGACACGTTACGTCCTCTGGACCCAAACTAGTGACCCAACCCTTCTAGGGGACCTCTTGCTTTACCGTGGGGTGAGATCATCAGAACGGACCTCTTAGGGTACCTGCCTCTTCGGACCATTCGACGTCAGGTACCCCGACGTTTCTCAACCTGTGCTGACTCGCTGAAGTGAGAGAGTGAGACACTCAGACGAAGACAAAATATTTATTCAGGTAAAGATAAGAAAAAGGGTTATAGGATACTATAAACGAAAAGAGACAGACCGAATGAAGTGAATCTTACTACTAAAGATCTAGACATGTACAATGTAAACGGTGTACTAATTTTTTTTTAGGTAGGAGATGTTTACCATCGAAACTGACGTTAAGAACAACGAGTAAAGACAGGTACACATCAATAGTAAAAGTTACCAATGTTTCGAACACTACTTCTCACTCCTCACACCCCCTTCTACCCTGAACACGCACAAGCACCCTCCTCTCTTTCGTTTTTCTTAATCCGTTTTTACTGAAAGTGGAAGGTTGAAGGGAAGAGGGTAAACGGTGATTTAGGGTCTTTGCCACCTTTACCTTTCCTATTTGGATTCCGGTGAGTTTCCTACTTCCTGCCAGTCCATTTTCCCAATGTGTTTCTTGTACACTGCCGGGGGCCGGTCTTTATGTCTACCCAGTTCGACGACCCACTCCGCCGTCTACTTTGTCCTGGTACTTCATGCAATCTTTGTCTTTTTGTTTATAGGGTATAATTGTGTATGTATACCCTCGATCTTTTTCTCATGGCTACTTTGATAAATGTCCCCTCTTTACCTCTGTCTGTACCTTTTACCTGAAAACCTGTGAAACACCCTTCCTCTCCCATCCTACTTAAATCTGGGAAACTGTATATATGTGAGAGTGCACATGTTGTCTATCGATCATCCTTCGACGACATATTATGTCCCTCAGATCAGATCGCGAGATACTGCTGAATTTCCCCACCCGATCCCTCCTCCCTCCCTCCGAGTTTTCCCTCCCCTATATATATGTGTGTATATACATTAATTCTGGATAAAAGTAACAACATACCGTCTTTGTTGTGTTGGAACATTTCGTTTATAGGAGGTAAATCTTTGGTGTTGGTGTCCTCTGATTACCTCCTTCTGAAACAAGGGAGATCCTCTGTACCTGGTAAGAAAACCTAAAAGTACACTTTACAGTAAAAATTTACCACCGATGAGTAATTTTATTTAACGTTATACAACGTGTTTAAACGTGTCCAGAGCTTTCTGTCAAAGTGTAGGATCGTGTAGATAAAAGAAGAAGTTCGGAAGGTATTTTGTTTGACCAAATCCCAGAGGTTTTTCCGAAATTTGAATAATATAAGGAGTTTATAAAACGTAATCCTGTGTACCTTTAGGTATACGTCCGGTAAAGACTAAAACATAAAACTCCTACTATAATTAAAAGGGAAAATTTCACGGGGTCCCTTTTTATAAGAAACATTCTACCTATAAGAAATGAAAAAAGGAGAGTTCTGATTTAATTCGTCTTTTATAATTAAAAAGGTTTAAGTTAAAATTTTGTAGGACTTTATTTAATAAGAATTCCGAACTGTCTTAGGTGGTAAAACTTATTAAGGTTTCAATTGTTTATATAATTATCCTTATCCTTTATAAGTTGAATTTTTTTTTAACTGTCACTAGCTTTCGCAAAGAGAGAGTGACACCCGTTTAGTGTAATAAAAAGAAAGATTGTCGAAAAGTGTTCGATATCACAAAAAAGGACGTCAACTTTGATGGTAGAACTGACTGTCGTTTATGAAGGAGAGTGTCTACGGAAATTTCTGTAGTTCTCCCCCTAAAGGGACAACCAGGTCACCAATTCTGAAACTCAACGGTTATGTCACCCCGAACCTAAGTCTGGGGTTAGTCCCTTGATTCTAGGGCACACAATCTTTCACACCGGTTTTTTTTCTTTTTCTTTTACTTTCCCCGTGTAAATTTTTGTAGTTTTCTCGTAAAAGGTTCAGGAGAAGGAGTGTCTCTGATTTTAGACAAGTGACTAGAGACGTGATTCATCTTCTTGGAAGGTCTTGGACTAGGATGCCCCATGACCCTTCAAGGGTTACGGACAGTCTCGAACATTCCGTCGGCCCCTAAAGGTGTCGTAGGACGTCTGCAAACCCGTTCAGCTGGTCGACACTGGGTCCGTTCGCTTCCCGGAGAGAACGGAAGACACCTGGGAGATACACGGAGAGGGTTGGACCCGGTGTGATGCCCAATAACGCACATAAAATCGGACTAATGGCGGTGACACGCCTGATTTTGGTTCCACTCGTTCTCTGAGGCAGCCCAAAGACGACTCAGACCGTCGGGGGGCACTAGGGGTGACACAGACGACGAAAACCGTAGGATCCAGAAACGCCCTGATAACCTTGACAGAAGGAAGATCAGAAATCTTTGTGAAAAGAGAGACCACAAGGGTAGATGGCGTGACTGCACACACCACTAAACTAACAGTGAGGACAAAATGTGTGTGTGTGGGGGGGGGTGTGAAACCGAGGAATAAATGGGTGTGTCAGGAAATGACCGGTCGGAGTAAAAGACAGAGAGAGATGTTGGACGGGTGGGGGGGTTGGGGCGGGTGGGGTGTGAAACGTGCAAACCCACTGAAGGGTCGGGTAGAGGGGACGAGACGAACGTCTAGAGTCTCGGACCCAATATGTCTACTTAATTGTTTACTCTGTGCTTAAGGTACTGGGGGAAGGTCTCGGTATGAAAGGTCTGAACAGAGACAAGTGTAGGGTGTCGCACGTCGTAAAACGAACCGTAGACTTCCGAACGTTGGGTCCGAGAGTCTGACGGAGCCGACTGGACCCCCAGTAGAGCGGTGACTCGAGAGTACAGTAGAGGTACAGGAGAGTGAAGGTGAAGTGGAACCTCAGTCTCTGAAGCACTCAAGAGAGGGGTCGCCACACTGATAACAGTCTTTTTTACCCTCCGTGCCGCACCTGTAGAGAACACTGTCCAAACTATAGACGCCATCTTAATATCCGTACCACCACGTCCGAAGAGTCGTAAAGACTTTACCATAGACAGAGACCCTCGGTCCCGACTCTAACAGTCACTGAGCAACGAGACTTCTGGGGCGTGTTAGAGTCTTCTGACGACCTGCCCTGCGACCCCGTCCGGTCCACGATAATGCTGTCTTTCTCCGACTTACCCGTCGGTACACAATCCCTTCTTGTTTAGCCGGAGGTATGACACAAAGAAAATGAAATTGGAAGTATAAGATAACAAAAACGATCTGCAATTGTTACAACAGATGTCGAATTTTATGTGTCCTATCGGGTAAGGGTTCTGAGTCTGGAAACTTCCGTATTGTGAAAAGATAGGTTTGTCTCTGTTTTTCAGTATCTTGTCTTTGATCGTAAGCAGAACAACCTTTAAATAACCTTGTGACACTGGTCTAGATACACCCGTTAACGTTCTTGTTTCCTAAAACCGTGGTTCTCCAAACCGTCGTTGGTTGGGGTGAGGGAAAGAAAAATCCTATTTCCTTCAGACTTAAGATTGGCCCCTCTGTGATCAAGTGGTAGAAGAGTCAGGTGATCGAAAGTCTTATTTCAACGATAAGGAACGGGATTGTTCAGAGAATTAAATGACCGGAAAGTACACTACTAGTTATACCCTAACCTGAGTCATGAGCATATTGAGTTGATGGGAGTCCCTTTACTTGGGACTTATCAGCGACCTTCCTGACAACGACTTCGACTTTGAGGTAATGAAACCGGTGCACTACGTTTCTCGGTTGAGCAACCTTTTTCTGGAACTACGACCTTTTCTACCTACCGTTCTCCTCTTCCCCCTTTCTCTCCTACTCTACCAACTTTATCGTAGTAACTGAGTTACCCGTACTCAAACGTGTTTGAGGCCCTCTATCACTTCCCCTTCGGACCACACGACGTCAGGTGCCCCTACGTCTCTCAACCTGCGTTGACTCGGTGACTTGTTGTTGTTGTACTCAGAATATGATAATAACTCGAAGGTATAGTCCGGATCTGATGGACGTGAATTTGAAGAACCCTCACTCTATTTATGTGAAGACGTAAAGTGAAAGGAGGGTAAAAATCTTTTATAAGAACGAGCATAAATTAGGTTACCAAAAATCTCAAATCGTACGTAGACTCAGTAAGTCTCCCGAACTTTTTATGTCTACAGACCCGAGATGGAGGTCTTAAAGAATGAGTCGTCCAAATCCCACCCCGACTTTCGGACGTAACAATTGTCCAAGGGTCCTCTAGGAATACGAAGACCAGGACCCTGGTGTGAAATTCTTGACAACCGAATTCCGTTAATAAGATACGGAAAGGATTCGGTGGTACGTACCATTGTCGGACCTAGACTTAGTATTTAACAATCACTGAATCTCTGGAACATTTCTGAGGTAAAGTTCCTAAAGGTTACGTATCTCAGGACTCGCCATGAGGTCAAACTCCCACTCGTCCTCCGATCCTACCGTATAAGTAAAAGTGCAGTTGGTTCTTAGTAAAAACAAATGTGTAGAGTCAGTTCGTAAACTTCAGTAACTAACTTAAATGTTCATTCCCTTCTCGACGGTTACACAGGAAGGGACCCACGGTAGTGTGCTAGGGTTGGGTTAGAGAAAGACCACCCGATGAGACTACCGGATTCCACCATCCTAAGGGGAGATAGGAGACAGGCAGAGTCACCAGTACAAACGTATTTTTCTGTTGTTAATGTCATTAAAAACCTAACGTAACTCTAAATCGGTACCGATTTAGAGTATCTATGGATTTTGAGATGGAGGGTAAATTATCGACCCATAAATCTATCTCTATCAAAGTAATTTCCTGTGGGGGTCGTCGAGTCGTCATTTCTCAGGTGGACGTTACGTCCTCGTCGTCTTTGTGACCCCAAGTTAGGGACTCAACCCTTCTAGGGGACCTCATCCCGTTCCGTTTGGTGAGGTCATAAGAACGGACCTCTTAGGATACCTGTCTCCTCGGACCGTTCGATGTCAGGTATCCCAGTGTGTCACATCCTGTGCTGACTTTACTGATTTTGTACACGCACAAGTAATTACTCGGAGTGACCGGGTAAGTGTTCTTATCCTCACCTCGACAAGACTTTCACTACCTTTTACACTGATCAGTAAAACTAAACCTCTTCACGTACACGCCAGTAATTTCTTATGCCATGTCCAAAGACTTTAGTAGTTCTCGCTACAAAGTACTTAGAATTTTATGTCCAACTTAACTAAATAAAAATTAAGGTTTAGTATAACCTTCGAAAGAAATTGTACACCACAACAGTAACACTTTAGTTTTTATAAATTGTCATCCGTACTGTACTTGAAAAAAGGAATATCTATGTCTGTCGTACTGACATGTTTAACATATTCGTCTTACGATTAGGACCAATATGACCTCTGAATTACACTACCCCGTTCCTTTCCATTCACGGTTAACATACTGTCGGTCCTTAAACGACACACTGAAATCTGTTCGGTAAAAAGGAGAGACCCGAGGTCATAGAAGTAAACTTTCCTTGCTTAACTAAATCTGTGGGATTTGAAAGAATTGAAATCAGATATTAAAATCCCAAGGAGATTTCTATTACCATTCAACCTGACTCAATACTCTTACGCTGACCATAACTTTGGACCTTTACCTGTGAAAGGACCCTACACCCTTCGGTCGACACTCAAAGACTCTTAAGGAATTATGGGAGTTATACTATAGAAAGACAGACGGGGTGTCACCGAAACAGATATTGAGCGGAGGGTGGAGGTAGGATAGGTGCTTTGAAAGACGGTCTAAAGTAGAGCGGTGACTTTTTTTTTACTTGATTTTTTACTGTAGAGTAATCAATTGTAAGTATTAATAAGAATGACAATTAGTTGTTTATAATTATACACAACTTTTTGTCGTGAAGTATGTATAGTTTACAAGACAAAAGAGTAAAGTCGTACACGACCCACTTATCTCCGTAAATTCATTAGAGTTTTCGACAAGGATAAAATTTCGGTCGTTGTCGTGTAACCTTACGATAAATTAACAATTTTTAGGGTTTATATAATTCACGGAAATAAAGCAGCAATAAGGAGACGATTTGCACAGATCCGTGGGAGGTGGTGGTGTTTCCGACTACACTACGCCACGCACGTTTTTGGAGATCGTTTATAACTGTTTATAAAGTTCTTGATTCATATACTTTAGGATCGATGTAGGACATACGAAGTAATTAAATTTAGGTTTGGTAATCGAGATAATCTAGGGATGAATGTCACCATCTCTTTACACACACATATACACACACGCACGCACGTGTACGAGTCAGTGCAGACTGAGAAACTCTAGTTTCTCTATAATGGTGTGTATTCACTCATAAAAAAGTACCACTCCCTAGTATATAATATCGATATTAAACAATTTGTTGAAGGAATATTAGATTATGGTACTTGGGACGAGAGGTGGTAAGTACAGGGTTCCTAGGTTGTCGAGAACCGTAGACACTTGTACCACAAACAGAAACTCCAATTGGTGTTCTACGTCTGTGATTCCTCCAAATTCTCGATAACGTTTCGAGAGGGGTCGAGAAAGTTATGGTGTACGCCTCATCTGAATAGGAAAAACCGTAAGAAGTAAACCTTCTACTTTGCAGTCGTACCACAAACAGTGTAAGTGCTTAGTACTGTAGTTAATTTCCACGAAATTCTAATTAAGTGTACGTTAAAACCCGTCCATCTGAGAAGAACTCGGAGTAAAAAGAGTATACATTCAACCTTTTTTTGGTCAAAATAGAGAAATATTGATACTCCTAATTTGTTCTATTATGCATATTACATAGAATCTTTTCAAGGACCACATATCACTTACTACCTATAACGATTAATAATAAAGGACAAAGTTGTCTACGATTCTCGTGGTGACAATAATTCACCCGAAGTACTGTAAAAACTTTCAGTGTAGCTTTCTGAACTACTGATTCGATTTTCATCCCGTCTAATGTTTTCCTTTTTTTCTCCTTTTTTAATAAGCCATATTAACTATTTAAAGTCTCGACTGACCCCCTGTGTGATGATTCGAACAACGTCCCGCATTCGGTTAAAACTGAGGTACGACCTTTGACAAAGAAACTGAACGAAAATAATATTATTAGTATGAGTCACAGAATGGACCTCCTTGGACAGGGAGACGAACTGATATTTCACGGAAATATCAAGTCGAGTACCTCTCTGTCAAACAGGGACGGGTGGACACTTATCTTCTCTAATTGTGTGGCAAAGACTTCCGACCTGGAAGGGAACCTCTACAAAATGTTCTGACTTCTGGGAAAATGACATGAAGGAGTGACTTAGAGGGAGAGATAAGACGGCAAACTGAAATCAAGGAGTAACGAAGAAAGAGAGACTAGATATTTTCTTGGACCGTAGGTCTGGGATTATTCTGCCGGAAACTCGACGCTCGAACGACAGAAGACCCAGACGGTCGAGGGGCTAATTTAGAGAAGGAACGGAGTTGTGGAACAGAGATCCTAACTAACCGGACAGCACTCCGTTCGTCGCACTCGAACCTGTGTCACTGTTCGACTAAGACCTGTGTGTCATTCACTGTGTAAAGACGACTTAAAATAGATCTTAAATAGACACCCTCTCCCTCTCCCATCCTACTAAACCCTCTTACCGTAACTTTATACATATTATAGTATATACTTTACTTAGTGGTCAGGTCCAAACTACGTCCTATATCCTACGAACCCCGACCACGTACCCCTACTGGGTCTCCCTACCATACCCCTCCCCTCCCTTCAAGTCCTACCCCTTGTACACATGTGGGCACCGCCTACGTACAACTATATACCGTTTTGGTTATGTTATAACATTTCATTAATTGGAGGTTAATTTTATTTGTTTAAATATAATTTTTTATTTATTTTAAAATAGATCTTAATTTCAGTAATACGTGTTACAATCCTAATTTTTTCCCTCACGTTCACGTTGATGTATCCTATAATATTTTAGTTGTTAAGATATATGTCAGAGTAATGTATCTACTAATAATCCCTTTCGTTTTTACTGGTTTCAATTAAGGTTTTTTACATGCTTGAACAGGTCCATCATGAATAAATAGTAATTTCTTATTCCGTGGTTCGGGTCTACCAAACAGTCTACTTAAGGTCTTTTGAAAGTTCCTCGTCTCTTAAGGAGAACATAAATTTTATAGACCCATTCTTTTCTCCTCGTAAAAACAATGTAATCGTATTACGACGACGATTTTTTTCAACGTATGAAAAGAGTAAACGATAGTCATATCAACGTTCACAAGATTTAAATTACACTTGATGTAATTCAACTTTAGTTCTGACAAAGTTGTAATTCCTTTGATAATTTTATTAAATAATGTACTTATTTACTTTCTCTTTTTGTACTAATAGTGTTACATGAGTCGTTAAATAAACTATAGACTGTAGGTAAATAGTATTCTAAGAGGTTGAATAAGATCTTTTTAAGAAAGGACTAAACTATTTTTTATAGACTTTGGTTGATACTAACAATGTCTACAACTACCTTTGCCTAAAAGGGTAATTTCAATATTCTTTATAAACAGTAAATTATTATGGATCTTTTTAGTATTTTTTAAATTTTTTATAATTTCTCTATAAAATGTACAGTTCCTTATTTATATCGTTATTAACTCACTTTTAATAAAATCCTTAAGGAAATAAATATATATGATTCAATATATATGATACAGGGGAGATAATGATATAATGAAGTATGATATAGTTAATGAATAACTAATTTTAAATTCTAACAATCTTTTGTTAGACCATAAAGGAGTTTTTTAATGAGGATGTTAATGGTAAACTCGGTCCGTAAAGTGAGTATCCATATAGCCTTTACTTTACTTCCGTACTTCTTTACTTTACTTTCGTAAAAGTATACTTTAGAACATCTATTTATAAATATAGTGATTGGTATAAAAAGCCTTATCGGTTTTCCATCTTTATTGAGTTTACGGGTTCAATACTTATATATTTGTTTTACACCATATTAGTATGTCACCTTATAATAAGTTGGTATTTTCCTTACTTTATCACTATGTCTGGTGCTTTACCTACTTAGAACTCTTATACGATTCACTTTCTTCAGTTAGTGTCTTCTGACGTAAAATGTATTAAGGTAAAAATACTTTACAGATCTTGTCCATTTAAATGTCTCTGTTTATGGACTTACCAACGGCACAAAAAGTTCGTACCCCATCTTCGCCACCCATCCCTCACTACCGATTTCCTGTATCCTGAAGAAACCCCCATCATTTTTACAACACTTCAACAAAGACCACTACTAACATGTTAAGACTTTTCTGAGATTTTAGTAACTTCACATAAAATTTACCCACTTCACATACCAAACACTTAACATAGAGTCAACACAGGTTAAGAAACTCTGGGGTACCTGACATCGGACGGTTCGAGGAGACAGGTGTCTTAAGAGGTCCGTTCTTATTATCTCACCCAACGGTAAGGGTAAAGGTCGCCTAGAAGGGGTGGGTCCCTAGTTTGGACCCCGTGAACTCCGTCTGAGAAATGGGGACTCGGTGGTCCCTTCGGGACATAGAGTTAATTCAACATTATTTTATATATCTGAATCTCTTACTTGAATGCTAACGACCCCCTTTCCTACTACCCTTCCCTGCCAATCCCTCAAACCCAACCTGTACATGTGTGACGATATAAATTTACCCATTAGTCGTTCCTGGATGTCCTATCGTGTCCCTTGAGACGAGTCACAATACACCGTCGGACCTACCCTCCCCTCAAACCCCCTCTTACCTATGTACATGTACATACCGACTTAGGGAAACGACACATGGACTTTGATAGTGTTGTAACAATTAACCAATATGAGGTTATATTTTATTTTTACCTTTTTGTTTTATTTTCTGTTTTATTGTAGGAACACAATTCTTGAAAGGTTCGTACTGATGTTTCGGATTTAGTTGTTTCTCGTTATATGCACGTATCTCAGTCCATGTGTTTTGGACTATTCCTGATATAACTTTTTTCTTGATGGAAGTTTTTTGTTAAAATTTCCGTTTTCTATTAGATGTTTTTGTAAATATCGAATATACTTGTTATTCTCCAATTATAGCGACTACACAGTACACTGGTACACTGTTTCACTTCAAAGTAAATTATAATCGCGTATGTTACTTCATGCGCGAGACACTATGGGAAGGATCTCCGGGTAAATCCTGACTCTACGTCACATTCTGGTCCTGATCTTCATAGTGTCTCCACACTGAAACTTAGGATCAAGACGGTAAATGACCGACCCAATTGAACCACTAAATGGATTGGTTAGACCGGAAGAGAAAAGGAGTATTGTTTTAATCTTATAAAAAAGTACCTTCAATAACACTCCGAATTTTATTACATTCATTTCTTCATTTTAAGAAATGAATAACATATCATGTTTATTCATACGTACTTACGTACGATTCAGCGAAGTCAGTGTAGGTTGAAAAACGCTGGGGTACCTGATATCGGGAGATCCGAGGAGACAGGTACCCCTAAGAGGTCCGTTCTTATGACCTCACCCAACGGTAAAGGAAAAGGTTATTTATTCATATCATATCATATTTATATCATGTATTATTCTCCAGTTGTTTTACCGATAACAATATTATGACAAAAAAAAAATTTACGGAGAACTGATCTCTTGAAACCAAGAATCTTATAAAAATTGATTGTATTACTTCTTAAATACGTTTCGATGTCGCTACGGGTCTCACTTTTTAATGACTTTAAGGTCAACTTACTTAAAATCACACAGGTGACTTACTTACTAATGTATCGGTATTTCTACCAAAGTTTGAAAGACCTTCAGTTAAACCGTTATACATTGTTTTTGAAATTATACAAATGTTATTGTCTTAATCTTTAAGAGTTATTTTAAATAGGGTTGTTTAGTTAAATTCTTAAATAATGTTCTTTCATTAATTTGACATGGAAATAACTAAATGAGTCGTTCCTGTAAGTAACGTAATAACAAAAATTGTTACTTTTTGACTTTAGTTGAATTTACGGTTTGTTATTTCCTGTATTTTATAATATTGAGTTTTCTCTTAAGTCGTTCAAACGACCTATACGACAGTCGTATGTTTTCAGTGATTATGATTAAAACGTATTCGTTAATAAGTTTTCATTTTAACGAAATTTTCATTGTAATATTATCGTAATTTTTAGTACTTATGGTATATATTAGGATTGTCTTATATATGAATTCTGGAAATACTCCATTTAATATATTAAGGAATTTTTATTTATCTTATGGGTTTATTTATATGGTTCCTATACTTATCATTTTGATACCATTACCACCTTTAAGGGGAGTTTAATTTTGATACACTAAGATAAGTCATGTAGTCGTCTCAAAATATTTTAACTTATTAGATTAAAATTTCACATATACCTTCTCATTTTTTCTCCGCTATTGTCCTTGTAAAACTTCTTATATTTCTTTGAGGGTATTAGTTTATACTTCTGTACAATATTTCGTTAATCCCATAATATTATTCGGTCTGATAATTTAATCATCTTATTTTATCTCCTGTACCTTGGTTATATGTAAACATGTAACTGTGAAATAAAGTGTACATAATTTTGAACTATATACCGTTTTTACCCAATTTAACCACTTCTTTCTTCCCTGAGAAGGTTCGCACTACTGTCTTTCAATTCGTACGTGTTGCAGGCACCCCTTGTTTACCGGTTCAGGTCACTCCAAATTCTACGTGTGTCGGACACTGGTGTGTCAGGATTATATCCACAGATGTCGTCTCTCTGAGAGTCCAGTCTCTGTATCCGTGGTTCTATAGAAAAATTGTTTCGTTCTAAACTTTATCATTCAATTGACGGGTACTCATTCCTTTCTGCATTTGATACTTAATACTAAATACATATATTAGCTGATAAAGTTCGTAACTTCCCTAAATTGTTGAATAAAACATTGGATAACGTACTTGATGATCTATTTATTTTGTGTGTGAGATTTACGAATTTTACTACATGTTAATCGCATTAATGACAATTTAGGGCAAGAGAGACACACACGTGTACGTACAAAAGACTGAAATACCTAACGTGTTAATAAAAGTATTGTTTTTGTTCTTCCGTAAAAAGTTCACGCTCAAAGAAATATAGACCACATCAACCATTGATGACTAGAATTCTCTCGATAAGGAAGAACCACTCTCGTTTAATCCTTTTCGTACTCGGAACGGGTCTGTCCCTGTTAATTCCCCGTCCGAACACTCTTGGTCGGAAGTCGTGTCGAGATAACGGCCCTCCTCTTCCCCTACTGTCTCCGACTCTACCAACCTACCGTAGTAGCTGAGTTACCTGTATTCAAACTCGTTTGAGTCTCTCGATCACTTCCTGTTCCTCCGGACCGTACGATGTCAGGTACCCCAGCGTCTCAACCTGTACTGACTCGTTGACTTGTCGTGAACGGTCCAGTATACCTCGTGTGCCTAACTCCTATAAGAAGACATCTCTAACTTCAATTACGACCGACACCATCCGATTTTTTTTAATAGAGGAGGAGATTTTTCTATAAGTGTAGTTCAAGAACCATGGACATTTACAATGGAAAAAATCTTCTTCTCGAAACGGAAACTTCTAAGTCATTTCCTAGAACTCTACTCCAGTGAGGTAGATTACTACACAGGAACATTCTCTCTGTGTCTCATCTTATCCTCTTCCAGTACACTTTTATGTCCGTTTCTCACATCACTACGTCGGTACTAGGTATTTAGTGGGTATTTAGTTCCTGGTAGTTGTCAGTGGTCTTCGACCCTTCCACACTCCTTGTCTTAGATCTCGGAGACATGTCCTGTACCGGGACGTCTGGAGAACTAAAGTCTGAATACCGGAGGTCTTCTTCCTTTCATATGTAAAAACAACATTCGAAAGGCAAACACGAATCAATAATACAATCGGTGTCTTTAATTATGTAACCGGTTGTCCGTCTTTAACTCAGGACTTACACATGAGTTTACCATCATAGACTCGAGATTCACCACCTCTAATTTGGTGTCTCCTTCACCGAATCCAGAACAGTATAATCGTACTAGAGCGACCCCTCTTTATCTGGTCCCTTCACTACAGGACGTGTTCACCGACTTTAGTGCGACAGTTCTCTGTCCGTCGGGGAGTTTCGGTGTCGACCGTCTGTCGAAGGGGAGAAGACGGTTTGACTCACACGAGGGTTGAAGTGTTCAGGATCCACATACGCGTCCCTAAAGATCTTCCTTTGATTAGAACGTATTCTTTTACTAACAACTACCTGAGATTCCTTAACCCCTCCTACCACCAGGAATTTTAGACGTACTAAACATTCTGTAAGTTGAAACCAAATGAAAAAAAGGAAAAAGTATAAAAATAAGAGTACATAGGGCTCACCAGTCCTAAGAAGAACTTCTTTCAAAGCGGACACTAAGACTTCCCACACACGTACTCACACACACACACGGGCACGTGTGCACACGAACACACACACACACTTTCTTATTCATCTTAGTTCCCTATAAGGTTGTAAGGTTGTTGGTGTATAATCACGTTACCCATTATTACACTCAGGGGTCCAGTCCTAAATGGTCTATCCCCTCTAGACAAATAAAGTACATTTAGTTGAAATAAAGGTGGTATTCGAGGATAGGAGGACCTGACACTCTCTAACTTTCAATTAGTAGGAATCCCTAAGAAGAGTTTATGTCCGTACAAAGGTCTTAGATGACATGATAGGTGTACAGTCACTACAAGTAAGTAGTCGTTGTACGAGGTTTGGGAGACAACGACAACAGTTCTGGGAAGGATGAGGACGGACTTAGTAGAGAAGTCCAAGCGACCGAGGGACTATTGGAAGCGTACAACAAGTCCCACGGTCAGTGGAACCACTCCCATTCTTTACGTCCAATAAGAGGTCTTGGGTGTCTGGAGAAAAAATAAAGGGGTCGGAAACCTTCTGAAAAAAACTTTTTATTTTAGAAAAGGAGAGTCGGACCTCGACACAGACGGGGGTTGAGGGGGCTGGACAGAACTTTTCTTTTACAACCTTACTAAAGAGGGGTAGGGTATGAAGTCGACCCTGTCCCTTTGGATCTCCGACACTAGACTCACCTACTTGGTTTCTGCTCTCTTTCAAGTCTCTCTTTTTATCATTACTTTTTTTTTGAGAGTTTTTAATAATTTAGTGTAGTAGAGTCGATGAAAACATGGTTTTAGGTGTTGTTGTAAATAATTTGTTGGACCTGTTCCCCTATCGATATCTAAAGTTGCAGTTTGGTTAAAAACTTCAATGTAACGTCACCAGGAAATTCGAGTCCTCTTCTTCCTTTCATTGCTATTTCCAGAAGTTTCTGAAGTCAAGTCAAGTCAAGTCAAGTCAATGAGTCAGCACAGACTGAGAAACACTGGGGTACCTGACGTCGTGCGGTCCGGAGGGACAGGTAGTGGTTGAGGGTCTCAAATGGGTTTGAGTACAGGTAACACAGTCACTACGGTAGGTCGGTAGAGTAGGAGACAGCAGGGAAAGAGGAAGACGCGAGATAGAAAGGGTCTCAGTCCCAGAAAAGTTTACTCAGTCGAGTTCACCGGTTCATAACCTCAAAGTCAAAGTTGTAGTCAAGAACGTTACTTGTGAGTCCTGACTAGAGGAAATCCTACCTGACCAACCTAGAGGAACGACAGGTTCCCTGAGAGTTCTCACAAGAGGTTGTGGTGTCAAGTTTTCGTAGTCAAGAAGCCACGAGTCGAAAGGAATATCAGGCTGATCTTAAATGATAATTGTGACAGTGAAACTTTACGTCTACACTCAAACGTAGGGGTCGAAGCGTCAAAAGACCCAGAGGAAAGTCTCTGTATGAAGCATCCATGGTCAAGTAGAGGTCCCATTTCACGCGGACGTACCCTCATCTTCCAGTCGACCTTACCAGACCTCTGACCCACGATGAACAGAGGATGATTCCCCTGTGACACACACGGTCCCTTGGAGTCACATCGAACAAACAGTGACTAGACCTCTCTAGCAGGTCCCCCTTTCCTAGTAGACTCCTTTAACTGCGAAGTGAGGTGAGAGAAAAGGGGTGGGATAAGTTACTATAGGAGTTACCTTTTTTGGAGTCTCTGAAACTCTACGACGTTCTACGTTTCTTTTGCTCGGGAAGAGACCACATCGTGCACACTTCACGTCGCGGTGAACCGATATTGCGACTTTTTTTGACCTTTCGGTGGTAAAGGCAAGGGAACTACCCAGGAGTTTATATCAGTGAGTTTCCTTGACTGACACACTGTAAAAAGTAGGATTACTTTTAGATTACAAAAGAGACCCGGTGCTCAGAGTTAAAAAAGTTGAAAGAAATTGTAAATCCTTTTAAGTCCCATTGGAATGAATTTCTATGTCGGAGTTGATGGTAGAAAAAAACGGACATAAAAGGTTTAAATACAGAAACCCATTATGGAGAGAGGACTATCAGTCGTCAAATAAACTATAAAGGTGAATCTCAGTCACTCTGTAGAGTCTCATTGTGTAGAGTCTGGAGCGGGTGTTTGGTCAAAGAGGGGTTTAGGGCGAGGAGAACAAAAGAAGTTAAACCAATTACGTCGTGGTGGGAAGATTAGTGAGTTTCGTCATTTACTCTACGTTTGAAGGCGACGTTGTAATAAAAAGAGACGCACTCACGATTCAGTGAGGTCAGTACAGGCTGAGAAACGTTGGGATACCATTGAGAGGTCCGAGGAGACAGGTACCCTAAGAGGTCCGTTCTTATGACCTCACCCAACGGTACGGGAGGAGGTCCCCTAGAAGGGGGACGGGGTCCCTAGCTTGAGAGCAGAGAATGTAGAGGACGTAACCGTCCGTCCAAGCAATGGTGATCGCAGTAAACCCAAACACAAATAGGGTCTGAAAAAGGAGTTGAAAAACAAGTCGGTGGATGTTCTTAATACAAAGTATATTGTAGTGTATATGTGTGTCCACTTTATTTTGTCAGTGTTTTGTTGAGGAGGAATTATATTGTCGTCTAGTAATCCACATGGATGATGATTAACTGACGAGATGAGACAAGACAAGATAAAGTGAAAAAATGTACGTATGACACAAGGTGATTTAATTGTAGTGTTGAGTGGTTACCTAACGTTGGACGTCAAACTTGTTGTATCGGTTCTCCTTTTAGTGTATTCCTTTATGTATGTTTCAGAACCGATTTTATACATCTTGTACGAGGTAGGATCTAATGAGAAGTAACTTGATAATTACTATAAAGAATAGGGAAAATAAACGTACGTATGATGTGGGGAAATTGACCGAAAGAGGGCGAAGGTTTACAGGTCTAAGATGTGCATAAAGGTCTGGGTTCAGACAGAGAAGGTATTCGAAGGATACCAGACATCTTTACTAACCTTTCACTGACGAAGGAGTGCACTTTAAGGGTTTAGGAACACTACGTCAGGACGGGAGAGGTAGGAGTCGCGTGAAAGGTGTCGGACTTTCTTGACACTATCCGACGAGACACACAGAAACTACCGGAGATCATTCGTGACAATCCTGTCAGTCACGACTTCTTTCTGTGAACTTTCTTTCATATTAATTATCCTAACCTTTTGATTAGTATGGAACAAGGTCACCTCGTTTTATTCGGTTTTACTGACACAACTCTAACAAAATAGTGTCTGAGAATTAAGATTCTCGTGATTGAAAGGTTTAAACCCAGTGTGTCCTATGATTTATACTCATCCTACTCATGTTAAGATAACAATAATAACTGTTTTTAGGGATCTGTTTAACCTTTCTAAAGAGTTTATTACGGATATTTAGGTAAGAAGTACATTATTCAGTACGATTTTTACTTTTTTGATCATCGTTTTCTCCTGTACTGTTATTATAGTCTCTATATATATACACACACAAATTAAATTATACACTATTTATACACACAAATAAAATTATATATATAAACCAAATATATATATAAATTAAATTATATATGTATAGTTTATGTATTAACTTTCGTGACCAGAAGTCTCAAGAAATAAACGTATCAGGGAGGGATTTTATTAGACTTGTTTGTNTCAACATCGTTCCCACACATCCTGGGAAACTTTCAAAGTCTCAAATCCGCACTAATGAGAGCTCTGCGGCGTCTCTTTTACCCGGAGTAGAGCTGACTTCGTCTCTTGGAGGACCTAAAAGAGCTCAACGCCGTCCACGAGAGTTGTATGCTGGCACTGGAGTCCCTGTCACATCGTCCACACAGTGCGAAGGGCAGCGCCCCTAGTTCCCTAGACACCGAAAGGGAGCTCCGAAAGGGTGTTCCGAAAGGGTGTCCCGACAGGGTGCACGGTGGTACCACACTCAGCTATGAGCCGCACTTTCAGCTCCGTCACGTCCCTTTTGTCCAAGGAGACTTTACCTGACTGTGTAGTCCCCCTGAGAACCTTACCATCGTGCTGGGACCTCAAGGAGAGTGGAAAGGATAACTCTCGGGAATGAGAACTCTACGGTACCCTTGCGTCTTTTTAGAAAGGACTGATTCGTCTTATCCTAGGGAGTAGAGTTCGACGGTCCGCCTTTGCCCCAAGGAGACCTACACCCGCCCTGGGAGCACGAAGGAGAGATCACCTCTGCCCATACAGCCCCTTGAAGAACTCAACGTCGTTCCTGGGAAAACTTAAAGGTCTCAAATCCACACTACTCGGAGGTCTGCGGAGTCTCCTTTGCCCGGAGTAGAGCGGACCTCCCCTCTTGGAGGACCTAAAAGATCTCAACCCGTCCCAGAGAGCTCAATTCTGCCCCTGGAGTCCCTGGGCGAGACCACCGGAGTCCTTTCCGGTCACGGGTACCCTCAACGTTCCCCCGGAAAGCCCTAAGGAGAGGGCAGCTACAACCCCTGATTCTGGAAGACACCTCAGCCCCGGCCTTGGACTCCTAAGGAGGGGTCACGACTGTACCCAGAACCGCATAAAGACCTCAGAGGGGACCCCT
>SJYO01014747.1:11187145-11656270 GCA_006410555.1 Capra ibex | reverse complement strand
TATATATAAATTAAATTATATATGTATAGTTTATGTATTAACTTTCGTGACCAGAAGTCTCAAGAAATAAACGTATCAGGGAGGGATTTTATTAGACTTGTTTGTTACACGAAAGAGGTATGTTCATTACCGTACATTTTGAAAAATAATATTCAAATTTATTTAAGTTTCTTATATGAAGAACGTCCACAAATATCTATTTTATCAGTATAACGTTAAAATATATATAAATTATTTTAGTTTTATATTATCAACCTTTGAGTACTTGTGTAAAATTTTTTTTAAGTATTTGTGAAGAATTCTTTTTGAGTTACTAAAACAGAAAGAAAAATGAAGAACTTAAAATTTCAAAATAATAAAAAGGTGTCAATAGATTATATCATATCAATATATAAACTTTTAGACGATGATTAGTGTGATAGTACGTATATAGGTTGTTCTATATGTATGTAATATACACCATAAATACGTGTATATTTTATAAAATTATACGAAACAAAGGACACTTGTATCGATAATGTTCGTTAAAAAGACTAACCCTATAACCATGTAATAACAATCATTGGTCTACTTGCTATTTGTTTTAATCTAATATTTAAGACTATTAATAATTTCTATTTACTTTAAAATTATTTTAAAACTATTCTATTTAATACGGGTCTGAAAAAGATACGTAGTTACTTTCTCTTTCCCTTTACGACCGTTCTTGATCAAGCAGACCTTTAGTCGTATAATAAAAATATTTTTATACTTCATCTTTACTAATTTGGAAAATATTCTACTTTATTTTACTATTAACTAACGTTAAGTATATTTATAAATTACTTTTAACAATTTTTAATCCAAAATTATTGAGAAACTTATTGTCTATTATACTTTATATTGTGAATGTTCAAAATAGACTCTAAAATAGGTCACAGATAACTTTTTAAACAATCAGGGTATTTTATAAGACTTTTCATACTTTCACTTTCACAATCAACGAGTCAGTACAGACTCAGAAGTACTGGAGCACCTGTCATCGGGCGGTCCGAGGAGACAGGTACCTCAAGAGGTCCGTTCCTATGACGTAACCCAACGGTACGGGAAGAGGTCCCCTCGATCGACGTCCATTTTTAAGGTCAGCCGATGGAGGAAGCGAAAACAACAGAACGTCACGAAACCAAAGATCGAGAACTTAACGGGATTCCAATTCTTGATTCGGGTCGACTTCTCTTAAATCTACGCACTATGTAAGTCCACACTTTTCGTGTTACGAGAAAACATCGGAAGGGGAGAGGAACGGCCAAGAGTGGCCGTGAGACAAATGACACAAACGAACCCGACGAAACTGGTAACCACACTTAACCTTCGCAGGTTTTAGAAGTCATCTCAAATACCCCAATATCATCGAACTGGTATTAGTAGTCTCCAAAGGGAAGACTAACTGTGTTTCTAAAAATAAGGAATCCTGTAACCCGGTGTGGTTCAAACTCTCACCAACTTTACTTACGGAATGAAAATGTTTCTTCTTCTCGATTACCTGTAAGTTCACTCAAGAGTCCATTTAAGTAAAAGACTTTCTCCAATATACTTTCTACTTATAGATCTCCAACCATCGGAATTTAGATAGGTATTAGTATATACCCGACACTTAGGAAATACAAGGGGTACTTATAGGTCCCTAATCCTGAATCTTGGTTTGAAGTTTTGTTTACTGAGAAGAACCCCTATTTCTTGACCAAGACTCATTAAGAATTAAATGACAAAATCCTCCACCCCCTTTAAAAACTTTTGAAAATAAATACGGATCTTTTTATCCGAAGGGGCCACTGAGTCACCATTTCTTGGGTGAACGGTCACGTTGTCTGTGCCCAATTTAGGAACCCAGTCCTTCTTGGGGACCTATTCCTTTACCGTTGGACGAGGTCATAAGAACGGACCCTTCAGGATGCCTGTCTCCTCGGACCGTCCGATGTCAGTAACACAGTCATTTCTCAGTCTATGCTAAATAGTTGATTTGTTGTTGTTGTTTTAGAAGGAATTGGATTATACGAAAGGACCTCGAAACTCTTCGAGAGACTCGAACATATTAAGACAAAGATAACGTGTACAGACGAATCATCCCCTATACTCTTAGTGTCGAAAACAGTCTTATGTTTCACTACACACTGGGGTCTTTTTAAATTCTCAGTGACGTAATCTCAAAGGAGAACTAAAGACACCTTAGAGATTTTGGTGTTATGTTTCTTTCTTGTCATGTCACTTTCTAGGCACTTAGTTATAAATCTTTTTTCATGTACATACAACTCGTCCTCTTCGTTTTACAATACTCTTATTTTATTCCACAATCTCTGCTTTAGACTTTTAGAAAGGACTTCCTTCTCCTATGGACCTAAAGTGTACCCCCTAAAGTTTGTCTTTGTACGGAATTTCCTACGTATGTATGGATGTTATAAATTTATAAAAGGAAGTTCCGTTATAGTACCGAAGAATCCTTTTAGAGGGTCGAGAAACATCTTCTTAATTATTATTCCGGTTATCGGTACAAATTACTAGTTCACGATACAAAGTACGTGAAATGCATCTTTTTGAGGGGAGAGTCTGTGAACGAAGAAAGATTCCTTACCCTGCTTATACCAAATCTCGGAAATTCATTCAACGGGTCTCAGTATACCCGTTCTTACAGTCTGGACTCTAGCCTCCCGCATATATAGACTAAGAGACGAGGTAGGTTAGAATAAAACCACCTTATTGATGTGACCTGTTTTGTCAACGGTCAAGGTCTCTACTGTCAGTATGTGTCACAAGGTTTGAAAGTATACAGTGAACTTTTTAAACCTTTGGACCCGGTCTTCCTGGTTCTTCATTGTCACTCACAGACTACACTGGGTAGAGCAGTCTTGCCACGACACGAAAGAGACACATCTATAGTAATCCAACCCGACAGGAAGGTATAAAGGAACCGAGGACCATGGACAGTTCGTGGGAGGTTTAGTTGCCCGAAAGAACGTAACTGAGTGAATAAAGTTGTACTGACGACTCAGAGATTTCTTCTATATAAGCTATGCTCACTCTAAAACGGAGGAGTCCAGAGAGAGTGCAACTCAATACGGAGTGTAAGTAAGGAGGGAGACGACGTTATATAGTGTAGAGGGGTTAAAGAGTAAACGAAAGATCTGTAAAGATGGACCTGACAGGTCAGAGAATTCGAACAATAGAACAAACATAAGATGAACAGAATTTCGAGACTTCATAAAATGGAGAATTTTTGAGTCGGGTAACGGAGTACCCTAGGATCGTCGTATCTACTAGTTTCGTTAACCGTAAGTTTACTAAGATTTTTGAAGGATTGGAAAGGAGAAGACTTCAATTTTATTACTCACTTTTAATCAATCTTCGTCTACAAAATAAACGTAAAAGTAAACATCGTCGAATTTGGTCGAACAGATCCAGTGGGTAAATTTACCCTTAATAGGAGTTACTTTCGTTTAAATTGAAACTATTCTATTCGTTATGGGTTACGTGATAGACCTCCCATAGGACCTCAAGGGTCAAGTACTACAAAAGACGAACCTTTAAACTGAAGAATCATTACCCTTTTTGGACAAAATTTATCAGGTTAACCAAAAGAAAGTACATTCAAAGTGGAATCCCTAAAGTGGAAAATAAATAAAAACACGACTTACAGTGTATGAACCTCTAAATTTTACAATTAGTTTTCGAAATCATAAATGTGTCTAGTTTTTCAACGATAACCTATGTTCACAACTACCAGAGAACACCCTACCTTATGGAGGGTAGATTGATTTTCGAGTCGAAGTCTTCCTTGGAATGTGGACTAATTATATGTTAAGGTAATGGATTATAAATAACCTTGTCTCTATGAACGTCAGACTCACTTACCTATAGTCGAGTGAAGGTACTTGACCTTATTCCAAGAACTGTGTGACAAGTGGTACATGTACGTAGAGGACATGTACCTCTGAGTACATATGGACCGAGGGAAGACGGAGGAACTATAAAGTAACCGACTGGGTCTAAGACCGAGTAAGAACAGTGGCCTATGTTCATAGTCGACCGACTGAATATGTTCCTGACATCAACGTCTACGGGGATCGAGAACTGTGGGTTTGAGATGAGAACCCATAACTTAAGAGCATCGAAACTAGACTTAACTCTAGGAACTTTCCCCCTCATTTCTATCTCAGACGACTCGCACATCTACCTGTAGACGACTCGTTTCCAGTTTCCAGTTACCTTCGACTTCGGAGGTAGAAATACTTCCATATAAATTCTGACTTCATTAGGGTTCCCCGTTCAGGTCCCCTTGTCCCTCGGCCGTTTTTTCTTTTGTTTTGTTTGTTGTGTGTTGGGTTTAAGAGTTTCTTACAATTGTAATCTCCGGTCTTTCAAACTCGATAGACGAAGTCTCTAGTTCGATCTTTACTGGGGTCTTCGCTACTCTGTATCCTTCCGTTCGAAACTGTTACGACCCTGGAGATCCCTCCAGTCCACCCTACCTCAACTCGACCACTTCAGTAAGTCTCTTTACTCCCGACCCCGGTTTAGAAAGAGATGCCTGAAGTTTCTGGACAACCCGTTTGTTACTTCTTTCATTTTGGCTCGTCATTGGTACTGTTGGGTGGTACCGACGTGTTGAAAGTTAGTTTTCGTCTCTCGTCGGGTAGTTGTCTCCTTACGTGTTTCTTCTATGCCACGGACCCTTCGGGGTTTTGTCTACACTCATACTACGCAACCGTCCCTCTACTTGGGTCCAGAGGGCGTACCCTCCGTTCTTAAGATTACCGTGTATATGATACATGTTACCTTATAATGACCCGGTACTTTTTCTTACTTTATCACAGTAAACGTCTCTACACCTACCTGGATCTCTGACAGTATGTCTCACTTTCATTCAAGCTTTCTCTTTTTTATATATAATTGTTTATATACACCTTAGATCTTGTTACCACGTCCACTAGAATAAACGTTTCGATTTATCTCTGTGTCTACATCTCCTGTGTACATACGTAGGGCTCCCCCTTTTCTCCACACCCTACTTGACCCTCCGACCTCGACTGTATGTGTGACCACACATATTTTATCCATCGACTACTCTTGGATGACATATTGTGTCCCTTGAGAGGAATTACGTGACAACACTGGATTTACCCTTCCTTCAGGTTTTTCTCCCCTATATACACATGTGTATCGAGTAAGTGAAATATATCGTCTGTGATTGCGTTGCAACATTTCGTTGAGAGGAGGTTATCTTCAATTTTTTTTCTTTCTATTACTATAAAATTTTTCGTGACTCGTTAAACACAGAAATCTGAACGTACGAACTCAATAGTGGTCCCTCTGAAGAAAGGATATTTTTGGTGGATGTGCTCGATAAATCAATATGTTCGTGTTTCGGTTTGCGGAAAGGACTCTACTTCTGTACCGAACTCCCAAACTTTTTTATTTATTTCGAAGTTTCACCTTTTCTCTTCTAAAGACACCTTCTCGGTCCCAGTGGGTCTCCGGTTCGTTGACAACGACCTCTGCACATCCTTTCCGTGTGTCCCCGGGCGACTCGAAACTGAAGGTGGGGCAGGGGGTGGTGGAACCCTCGGGAAGACAAATTCGAACCCTGTCTCGGACCATCGACAAATCGATTTACTGTGTCATTCTGACAAGATCTACTCGAAGTCAGGGACATTGTTTTATATCCCACCCCTGTCACTCTCCCGGTCAGTGGGACGGGCCCGGGGCTTGGACTGGACCTGGACGGTTGAGTCCCTGGCAGTCGAAACACTCACGGGACGAGATTCACGTCTGTGACCCGAGCCATGAGAACCGCCATGGTAATCTTCGTCCGTCCTACGAGAAAGTTCGTCACTACACCCACTGACTACTGTTCTGTGTACGTCCTTCCTGATCTTATCTTACGCCTGAAACCTTTACGTCGATTGTCGGTACCTACCAGAGGATACTTCGTCGTGAACCCCCGGAGGGTCTGGAACGTTTTGTCCCGGTGTTTCCCCTATTTTTATTATGTTGTGTTATCCTAACGTACTCTATTGTGTGCGCTTCTTGAATCATCGTTCGAATTATTTACACTCGAGGACAATTATTTGAACCCGAAGATTCCTTTAAACTTTACTGTATTTGGTTCCCCAGGGGTTGGAGACCCCGTACTTGGTCATGGTCAGACACCGGACACTCCTTGGTCTGGCCTGTCGTCCTCCGCTCGTCACTCGTTCACTCGGTTCGAAGTAGACATAAATGTCGGGGAGGGGTAGTGACCGAAATGACGGACTCGAGGTGGAGGACTGTCTAGTCGACGTAATCTACGAGTATCCTTACGGTTGGGATGACACTTGACACGTATGGTCCCCGGATCCGGCGTACGAGGAATACTCTTAGTAGGTCTTTGGTAACCGGGTGGAGGGACCAGGTACCTTTTTAGCAGAAGGTGCGTCAACCAGGGTCCATGGTTTTGCCAACCCCTGACGACTACATTTGCCTTTAATTCTTGACGACTTTTCAATTTTCGTTTCTAAGGTGACTCGTTCTGACGATTACGGTACGACAACATTTGTGTTGTCCCGAAGGATCTACCGTAATCACCAGTTCTCAGACGGACGGTTACGTCCTCTATGTTTATCTGTACCCAAACTAGGGACCCAACCCTTCTAGGGGACCTCTTGTCGTCCCGTTGGGTGAGGTCATAAGAACAGACCCTTTAGGGTGCCTGTCTCCTCGGACCACCCGATGTCAGGTACCCCAACGTTTCTCAGCCTGTCCCGACTCGTGTCTTTTGTTTGTGTCGTTGTATCGTCGACAGTTTTCAAACGGCCGTAATCTCCCTATGACCCTTTGTTTTAAAATGAAACAGTCATTTTTACTATACATTGACACACTGTATTGAAAATTCTACGTGTCAAGTCTAGAGATCCTCAGATGACATTCACTAGTCTTCTCAGAAGGACCAGGTAAAGAAGGGGAACGAGACTTACCGGGTGAGGCACTGTACCAAGGGTGAGGACCCTGAGTGAATGATCGAAAATCAATCACAGGGGTTCGGTCGAAAGAAGACTGGACTAAAGTTCCAGTTTCTTACGGAGACTAAGGCTGACTACCCAGGAACCAAGGGTTTTATTGGAACATCGAAACATCAATTATCTAATAATTAGAATGAACCCACAGGGTCCACCACGAACACCATTTCTTTAGCGGACGGTTGCGTCCTCTGTATTCTCTCCATGGAACCTAGGGACCCACCCCTTCTAGGGGACCTCCTCCCGTACCGTCGGGTGAGGTCACAAGAACAGACCTCCTAGGACACCTGTCTTCTCAGACCCCCCGATGGCACGTGACCCAACGTCTCAGTCTGTGTTGACGTCGTTGAATCGTGTGTGCGTCAGAAGAATGAATAAGATCTACAAAAACGGAAAAAAAAGATACTGGAAACGTCACTTTTCAATGGGTAACATGGACGTAAGAAAATATATATAACAAAAAATGAGGATGACTTCATTTTTATAATGAAGTTTGTTTACTTGTTTGAATATTAAACCCCATTTTTAAGGAAAACTTATCGCAAAAAGCGTTGGACCTATCTACGGTCTAACAAAATCTTACCTATGTAAGATCTTGTGAGTACCGATATATAGTGAAGTGTATTGAATCAAATTCGATTAAAAATTTTAAACATTCGAGGGAACCTTAATTTGTTAGAAATCTTGTACATTTAGATAACAAATTGTAAAATTTCTGTATAAAAATCCTCGATCAATATCTTCTCTCATTCACCATCTAGAAATACTAAAAGAACTAGAGTGGTAGTAAAGTCGAAACATTCACATGTTGGTGTAGTAAATCTTCGTCGAATTTTATAAAAGAATACCATAACGAATTACGATTTTTCAATTACGACTCACTATGACGTCAGTCGTCAGTAGAAACCAAACTAAATTTAAAAATACCTGTACAACCGAAAACCAAACTTTATTTAGAAGTAAAATAGTCTCTAAACCCTCAGAACAAAGAGTTCCATAGAATAACTAGTTCCCTCCCAAAAAAAAAAAAAAAAGTCTGTATGAACGTATCAAAGACGATTCAAGGTAAACCTCAACTTTCTTTCACTTTCACTTTCGACGAGGTAGGGTAGACTGAGAAACACTGGGGCACCTGATATCGGGTGGTCCGAGGAGACAGGTACCCTAAGAGGTCCGTTCTTATGACCTCACCCGACGGTAAAGGAAGAGGTCCCCTAGAAGGACTAGGTTCCTATCTTGGGCCCAGAGGGTATAACGTCAGTCCAAGTCGTGGTAGACTTGGTGGACCCTTCGGGTAAACCTCAAAGGACTGAAAATAAAGGTCTCAAGTTCGTGTCCGTCCTTCGTCAGTCTGAGTCCAGAAAGACAGTTCCGTCACAGAGTGACTATCTTTTTGTGTGAGTTCCATGCCAAAACGTGGCCCTCAAACATCGGGGTACCATACGGGGCGTTACGAGGAACTGTCCTGGTCTGAGACCTGTAATGACTAAAGAAGACAAGTTTAAAATAGTCTTCATGTCAGGTGAGAGAGGGAGTAGGTTGTTCTCTGAGAACTCTCTGGACCGTAAAAGGGACGTTCCTCTTGCGTATCCGTCTCAATCTGTCACACTTTGATAAGTACCTCTGTGACTTCACAGTTTGCCACACAAGTCCCATCACACTACGAAAAGGACTTTACACACCGTCGCTACTATGAACTTCCTCGAGTCTCCTCGCTACGATTCCGGTTCCCTTCGCAATCCCTTTGGAACGAAGCCCCCTCTCCGAACCGATTCTCAAGACCCCTTACCCGAGACACCCGTGACGACTTTCAACTCCCCGAGAAACTGCAGGTTAGGGAAAAGAATGATGACGGGACTTAAACGGAACCACCCGAAGGAGGAGCTCGCGTGAGAAACCAACCTTTCGATTACGGTCTACGACGAAGAGTAACATTGAAAGGAGACGATCTCGATTCCCTAACAAAGGTTAGCGTAGAACTGACTCACATCGGTCTTCCCGTCGGTTTCAGAGACGTTTGTCCGAGACTGATACCTTAGTCACGGCGGTTTACCCCCGGTGAACCGCCAGTCCCTCCAGCGTCGACACCACCTCCGTACGGGTGGTCTAACAAGGACTCCACACCGGGGCCCGGGAGACCTCTAGGGACCGAAGGTAGAGAAAAAGGTGTCGGTCGGAGGGCCGGGGAACAGTTACAGTCTCAGGGACCCTTGAAAAGAAAAACTCGAGTTCTCTCCGTCTTTACCGAAAAAACAAACGTTCGCTCTCGGAACTGACTGACTGTGTTTGACCTGAACCCACTTATGTCTCTTCCCCCTTCTTGTAAGGTCCACCTCCTTTGTCGCGGACGTTCCGTCGTGGTTTACATGGCCCGAGTCCCCTCTCTCGTCCCCTCCCGACAGACACCTCCCCCGATGTCGGTGTCTTTCCCGTGCACCTCGAGTACGAAGAACTAACTGACAACACACGGTCCGTGTAAAGGTATTCCACAAAGAAAACTTTCTCAAAAGCTATACCCGGTCAAAAATTGAAAAATAGAACATAACCCCGTGTCGACTAGTTGTCACAACACTAGCAAAGACCACTTGACACTTCCCTGAGTCAGCAAATATGGTAGGAAGGTGTTTGAGAGGAGGGCAGGTCGGACAGTGTATTGTGACTAGTCTCAAGAGACACGATCCGTCATACAGGAGCAACCAACAGGTAAAATTTACCTCGTCGCACATGTACAGGCAGGGTTCAGGTAGAGATTCAGTCACTCAGAGGAGGACAAAACATTCATTCAAGTAAACAAAACAAAGGAAAAGCTAAGGTGTATCTTCCCTACAGTACTGAGTGAAGTGAGTCATACTACTAGGGACCCAGGTCGGTACAACGACGTTTACCGCAATAAGGGAAGAAAACTTACCGACTCACCATAAGGGAACACATATACATGGTGGAGAGAAAGGTAAGGAGACAGTTTCCTGTAAATCCAATGAAGGTACAGAACCGATAACATTTGTCACGACGTCACTGGTAATTCCTCGTACATAGGAAAGCCTAGTATAAAGAAAGACCGATATGCGGGTCCCAACCCTAACGTCCCAGTACACGGTCAAGACAAAAATCAAAAAATTCCTTGGAGGTATGACAACAGATATCACCGACATACTTCAATGTAAAATTTGAGTAATAACTTAAACAATGTTATAAAAACAACAACAACGACAACAAGTCAGTGGTTCAACACAGGCTGAGAAGAGATGAGGTACTTAATATCGTACGGTCCGAAAGGACAGGGAGTGGTAAAGGGTCTCCAACGGGTTCAAGTACAGGTAACTTAACCACTACGGTAGGTTGGTAGAGTAGGAGACAGTGGGAGAAGAGGAAGACTACAATTAGAAAGGGTGATAGTCCCAGAAAAGGTTACTAAGTCAAGAAGTATAGTCCACCGCTTTCATAGCCTGGAAGTCGAAGTTGTAGTCAGGAAAGTTTCTCATAAGTCCCAACTAAAGGAAATTCTAACTGACCAACCTAGAGGAACGAAAGGTTCCCTGAGAATTCTCAGTAGAGGTCGTGGTGTCAAACTTTCGTAGTCAAGAAATCACAAGACGGAAGAAACACCAGGTCGAGAGTGAAGTCATGGACTGATGACCTTTCTGGTACCGGAACTGATATACCTGGAAAACAACCGTTTCACTATAGAAACTAAAAATTGTGTGACAGATCCAAACAGTATCGAAAGGACGGTTCTTCGATAGTAGAAGATTAAGATACCGAAGTCAGTGGTAGGTATCACTAAAATCTCGGGTTCTTCTCCTTTAGACAGTGACGAAGGTGAAAAGGAGGAGACAAACAGTAATTCACTACCCTGGCCTACCGGTACTAGGATGTCACAACGGACACGAAAAAAAAGGGGATCTCCGTACGACTCGCGACTTCTTGACTACGAAAACTTGACACCACAACCTCTTCTGAGAACTTTCAGGGAACCTGACGTTCCTCTAGGTTGGTCAGGTAAGACTTCCTCTAGTCGGGACCCTAAAGAAACCTTCCTGACTACGATTTCGACTTTGAGGTCATGAAACCGGTGGAGTACGCTTCTCGACTGAGTAACCTTTTCTTAGACTACGACCCTCCCTGACCTCCGTCCTCCTCTTCCCCTACTGTCTCCTACTCTACCGACCTACCGTAGTGCCTGAGCTACCTGCACTCAGACTCACTTGAGACCCTCAACCACTACCTGTCCCTCCGGACCGCACGACGTTAAGTACCCCAGCGTTTCTCAGTCTGTGCTGACTCACAGACTTGACTTGACTCTCCGTACGACCTAGAGTCGAGAGGTTGTTCCTTAGATTGGACGTGGAGGAGTTTCAGAATTGGTGACTTGATGGTCCTTTCAGGGAGGTATTTTATCAACTTAATCAGAAGTGCCAGGACACTCCAAGTCTGTCACTTCCTTCTATGTCTCAAATCTTAAGTAGAAATTAGGGGTTCTTTGGTACCAAAGTCCCTGACATTCACCCTGTCAGTCTCTCTAGAAAAAACTGGTCTCCTTTCAAAGTAAGAACAAGACGTTTCGTCAGGTATCTAGACAGAACAATGGTGTACACAGACAAAATGGGTACTTTACTGTCCGTCTGATGTGTCGTACTAAAATCGTACGAACGAACAGATTCAGACCGGTAATATATGAATCAGATTTGTCTGTTTGTCGAAATTCGTGAAAATGGGTCCATAATTCGTGTATGTGAACTGACCTCAAATAAAAATGGGGTTTCGTCTATTAAATAATGTAGGACAGATAACAGAACTTGATTAAATGAGTTTTTCTTGTAATACGAGATTCAGTAGAAAAAGTATCTAACATTACTCACCAATAATCGTGGTAAGAGTCTTATTAAAATCCTGTCCTAGTGTTAAGAAATGTTAATCATTATTTGACCCAAACTGCGGAAGTAAAATCTTTACTCCTATGTCTTCGGTGTCTGTAATAAACGGGTATCGACTCCCTACAAATCTCGAAGGGTCCACCACGATCCCCACTTCTTGGACGGACGGTCACGTCCTCTAAATTCTCTACATCCGAGTCAGGGACCCAACCCTTACAGAGGACCTCCTCCCGTATCGTTAGGTGGGGTCATAAGAATGGACCTGTCCCTTCGAACCACCCGATATCAGGTATCCCAACGTTTCTCAGTCTATGTTCACTTTGCTGAATCGTGACGTGTTTCCCTACAAATCCCTGTTTTGACCTTTTCCGTTTAGCTTTTAGGATAGAAGACTAGGTTAAGAGAGTGGTGAACTGATGTAATTCGAACTGTATCTAAAATACTCGTGTCATTTTAAAATATAGATTGACCTCGAGAATCCCTTAGTGAAAGAATCTATCGGATTTATTGACGTCTGAGTACAGAGGAAAAGACTCTCGATATAAGTATCATCAGTGTTTATAGTCTTGTGATTAGACTAAAAGTAAAATGTAGATAGTCCATTGTACTCACAAGATGTAGGATAATACGAGGACTACTGATGGATAATTCATAGTAGTATAACTTTCTTATCTTTTTAGGTGTACAGTTTATCAAGTACCAAGGTACCTCCGTGTCCCGGGAAGGTGTTATTCCGGTCACATGAACGTTTCGAGAACCAAACAAGACTGAGGAAGACCTTTCGACGGGGACTTGTTTAGAGAAGGTTCTGAGGTTCCCCTGAGCTGGGGTAAGTGTCAGTGTGATTTAACTCTGGTGGATAAACAAGAATGTCTCCTACTCTACCGACCTACCGTAGTGACTGAGCTACCTGTACTCAAACTCGTTCGAGACCCTCAACCACTACCTGTCTCTTCGGACCACACGACGTCAGGTACCCCAGTGTTTCTCTACCTGTACCGACTCGCTGACTTGACTAGACAATAATAAAAAACGGAGAAGGAGATTGGACCTTTAATTGGGACTTATAAGTGACCTTCCTGACTACGACTTCGATATCGAGGTCGTGAAACCGGTGCACTACACTTCTCGACTGAGTGACCTTTTCTGGAACTACGACCCTTTCACAGTTCAGTGGGAACTGAGACGTCAGGTCCCCCAGTGTTTCTTAACCGTGTGACTCGTTGACTTGTTGTCGTCGATTGGACCTGTGACGTATCCCGTCTCTTGTTCTCCGTAAATCCTGTCACATCCCGTGTCTTATGTTAAGTTCGTTGTCAAGCACGTACTTTCTTGACTCGAACTGGTTTCGTTTCACTTTTATTGGACATTCCACTAGTAAACGACACCCTTCCCTGTCCGCCTGACTCTTCTCTAACAAAACTTGGAGCATGTCACCTTCTACAAACGAGTGTCCCAATGAGTTCTTCCTCGGTCCCCGATTTCTCCTAAGACTGAGAAAGTCAAGTCAGGTCAAGTCAGTGAGTCAACACAGACTAAGAAACGCTGGGGTACCTGACGTCGTGTGGTCCGAACGGACAGGTAGTGGTTAAGGACCTTGAACGAGTTTGAGTACAGGCAATTCAGCCACTAGAGTAGGTTGGTAGAGTAGGAGACAGCAGGGGAAAACGGAAGTCAGAAAGGGTCGTAGTCCCAGAAAAAGTTACCCAGTCAAGAAGTGTAGTCCACCGGTTTCATAACCTCAAAGTCGAAGTCGTAGTCCAGAAGGTCACTTACAAATTCTGAATAAAGAAAATCCTACGTGACCAACCTAACGGAACGTCAGGTTGTCTGAGAGTTCTCAGAAGAGGTTGTGGTGTCAAGTTTTCGTAGTTAAGAAGTTGTGAGTCGAAAGAAATACCAGGTTGAGAGTGTAGGTACCAGGTACTGATGACCTTTTTGGTATCCGAACTGATCTATCTGGAAACAACCGTTTCATTACAGAGACGAAAAATCATAAGACAGATCCAACCAGTATCGAAAAGAAGGTTCCTCGTTTACAGAAAACGAAAGTACCGGAGTCAGTGGTAGACGTCACTAAAATCTTGGGGGGTTTTATTTGAGGCAGTGACAAAGGTAACAAAGGGGTAGATAAACGGTACTTCACTACCCTGGTCTACGGTACTAGAAGTAAAAGACTTACAACTTAAAATTCGGTAGTAAAAGTGAGAAGAGAAAGTGAAAGTAGTTCTCCGAGAAATCAAGAAGAAACGAAAGACGGTATTCCCACCACAGTAAACTTGTAGGCTCCAATAACTATAAAGAGGACCGTTAGAACTAAGATCGAACACGAAGTAGGTCGGATCGTGAAGAGTACTACATAAGACGTATATTCAATTTATTCATCCCGCTGTTATTTGTCGGAATTACATGAGGAAAGGACTAAACCTTGGTTAGACAACAAGGTGCATGTCAAGATTGACAACGAAGAACTGGACGTATGTCTACAAAATCCTCCGTCCAGTCCACCAGACCATAAGGGTAGAGAAATTCTTAAAAGATCCAACAACATTAGGTATGTCAGTTTCCGGAACCGAATCAGTTATTTTGTCTTCATCTACAAAAGGACCTTGAGAGAACGAAAAAACTACTAGGTTGTCTACAACCGTTAAACTAGAGACCAAGGAGACGGAAAAGATTTAGGTCGAACTTGTCGACCTTCAAGTCCCAAGTGAATGACAACTTCGGACCGAACCTTTTAAAACTTGTAATAAAATGATCGCACACTCTACTCACGTTAACACGCCATCAAACTTGTAAGAAACCGTAACGGAAAGTAACCCTAACTTTACTTTCGACTGGAAAAGGTCAGGACGCCGGTGACGACTCAAAAGGTCTAAACGGCCGTATAACTCACGCCGTGAAAGTGTCGTAGTAAAAATTCCTAAACTTTATCGAGTCAACCTTAAGGTAGTGGGGGTGATCGAAACAAGAATCACTACGAAGTATTCCAGAATGAGAAATTCTTTTCTCAAATGAAACCGTCGACTACACCCCTAACCTCTATTCAACGGGTCTCGGACCCCACTTGGGTTCTTCTCAAATCGGACAGCTTAAGGAAGTCGAGACAGGGGTCCTAGTGGAACTGTTACTTTAACGGTGGAGGTTCGAGTCGGAGTGGGGTCGAGGTCTACTTGGGAACGGGTGTCGTTCCCCAGAGATTCACTAAGGTGACAGTAAAGGAGTGGCAGTGACACCGTATGGGGTATGTGTACATCTGTGTGTCACGGCACAGAAGGACCCACCTGGAGCGAAGGACTATACAGTGTGTTCCGAGGGGAGTGTCTCGGGACGCGACTGGTGACCGAAAGAACAAATAGGGACTCTGAGTCGAAGAGAGAGGCTCCAGAGACTACCGGTCAGACCTGTTACTTGTAAAGAAGGGACCACTGATCTGGGTACACCGGGAGGGAGTGAAAAGGAATAACAATCAGGATACAGGATACTACCTGTTTTATAAATAGGACTCCGACACACACACACGAGTCAGTCAACACAGACTGAAACGCTGGGGTACCTAACGTCGGATGGTCCGAGGAGAGAGATACACTAAAAACCCACTCTTATGACCTCCCTCGACGGTAAAGGAGGAGGTCCTTTAGAAGGACTAGGTCCCTAACTTGGGCTCAGAGGACGTAACTGTCCGTCTAAGAACTGATGACTCGGTGGACCCTTCGAGGAAAGATTCGGTTTTGTGTGACGATATGGATGAAGAGTTACACACACACACGATTCAGTGAAGTAAACATAGGGATGTTGACTTGGAAACCCTGGGGTACCTGACATCGGACGGTGCGACAACACAGGTACCCTACACGGTCCGTTCTTATGACCTCACCCAACGACACAGGGGGTGATCCCCTAGAAGGGTCGAGTCCCCACTTTGGGGGTAAAGAACTTAGGGGACGTAACTGTCCGTACAAGAAATGGTGAGCGTGTTCCGGATGGATAAAGAGTTATAAGGAGAAGTTTTAAGACACTGAGCGATACCACGAAGGGCCTAAGGAGAGTTTAAGACCATGCGTGGACGGAATGAGTCCGAATGACCAACTCCCCTTCCTACCAGTCGGAGGAACAGATTAGAAGCGACAAAGGAGGGTATCGACATAACCGGAGGTAGTGTAAAGACGTGGGGAGTCGAGGACAGGACAGGAGACCAATCCAGACCACGATACGGAACTAGAAGGGGTGTGGGTGGATGTTGATGCACGGTAGGTCGACATACATTGACTCGTCCCAGGTGAGTAGGTACGTGTGGTGTTAGGACTATACTCGTCTCACCTTAAGTTCTTTTTTCGACTGTACCCTATAACGTTGGGTAGAAATTCTCCTCAGGAATTTCCTGGGACAATGATTTTACATTTATATTATCTTTCACTGGACCAAACAGTACTTAAAAGTCACGAAAGACCGACCTAGGGGAGTAAACTAGACAGTCCCGTACCATTACAATTGAACGTACATTATGAAGGGGACTTTCCCCAATCCTTCGTGACCTAACCTTTACGGAACACTGGTTTACCCTGCACTACAACTATACCCAACACATTGTACAACACTACTCCCTCGGGGATCCTTTTGTATACCTTTGTTTCTCTTACATCGACCGCCGCAGGCATGATCCGAAAGAAGGACCTCTGGGCCTCTACCATACACCGTCCCAGATCTGGGACGGAGGTACTCTGCTCGAGACTTCCTGTCCAATCGAGTCGACTGGAAAGTACCTGCCAACCCCTTTGTACTCGTCGTTCAAGATGAGCCTGATTGTTTAGTACTAGCAAGAGTTTGTTACTCTTGAGGGAATCCTTACTTGTGTGAAGAAAGTCCTCAAA
The DNA here is from genome assembly GCA_006410555.1 of Capra ibex. Lineage (NCBI taxonomy): Eukaryota > Metazoa > Chordata > Mammalia > Artiodactyla > Bovidae > Capra > Capra ibex. The sequence goes on along the minus strand of SJYO01014747.1, from coordinate 11,639,497 downwards.
GATCCTGCAACCCCAACAGACCAATTACAGGAAAGGAATCGTGACTAACACACGGGACCGTGTCTCGTGCCGAACACACCGAGAGACTACTTTCTGTTTCCTTGTCGCCGGTCGTACGTGCATAAGTGCGTGATAGTGAGATACACTCACGAACGACCCAGCACAGACTGAGAAACATTGGGGTACCTGACATCGGGAGATCCGAGGAGACCGGTACCCTAAGAGGTCCGTTTTCAGGACCCCAGCCAACGGCAAAGGAGAAGGTCCCCTAGAAGGACTGGATCCCTAGCTTGGACTCAGAGGAGACAAAGGACGTAGTGTCCACCTAAGAAATGGTGACTCGGTGGACCCTGCGAGAGTATTCTGAAAAATTACTTCAAAAAGGTACACACCAAGAAGTCCAAAAACGGATCTTTTTACAAGACCCAATCACGTTTTGAGTCTTAATACGTATGTGAGGTAAGAATACGTTCGTCGGTTTGGTACGAAGACTTTAAGTGTAATTTAATTTTTACAAGTTTGCTACGATATTTCCTTATTACATTCATTCGTATTAAGAAGAGGAATGACTTCAAAGAGACCGAGGGGAGAAACAATTAGGGTACTCGGGAACTACTGATATTAGAGGCTATCACTTCTAAAACATGCATTAAAAATACTGTCGAGTAACAGTCTCGAGTAAAAAGGTTTAACGACATCGTGCTCTCCTTCTACTTACATAAGGGTTACGAAACTGGTACACATTGTTGAAGCGACCGAAATGTGTAGAACGGACTATATAATCGGGAACCAGAAACCATACTGACCCAGGAAGAACAAGAAAAAATTTTTTAATTAACAATAATTTCAGATCAACGAAAAGTCACAACACAAAGATACCATGTCACTTCACTTAGTCCATGTGTATGTGTATACAGGGGAGAAGGAACCTAAAAGAAGGATAAATCCAGTGGTGCCTAGTGACTCATCCAAGAGTAATAAATAGACAGAACAAGGTAGTGATGTGTACATAGATCTCAACTAGAAAACCGAAGTGAAGAAGTCAGTAAAATGAAAGATTTGAAATGATGTTCAAGGTGTACGGAGATAAAAAATTTATGTTTTAATTTCTTTAACCTTGTAAAAGAAGAACACTATTGAGTTCTGAATTGAAAGTAGATATTGTATGTCACCACAATATAATAGAGTTTGTAATATAATAGTACAAAATGTAATATAAGGATCATGAATAAATAGAATATTGATATTCAACCATGGAAGTAGATTAAGGGTTGTAGAGGTAGGCGTGGGGGAGAGGGGGGTTATTAGTGTTTAGACTTGGAGAAATGACACTCAAACAAACTTTATATTAACTAGATCTCGTGAGACACTCAAGGACAATATATTGTGTGACTAAACTATAAAAAGATATACAAACTGAAAAATAATTGTGTAATGACTGGTCCCTTAAAAACGTCTTTAATTCCGGACACCGACCGTTAAACAATACAGTCACTTATGACTTTGTAAAAGTCAGTTATTGTAAGTCCATTATTTTCTTCATATCTCACTCCATTTAGTCTTTCTCTTTTTGCTTATATACAATTATACATATATACCTTAGATCTTTTTACCACGACTACTTGGACAAATGTTCCGTCCTTATCTCTGCGTCTACACCTCTTACCTGAACATCTGTGCCGTCCCCTTACGCTCCCACCCTGTTACTTAACCCTCTCATCACAACTTTGTATAAGTAGTGGTACACATTTTGTCTATCGGTCACTCTTCAACGACCTATTCGGTCCCTCGAGTCGGGCCGCGAGCCACTACTGGGTCTCCTCATCCTACCACCCCCCTCTCCACCCTCCCTCCAAGTTCTCCCTCCTCTATATACATATAAATACCGACTAAGTGCAACAACATGCCGTCTTTGGTTATGTTGTAACGTTTCGTTAATAGGAGGTTAATTTTTATTTAAAAGTTTTCTATATAATTACGGAGAAATCAGTTATTTAACGAGTTATTATCATTGTTATAAAAAATTATTATTGTTATTGTTCTTGATTGTAAATACCTAACCAACGAAGTACGGACTACGTCTCGGTTCTTAGAGGTGTTTCTTTTATCTCTCCCTTAGTTTTTTCTTGTCGTCACTTTGGGGTGGGGTGGGGTGTGGGTGAACGGACTTCTGAACTAAGAGTCGCGGCGACAGAAGAAAGGGGAGAGAGGTGGAGTTTGAGGTAGGGGTCGCCGGAACTGGTTCCTGAGACGATAGAGTCAAGGAGGGGAGAGAGGGAGTCGGGGGTGGTGGAACAACTAGAGTTCCGAAGTCCCTTTACTTTTCATCGAACAGTAGAACTTTTCCCGAAGACAGGGACGACACACCATATTAACCTGTGCCGTGTGAATAAAGGACGGGGAATAATAGACCAGGGAATATCTGTAGATTTAGATGACAAAAAGAGAGGCAAAATTTTTTTGCACCACAAGATAGTAACACAGATAACTGTGTCTACCGTCTCCCGAAGAGCCTACGGGAACTTACTGAAACACTATCAAGAACGGAGAGGTTCATAGTAAAGAGATACTGAAAACTCCAGTCTTGGGAGCAACCAGTCACGAAACCCTTGAGTTCATTGGTTTCTTAGAGAGGGTACAAGGGCCACAGGGAAAGAAAGGTTTATATGGACGTCTCGGCACATATATCTTTTATAATTTGGTGCTACTCACACACACATACACAGACACACACACACACACACACACACAAACACGCGCGTGCGCACGACAGAAAAACTGAGTACCTGACATCAGTTGGTCCAAGACGACAGGTACCTTAAAAGGTCCGTTCTTACAACCTCGCCCAACGGTAAAAGAAGAGGCCTTCTAGAAGGGCTAGGTCCCTAGTTTGGGCGGAGGTCAAAGAGGACATAACCGTCCACCTAAGAAATGGTGATCGTGGTGGACCCTACGAACATACCATTTGCGGATGTAGAACCACGACGACGACGACGACGACGACGACGACGACGACGACGATTCAGCGAAGTCAGCACAGGCTGACACACGCTGGGGTATCTACCGTCGGGTGGTCCGAGAGGGCAGGGACCCTAAGAGATCCGTTCTCGTGACCTCACCCAACGGTAAAGGAAGAGGTTACGTACTTTCACTTCAGCGAGTCAGCACAGGCTGAGAAGTGTTGGGGTTCCTGACGTCGGATGGTCCGAGGAGGTAGGTACCCTAAAAGGTCCGTTCTCGTGACCTCACCCCACGGTAACGGATGTAGAATTGAGTAAGGATAACAGAGAGATATCCATCGTGACGTCTCACATCGAAATCTCCCACGTAATCTTGGGAAGTCAGAGGTGAGGGGTGTTTATGTGTTTATTTTACGGAAAATTTGTTGTTCTCATAGGAACATCTCCTTTATTTGGAGACTTGTTCAGAGGATTGTCGTGGGTTGGGTGGAGGTGTGGGTCGGTTATTTGACATCCCGGATTGACAGGATGAGGTGAGACACAAATTTAAGACTTCAGAGATAATCAAAGAGAAGTGAGAATTCATGCTTCAGCCAAATATAAAGGAAGGTCCCCTGGGTCGACATAAGACACTAGTCTCAGTGGAAACCAGATAGTTATGAACAAAAAGAGTATTCAAGGGAAGTAAAGTCTATTACTCTCCTTTTGCACCCAAACTTCCTACCTTAAAGTCCTTACGTAGACTTCGCCGGAACTTCCCTACTGTTTCTTCCATGTTTCTAAAAAGTCCTTCTTGTGTCTCGTTTCCTGTGTTTTTTCTCATCCACTCTTTCACCTTACCCAACTATCTATATGACTCCACGTGGCTTCGCCTGTCCCACCCATCTATTCCGAGACTTCCCCCAAATCTGGTCCATTTCCCTCCTCTTCTTCCACCGATACTGTGTTCCGTCCTCAAATCGGAAATTATAAGTCCCTCGGTACCCCTTCCAGGTTCTACGTAGGTTACAAACGACCTGAAGAGGTCGTCTCGAGGCCTCCCAGACTTGGAACGTCACTCAGACAAGTCTATCACTGTTAGGTACCACCACTAACTTAAGTCATTCCTGGTCTCGACCGAACTGTCCGAAACCCTCCGGCTCCGGACTTCAAAGTCTAGGGTGTCCTACACGAGCGTCCTTAAGTCTGAACACATTCTTTCGGTTCTCGTAAACAACTGGGAGCAGTGAGTTTCGACTTCTTCAGGAGGCAGTTATCTGAGGCGACCTACGTCCCCGTGTTCGACGGGGGATCCTCCACAAGACAGTGAGACAGACTCAAAGACGTAAAGAACCCCGAGGAAACGAAGACTCAGGCATTATAGGTAGAGTCTTTCAAAAGTGCCAGGTGCTACCGGTGGTGCCGTGGAGGTTGGGCGGGTGGAAGTCTTGGTGGCAGTAGTGGAGGTCCCGGGGAAGGTAGTAGAAGGTCGTCGTGGATGGTGCTGAAGGGGAGGTACCAAAGGAGGTAGAGGTGGGGATGGAAGTAGTGGTGGAGGTGTGGTAGTGAAAGTAAAGGTGCTGCAAGTGGAAGTAGTTGAAAGGGAGACGGTGGTAGTTTTGGAGGTGATGGTTGAAGGGGAAGTGGAGGTGGAGAGGTGGAGAAAGGGTATAGACATTACGTAAGGTTGATCTACGGTTCGTGACGAGTTTTACTACATCCAGATCGTTTCTTGTTTCCTCTATTTTTATAGACGGGTGTGTCTTGAATGTATCATTCCTTCGCATGAGGTAAAAGAACATTAAGGTAGTTCCTTCAGTGTACCTAAGTTCCCCTACTTCAGTTGATAAAATTCACCACTACCCACACAAGAAACCCTCAGTTCCGAACTGAGAAACCAAATATAATAGGAAATAGAAATAAATAAAGAGGGAAAGAGACGAAGGGATAGAGACCGGGACAAAGGGGTGTAGACAGTAACGAACCCCTCAAAAGTAACCGTGTTCTGTGGATTGTCGACTCAACCGGCGGAAACACCAATGTTAAGAAGCGGGTCGTCTCGTCCTCCTTCGATGTGGACTGTCCTGAGGAAGGTTTCCTAAGTCGTAGTTAAGACGGGATCGTAGGAGGGGTCTTTTCTCCTGGTTTATAAGGACGACGGGGTGTTTACAAGATGGATTTCTACGACAGCCCAGAGAGACGAAGAGGGGGCTCTGGGACCCGGTGCTCCTGAAAAGAGAGAGTCTCCTCCTAAAGACACTCTGCTCGTTAGTCACTGGAATAAATGAACTTTTTTCTCTCTCTCAGAGTCCATTACCGTCTATTCACTCGTTCGTTATTTTTCAGTCGACCGAATATGAGTAAAACAAAGTGGATTATAGTTTCCGAAGGGAACATCGAGTCAACCATTTCTTAGACGGACGTTACGTCCTTTGGGCCCAAACTAGGGACCCAGCCCTTCTAGGGGATCTCTTCCTTTACCGTTGGGTGAGGTCATAAGAACGGACCTTTTAGAGTACCTATATCCTCGGACCACCCGACGTCGGGTACCCCAACGTTTCTCAGTCCGTGCTGACTGACTGATTGTGAATGAATGAATCATAGTTTCCTCTTTTTGACTGTATTGTAAAAAGTATTTTGAAATCTAAAAAAAACAGGAAATTAATTCGCCATAGGAAACGAGTACCTCCATTAACTCATGGGTTTATCACTACATCAAATTACTTTTATTCACTGGAGGATTCTTATATACCAAACCCTGGGTCTTCCACAGAATCCTTCGTAGTCTAGGTCCGGGGAAAAAAATATGTCCTGATTTAACGTGAGTCCACCGACTCACCATTTCTCAACCGGACGGTCTCGTTTTCGTCGTTCTCTCCTCCCAAGTCAGGGACCCAGTCCTTCTAGGGGACCTCCTCCTTTACCGTTGGACGAGGTCATAAGAACGGACCTCTTCAGACACCTGTCCTCGGACCGTTCGTTGTCAGGTACCCAGTGTTTCTCAGTCTGTGCGGACTCGGTGACTCGTTTGACTCCATCTCTCTTTTACCAGGGCACTACCTTTACCACTAGTGGTCTACCGTCTCAAACCTACTACAACTGAGGATCAGAGGGACGAAAAGATAATTATGTCACTCCATGACCTCACTTCAACCGATTTTCACTAAAAACGGTAGGTAAGACCCAGGGGACTGGTGTTCGTCCGACTTCTCCCGTCGAGTGTAAAAGGGTCGGTCTCGCCCTAGAAACGGTCTCGAACCTCTGGTTCAAGAGACACACGCGTGTCAGTCTGAAGGGACTTTTGACGGCTCACACCCGTGGAATCTCGGTCTGCCGGACTCCTACTCGTCAGGCGAACGGGGAGAGGTTTGGTCGGAAGATAGTCATCTCAGGACGTCTTTCCTTAGAGAGGTCCGTTTACGTCTTGGGGTGACCTACAAGTTGTCGGAAAGATCTCCTATTAATTGTTAGTCCCCCAGGGAGAACGAGCCGGGGACGAACTGGATATATTCGCAACGGGTCAAAACATAAGAATCGGGTGAAACGGACTACTAAACCTAAAACAGGGGTCGAGGCTACGGACTGTCCACTACTAGACCGATGTTGGATGGACCATTCTGTACGTGAATTGGAGACTGGAAATTAAAAGATCGGCGTCCGGTCTCAATATGGGTGAGGATTGATGAAGTCTCCAGAGGTCTCTTTTTATACTACTTTAGTCGAACGTGAAACGAATCCTCGCTCCGCGAACTTTACTTTCGTAAAATATTAAGCCTCACAAGCTCAAAACACGGAAGAGTTCTTCGAACGAACCACTTTTTCATAGTGGAGTAAGAGTCCGATTAAGACCCGAATAGCGTATAAGTCACAAGGTATTTCCAACTGAACTTTCGAAAGTAAATTTTGGGTTAAGTATACTTAATCACATGATGAGTTTTACAGTCCGACGATTGTCCTGTATGTATCGTTGACCTTTAACTTTATTCACGTAAAATTATCTCGAGTCTTAATCTTAAAGGAGAAAGACAAACTGCATCATAGCGTCAATATTAACTCCCATTTACAAAAAAAGGACAACCGTAAATTACTGAAAGGTAGGTCTTAATAGTTAGGTGAACTTAAACAATATGGTAAAAATTCTACATTTTACGTTTTTTCTCTCTTTGTATTTCGAGAAATTAACACTATCATCATACATTCTAACATAGTAGATTGTCTCCTTCTTTCTTACCTAGATCCTAATAAGTAAACTATTAAGAAGATGGTTTATGGTTCACAGAATGGATTAATACCATGTCGTATTCAATAAAAGAGTTCAAAAATAAAGTAAACACTTTTCGAAATAAAGTGAAAAATTTTAAAGATTTTACACCAGATTTCAATAACTGTTCGATGAACCTCTTCAAAGTTCTTTATAATTCAGGGAGGGTATTTCACTTACGTTCCAAATTCTTTCGAACCGAGTGAAGTCATAACCAAAAAGTCTTTCAACACCTTTATAGTCTCCTTAACGAACAAGAAGTTAAATCAGAAAAAACTTGTGGACTCAGACCGATTTCACAGAGTTTGTATTTTATCCTGTCTTCAGTCTTTACGACAGGTTTTTTAGTCCCTAGTAGAGTGAGTCTCACTACCCCTTCAGTCTAAATCAGACATCAATCAGGATGAGTTCAAAATTATCCGTTCATCTTTAAAGAAATAATGTCTAAAAGATCGTCATTTCCTTATAGTCAGTTTCTTATCAGTTGTATATCCAGAGGTGTAAGAAAGTCTCACAATGATAAAGAGAAATCTAGGTCTTCTCCCGTCAGTCCAATGTGCTAACTCTGCATTAGTGGTAATGGGGTCTTTCACTCCAAAAAAGTTATTTAAAGTCACTAGACTTAATTCAAAAGGAAATTACGAAAATTTCCCATAAATCTTAATGGGCTTCTACAAGGCGAAAAATAATTTTTGGAATGGTGGAAACACTCTACCTACGAAAGTGGTTTCCCCACTTTGCGACCGTGCATAAATATGCATGGAATATGACGGCGCACGTAAAGAAAGATAAAAAAAGACAGGGATAGCCGGTAGAAGTCACAAGCTGACCCCCTCCCCCGCTTAGAATGTGACACCTGCGCAGAAGATGAAATATTGAAACACTGCAAAATATCCATTTTTCTTTGTGTAGCGTGTTCCTCTTCTCGGGAGTAGTCGTGAACCCGACGTTAAGTCCTTCTCTCTCGCTTAATCTTTTATCTTCTAAGCGTCGTTAACTTTTTGTCCATAGACGGGTCCTTCAAGCTTAGGTTTTGTAAAGGTCGTCGTAAATGAACGAAACTTCTTTCTATTAATGTGAAAATGACCTCGAAACGCAATTTGTTACAATCTTCCTACATTGTAAAAAAAGGGAGATATGCAAAATATCGTTATAGAAGATATTCGAAGATTCACCTTCATTCGATCTCGACTTCTGTTTTATAGTGTTTATAAAGACGGTGGAAGAAAAGAAGTAATTGATATTACGGTTTCGGATTCTCGGTAATTAAAATGGTTTCTATCTATATAAACACTTCTTTCACACTTATAAATTCATAGATACATTATATAAATAAATTTTATTTTAACTATACTTTATTAAATCGATATTTATATATTTTATATAAGTAAATTTTATTTAGGAATTTTAAATACATGTGTTTTCGTATATATACAATAAACAATAAGTCGACGATTCAGCACAGACTGAGAACCATTGGCGTACCTGACGTCGCGTGGTCCGAAGGGACAGGAAGTGGCAGAGGGACTCAAACGAGTTTAAGTACAGGTAACTTAACCACCACAATAGATTGGAAGAGTAGGAGACGGTGGGAGAAGAAAACGGAAGTTAGAAAGGGTCGTACTTACGTAAAATTTCCCGTCAGAATTAATTTTACATTCTTTCTCAACCAAAATCCCTTGATTACAGTTTCTTTATCTCGACGTTATTAATTGACATTAAAACTCATAAACAAAAACAGATACAAAATTTACAAGGGAGACATGATTACCACGAAGATTACGATAAAAATCTACTAACACGTACTTTGGTTACGATAATAGACTACGTCTTTCACATGCGAACACACACTTGGACATCCCCACACACACACACGGACGAGAGTCAACACAGACTGAGAAGTGTTGAGGTACTTGACATCGGGTGGTCCAAGGAGACAAGTACCTTAAAAGGTCCGTTTTAATGACCTCACCCAACGGTAAAGGAGGAGGTCCCCTAGAAGGGTTGAATCTCAAGTTTGGGTTCGGAGAACACAGAGGACGTAACGTCCGCCTAAAAAATAGTTGACACGGTGACTAGGTCGATACATCCACATATATCCGATTTGCATATCGTACCACAACACAATCAAAGATAGCCGGTGATCGGACATTCTCTCGAAAGAGTCGCCGACACTTTAAGTGGTCAGGACGTGTGCGAGGAGACTCCAAACTCCTAATTGACCCTTAGGTCCACTAAAAGATGGACTAGGTACGGGGGTGAGGGAGACGGAGGTAAGGACCTCTAAGACGGAAGTTTTTCTCGACGGAGACTTTCACTGGAACGAGCCGCACACGACTAACCGATTGCGTCTTTCCGGAAAGGGCCTTCTCCACTACACGGTACGGTTCAAAACGACAACGTTTCTACCCATACCCTAGTCCCACCCTTCCTCCCCTCTTCCCTCCTTCGCCGAACGGTTCAGCGAGCCCGATGAATACTTGTTTGAAACCGAAACAAAGAGTTTGGGAAAGACCAGCATGTGTGTGACACAGGCCCTGAGGTAAACACAAGACACATTTGGAACCCCTCTCGACGAAAATTCTCTGACTGAACCAAATCTTCTACTAAAGGTAGTCGGTGAAAGTTTTCTATGCATGATAAAGTCATGTTTCGACTTCGGGGCAATCTCGACACGATCCCTAATTCTTCCGTACATAAAATTACGCAATACTTATCCTCATCGACTATTTTCTCCGAGAACAATGGGGACGATGTAAATTTACACTTTTCGCCGACGAAGATTACCCGGTCCCCATCCCCTCTCCTCTTCTCTATATAATAAAAGTATCCCTAAATTAGAAGTCTGATGTAACTTTGGTATCTTATGGTGACCGGTAAGTGAATAGCCGGCGAGAGTAGCGTGGTGTAGACATTCTAACACCTCTCCCTCCTTCCTCTTCCTGGCCCTCCGTCTCTTTCCCTGACACACAACGCTACTCCGACCGTAAAAGTAGAGGTACATACAAAACTTGGAGTCTAGTTTTGCGTGCGCGCCATCTCATAAAAGAGAAAGAGTGAATATTCGTAATTGGGAAAGTCGAAGAGTGTGCGGTCGGTTAATTTCAGGTTACACTGATTCGACGGAAGTCTCGTACCCACATCGTTACCGGGGGCTCTTATTCTACTGGTGTCTCTAGAGTAATCCTTATACCTGGTACATACACACACACACACACGGGTTCCTACCGACACACACATACACACACACGCACATTGTACTTTTTCTGACGAGTACGAAGTCTGTCGAACAAAGTCCATCTTAGGTTCTCTACAGTACTTACGTCGTCTCTTTCCTAGAAAGACATTCAAAATAACGGTGTCCTTCAACTACCATATTTATTCCGGATCCTGACAATTTGATCGTCTAGAAACGGTTTATGAGAGTCACAACCCTCTTTATACTGAGTTCTTACATATAGGAAACTCACCTACTTGCTCGTTTTCCCGTAGTAGAAGAGGGAGGGGTCCAATAGTAAATATTGAACGAAAACAAATAAGACTACAACCCGAATCACTTTAACCAGTGAATTAACAAAGACATACAAACTGGGGACTCCAAGGATTGTCATTAAGGATTTTTTGGCTCCTCAAACGAGGGTCTATGATACTTCTTTAGAAAAACTACTCTTAATCTGGGTAAGGGATGTGGGTGAATGAAAAAGGTTAAAAAGAGTTACAATGGTGAGAGTTCTTCAATTTCCTAATTTTTGTTCAGACCATCCTTATTTAGTCACCAAGAACGGATCAAATATTAATTCCCATTAAGTGTACATGTTCTACCAAACTGTCGAGATCGGGTGAACGAGTCTTTGAACGTAGTCTTACCTTGGTTGCTCAGCCAACTTCGATTTCGTGTCGGAGTGGCGGGAACGTCTTCAAAACGTCCACCTGTCCGACGTCAGACGAGAAGGTGCCTGGTTCTCCCACTCCTTTCTTCTCCTTCCCTTTAAAATGTCGACGGGATGGTGCGTAGTCTTTCGGTCCTTTCCCGTCGTTTTACGAAGGTCGAGGGTTCGTGTCAGTCAGGACGACGGGTCTCTGTGTACCGTGTGGAGAGGGCGACGGGTTGAATATGAAAAGTAGGTCGTCCTCTATAGGAGCCGGACCCGCAAGGACGTGAGTCCCGAGACTCACTACCTCAAGGACCGTTGGACCGTCGGACCGTCTCGCCGGACCGAACGACGTCTTTCGGAGAAACCGGCTAACTAGTGTCGTTTACATACACGGACTGGTCGAGACCGAGAGTATACCCCGGGCCACGATTATTCTCCGAACGTGTTCACACTACCCTAAGTTAGTTATAAAACTAAAGGACTTGGCTGTAGGGAGGTGTATTTTTTTCATTTATTTTCGTTCTCTGGTCGGCGTAGTCCTTGGCGACGTTTCGTTCACCTTCTCCCTCTGTCTCTCTTGCGACCTCGGTCGGAGTGCCCCGGCCCTCTTCAACTCCTTAGCGCTGTCGCCGGGTACACTCGAGTCCCTTTCAACGGAAAGGGGCCTCCTCGACGTAGACGAAGAGACGGCCGACGGAATCGGGGCGTAGAGACGAAGACTCTGGAGACCGACCGAAAGAATGGGGGAAAGAGGGTAGGGCTAGGGGTGGGGGAAGGAAGAAGGAAAAAAAAAAAAGTTTTTTGAACCGATGCCTTGTAATCCAAACTACTTCCCTTTCGCTAAATTGTAGAAAATTGACTCTCTCCAACTAAAAGTAAACTCTGGTTTACCGAGTAAAAATGGAAAAAGCGAGGACCTTCTCACTTTTCACTCTCCAGTCGGAACACAGTGGTACCGTTGGGTGTGTCGAGCCCGGTCCTTGTCTACTTTCGTCCACTATTACCGTCCCTTCAAAGAAGGGACCTGAACCGAAGGGTGGGGGGCGGCGCGGGGGGTGGGGGTGGGGGTGAGCTCCTACACGGGCCTACATACTTTTGTTACTACGGAAAATTTTTTACATTCATAAGTTTATAACGAAGATTTACCAGACCGGGTCTCACGATTGGAGTACGTCCAGACACACCCCAAAACAAACGAACCCTACTTCGGGTAGGATTGATTGGGAGTAGACATCGGTCTTCTAGAACTTAATGTGGTCGTTCGAGGACACTCGGGGTGGGACTCCCTTAGACAGAAAGTCAGTCGTAGGTGGGTGACACAAGGCCATCGGGTTTCGGAAGCATGTCTCTCTTACCCGAACACCTACGTCACTCCTTTCCTTTCTCGGCCTGCTTGTCTCTCTCATCGTAGCTGTATTATATATGATGGCACACGTTTATCCATCGGCCACTGTGCGACGACACATTGTGTCCCTCGGCCCGGACCGAGACACTACTGGGTCTCCCCAAACCCCCCTTCCCTCCCTCGGAGCTCTTCCTCCCCTCTACACATATCATTGCCGACTAAACGCTACAACATGCCGTCTTTGGTTGTGTAATATTTCGTTAAAAGGAGACTAATTTTGTGTGTGTGTGTATGTGTGTGTGTCTTAGACCAGGACAATAACTTTAGACCACAGGTCCTGGGGTTCGAACTCGCGTACTGTGGAAAGTGGAAAAGGTTCGAACAAACTTTTCTTGAAGAACTAGGATAGGGTGAGGTACTTACAGGTTCTCCTTTCTCCCTTTTCCTTTAGGTTTACTGTTTACACGATCCTTCCGGTCTCATTTGGGACGTCCCCATCGGACCCGACCCCGTCCTTCCTTAAAGGTACTGGAACCTCGTGCCGCTGAGTTTGCAGGTTGTGTAAAGAGGGTGCCGGGAAATGGGGTGTGTGAACGACCATTTGTCCCTTTGTTACTCCCGCGTTCCCACGGTCCGTGACCCAATCCACGACATAAAGAAATAACGGAGACTAGGAACGTCCCTAGAAGGACTCTACCTGTCAAACTAGAGACAAAATGTCTAATTCTTTGATTTCGAGTCCTTCCGATTCACTACACGGGTCCACTTGAAAGGTAGGTGCGAGGTCCACTTGAAAGAGAAGTCTGAACAATTATATTAGGTCTACGTACTTGTTATTTAAGTGAAGGTTTCTGCCCTCAAACACGAAAAAGAGACATCAAACAAGTAGATCTACGTTACTTTGATAGACTTCGGACGACTCAAAAGTCATGTTAAGATCTACGAACTCTTTGTAGCGTTCTATGTCTGTGACAAGAGGATCTTTGACCCTACCTCACCGAACTTAAGACCGTCTCACTTGAACCTATTCTTTAAGTCGTCCAGACTCGAAACTGAAAGACAGGACACTTTATGGTAATTATAAATAGAGTTCCCGACTCACTCGTAAGTTTCTCGACGAATTTTCTCAAGGTGCAAGTACGTTCACACACAAACACGGTTTAACAAAGTCAGCACAGACTGAGGTACGCTGGGGTACCTGACATCGGGTGGTCCGAGGAGACAGATACCTCAAGAGGTCCATTGGGGACCTTACCCAAAGGTACGGGAGGAGGTCCCCCAGAAGGACGTAGAGAATTCAGAGGACGAAACCATGTACCCAAGAAATGGTAATCACGGTGGACCCTTCGGGAGTCCGTTCACCTACGAGTCATTTATAATTGAAAATAGGAGAAAAGTAAGGACCGGAGGAAGAGCGGTGACGGTACCACAAGAGGAGACACGGACCCCAGTCGGGCCACCGGAGGGACGAGAGACCGGTTGCCAAGAAAAAAGATTTGACGCAACCGAAGACCCGTCAGTCTAGGGGAATAATTTCGGGATCAGGAGGGGTCGCCCGACCTCTTTCCGAACGTCCCGCCGTCCCTACCCTCGTTCGTCTTCTCCCACTGGACGAAAAATCTCTGAAATACCTTCGACAGGTTTTCCTCCTCTACCCGACCATTGAAACGAGAGAGGTAGAGGGGAGAGTAGTCGGGACCCACAGTCGATGTTCGGGTCCCACCACTGAACTTCGAGTAGGTGCGACGGGACGTGTCCACTCCAAGTTTCGGTCGAGGCTGAATTGACCCGAAATATGTGGGTTTGACTTCAACCAGAACTTCCTGGACTGTTTTAACGTACCTGATTTTCCGTTTCCGAGGTGAATTCCTTTTTTTTTCGTGTCACCTAGTGATTAAAGTGAAATTATCCCACGTTCGTTTAATTCCTTCGTTTTCACTTCAGCGAGTCAGCACAGGCTGAGATACGCTGAGGTACGGGTACTCCAAGGAGACAGGTACCCTAAAAGATCCGTTCTTATGACCTCGCCCAACGGTAAAGGAAGAGGTCCCCTAGAAGGGCTGAGTTCCTAGCTTGGGCCCAGAGGGTGTAACGTCCGTCTGCGAAATGGCAGACTCGGTGGACCTTTAGGGTTCCTTCGTTTCTCTTACGTTTTTGATGTATCCAAACCAAGGTAAGATTCCACTACGATTCCCATGAACTGTAGTTCTTTTATTGCATAACGGGACCGTGTTTCTAGGAACGAACTCAAAGGCTCGGGTCACTATTCGGTCTACGGTGGGACTACGACATTATGAGTCTCAGTCTGAGAACCAAAGGGACGGAGGGGAAAAGGGAAGGGGGAATTGAGAGACGAGGCAAAGGGGAGACGGGAGGATGAGTGGGGACTTGGGGTGGAGAGAGGGGTTAAGAAGAGGGGGTAAATCCCTCTACACACGTCCCGTATTCACGACACTTAGTGTGTTCTTTAGTCAGAAAATCGTCGAATTTTGGATTCTCCTTTTCACCTTGACCGTGGATGTATACGATTCTGTCTCGTGTCCCTTGTACTTTGAGTTCGTAGCACTACCAAACGGAACCCCAAAGTCGAATTAGCAGTGAAAGGGACACTCCGGAAGAAACTGGAGAATGATTTGAATCCGGAAGTATCGAGAAATAGTGGAAAACCACGACCCAAAAATAAGCCTAATAAACAAATGACAGACGAGGAAGATAGGATATAAGACTCCTATATCCAGGAGTCTCCCGTCTACAATGGTGTTCCGAAGGAGTCCTTCTACACCTTTGAACCCAGAGTCTCCCTTTCAGTCACGAAATTCCTTCCCTCGTCTCTCACTTTTATGGATCCGCATCCTTCTCCCTCCATAGACAGAGAGACCGTCTCGTATTGTACTTCCTCTGAAGTCCGACCACGGTCCTTACAGGGACACCCGAGTTTATGACCTCAAGGTACGCGTCCCCGACGTCTCCAGTCCACCCACTCTTAAGTCTAATCCTCCTTATTTCGAGGTACAGTATAAAAACTTCGGTTTCCTTACATAACTCTGCTATTTACAAAATTTTGACTTCCTCTCGATTTTGTTAAACAGTACCTTATAATAAGTAGGCAAATTGTTTACGACCAACTTGCGGTCGGTATACGGTCGGTGGTAAGTTCCGAGCCTCCTATCCGGTACTCGTCTGTTCGGGTCCGTACTCTACCTCGACTATTAGACAACTACTCTTTGTCCGTTATGTGTGTGTCGCTTCGGTTACCCGTCGTTCAGTCGTTTGTCACACCGGCAAAGTCTATTACTCACCCGTTCCCAACGTCCTCTACCCGTCTCGTTGTCCATGTCTCCCACCACGGAAGAGTCGTCGTTTCTCCGTTCACTCCAAATAGAGGTAAATCTCCCCTCTCCAACCTCCCAGAATGTGTCTCCTCCCCGTTACTACGTTAAATGGCTTTTTTCTAGCATAACGAACGAGACACGTCTTACCCGAAACCTCCCCAGCTCCCGTTCCTGTCTCCACCCTTCGGTTAACTCCCTTTACCAGGCCCGGTCTCCGACTCCCCCACGCCTACGTACGTCTGCACACCCGACTCCTAATCGAGATCTATTCTATTTTTGTAGTGAGTTCTGTATTCATTGTGGTAAGTCCTATATTCCCTTTTTCTCTTAGTACTTTCTACGGAGTTAAACCCCGTCACAATAACTTACCTAACACCATAGTTAAATAATCTAACCGTCTGAACCCTCTTCATGTAAAAATCACCTCACTGAACTCTGAAGACATGCTTATACACTTTAGACCGACATTTTTGATATGGATGTTTCTGAAGTATTATATTGTGTATCCTCAATAAAAATAATACACACGAGTCAACGAGTCAACACAGGTCGAGAAACGTTGAGGTACTTGACATTAGGTGGTCCGAGGAGACAGGTACCTTAAAAGGTCCGTACTTATGACTTCACCCAACGGTAAAGGATGAGGTCCCATAGAAGGGGGTGGGTCCCTAGTTTATGCGCAGAAAACGTTGAGGACGTCACCCTCCACTTAAGAAGTGGTGAGTCTGTGGACCGTTCGGAAAGGAAAAAAAAGAAACATTTTTACATGTTTTACTTTAATGGATACTTCATAGAGAAGTTATAATATATAATGATCTTTTCTATTTCCCTTGTAATAATTTCCTATAATAAGAATAAAAACATCTACTGAAAACATCGTCAACGTGAGAAATCATGTAAGAGACATAAGTGTAAAAAAAAAAAAAACGTAATTCGTCATAATTAAAATACTCGGTTTTTTTACAAACAGTAGTGTCTTCTATTAAATCGAAGTGATAGATTGAGACCCTTTATCTACCCCTTTGTCACCTTTGTCGCAGTCTAAAATAAAACCCCCCGAGCTTTTAGTGACGTCTACCACTGACGTCGGTACTTTAATTTTCTGTGAATGAGGAACCTTCTTTTCAATGCTGGTCGGATCTATCGTATAACTTTTCGTCTTTGTAATGTAACGGTTGTTTCCAGGCAGATCAGTTCCGATACCAAAAAGGTCACCAGTACATACCTATACTCTCAACCTGACACTTCTTTCGACTTGTGGCTTCTTAACTACGAAAACTTGACACCACAACCTCTTCTGAGGACTATCAGAGAATCTGACGTTCTTCTAGGTTGGTTAGGTAAGACTTCCTCTAGTCGGGACCCACAAGTAACCTTCCTTACTACGATTTCGACTTTGAGGTCATGAAACCGGTGGAGTACACTTCCCAACTGAGTAACCTTTTCTGAGACTACGGTCCTCCCTAACCCCCGTCCTCCTCTTCCCCTGCTGTCTCCTACTCTACCGACCTACCGTAGTGGCTGAGTTACCTACACTTAGACTCACTTGAGGCCCTCAACCACTACCTGTCCCTCCGGACCGCACGATGCTAAGTACCCCAGAGTCTCAGCCTGTGCTGACTCACTGACCTGACTTGACTTGACTTGACTAGACTGAGAATTAACCAAAGTAAACCGAAATCTGGTAAAGGATCCCTTATATAATTGTTTTGTTTGGACTTTCTATTTCTTTATCTGTCACTCATCAATATGATATATTACTTACTCAGTGTATAGTCTCTCTACAAGACTTTCCATGATGATCTCTCTGGACTTCAGTCGTATTGTGAGATCTCTTTTGTAGTCTCCGATCGTTCCGATATTCAAGGCAGTGGTAATAGTAGGTATTTGCACGATGGGTGGTCCCTTGAGAACTTATTCCGTCTGAGCCCCAGAGGACCCTATCTTGGTGTACTGGGGCACCGACAAACTCCTTCCCACGTGACTACCAACTATGTCCCGAGAACTTCGACTCGAGTGTCGGAATTGTGACGAGGTCCTTCGGTAATGATTAACCTAGGTATTCTCCCGTAAACCCGGAGGGTCCACCGTAACACCATTTCTCAGGTGGACGGTCACGTCCTCCGTGCCCTCTACGCCCGAGCTAAGGACCCAACCCTTCTAGGGGACCTCATCCTTTACCGTTGGGTGAGGTCATAAGAATGGACCTTTTAAGGTGCCTGTTCTCGTCGGATCGTGCGACTTAAGGTACCTCAGCGTTTCCCAGTCTGTACTGGCTCGTGTGGACTCGTGCTCTGCCGTAAATAGAGTAATGGTTTCAACCCTTCGGTGACAAGAAGAATTGTTCGGAATCAGAAGAAGGTAAACTCTAAAATCTCAGCGTGATCGTTACCGTGAGGAGAGGTCATGAGAACGGACCTTTTAGGGTACCTGCCTCCTCGGACCACCCGACGTCAGGCACCCCAGAGCTTCTCGACCTGTACTGACACACTGAAGGGAAAGAGAAAAGTGAAAGTACGTAACCTCTTCCTTTACCGTTGGGTGAGGTCACAAGAACGGACCTCTTAGGGTCCCTGCCCCCTCGGACCACCCGATGGTAGAGACCCCAGTGTATCTCAGCCTGTGCTGACTTCACTGAATCATCATCATCGTCATCGTTTTACGGAATGGAAAGGACAAAGGACGTCGTCGATTATATAGGATATATAGTAGAGACAAGAGTCCCTGAATTAAGGAAGATTGTGTGTCCGAACAAAAAGTCTACCCTTACCTTTGTGATTTCTTGTCACAGGACATTTACTGCATACCACTACCATCTACTTTCGTTCTGTACGGTTAAAACCGATCGATTTTTATCTGACGAAAGTCCTTCCGAAACCGTTAATAAAGATAAGTTTATTTAGATCGACTTCTTGAAAAGTTTTGAGATACCCTTTGTCGTCTCATCTCTACTCCCTCGACCCTCTTGTCTCAACTTTGGACCAAGGCAAGAAGACGAAGAACTTCAGTGAACCTTCTACTCAAAAACAAAACAAAACACAAAAACTCGCAGTCTCATACACTTCATTCAACCCCGACGGTGATGGGTCCAATAGATAGAATGTCACAATTATCCTCCTAGGTTACTTTGTCCAACATTATTTCCTGAAACATTTGGGATGCTTCATTTATATTTACACTACATACCAGTCTCGAAATCCGTTGTTACCGATAATAACCTTTGGAGTTTTGAACACTATGTCTTACCACCCGACAGTTTCATGACTATTTAACAAAGAAGAAAGAAGAGCATGAGGAAGAATAAGACAGAATCAAATTAAAGGTTCAATTTAACACACTAGTAACAACACCCTATCATGGTCAAAAATATGGAGTAATTTCGTAAAACTTTCGACTACTTATTCTCTACAAGTTAGGGTTTTGAAGTAACCTTTCTGACTAGGACTTCGAGGTTGAGAAACCGGTGGACTACTCTTCTCTACTGAGTGACCCTTTCTGAGACTAAGACCCTTTCTAATTCCCACTCTCCTCTTCCCTCACTGTCTCCTACTTTACCAACCTACCGTAAGGACTGAGTCACCTGTACTCAGACTCGTTTGAGACCCTTTATCACATCCTGTTCCTTCGACCACACGACGTCAAGTACCCTAGTGTTTCTCAGGCCGTGCTGAATCGTTGACTTGTTTTCGTTTGGGGTTTAGATCCAGTCCTTTTGGTTACTAGAAGTTCACGATGGAAGAGAAATTTGAGAAGGATTAACTGAATTTTTAGAATAAAGAAGGAAAAAACTGAAAGGTATCGTTAAAAAATTTTTTTGGACATGAACTATACAATAATAAAATGGAAAAGACTTCGAAGGAAGGGTAAACTAAAAACCAACAAACCTTTCTCTATTGGTAGATAAAGTAAAAAGATATAGAAATGACGGTCTGTGTATTATATCCTAATACACAGTTTAATCAGTTAACTCAAGTAAAAATTCTTGTCAACAGTTCTTGGACTTTAAACGAGTCAAGACAAGACGATGACGACGACTCAGCGAAGTCAACACAAACTGAGACACGTTGGCGTATCTGCCGCCTGGTGGTCCGAGGGGGCAGGGACCCTAAGAGGTCCGTTCTTATGACCTCACCCAACGGTAAAGGAAGAGGTTACGTACTTTCACTTTTCACTTTCACTTCAGTGAGTTAGCACAGACTGAGAAGCGCTGGGGTACCTGACGTCGGGTGGTCCGAGGAGGTAGGTACCCTAGAAGGTCCGTTCTCATGACCTCACCCCACGGTAACGGAAGAGGTCTCAACACAAGATCATCTCACCTTTATCACAGAGACTCCGATGTGTCTCTAGAAAAGTCTTTATCTCGTAAGTATTCTTCTTCAAACTCTCAAAGGACTTAAGGTATCCTTTAATCAAAAACCAAAATCTTTTGATTTAGTATTAAATTAAAAGTCAAAGAGTCTTTATTTTATACTTTCCGATACCTAGTTAGTGGAGGAGGTATAGTTCGGTTTCTGTTGTGAGTCGCGTTTTGACCAGTTTCCCTTTGAACGATGGAAGATAGAGGTGGTTCGGGTAGAATTATCAAGGTTCAAACCTTACTGAAAGGTCCTCTATAATCCCAAACTGACCTGGGAGAGACACAAAGACACGACCCATGAAACCCCTGAAACCAAACCTTGGTCAGAAAGAAAGACTGAAGCCGGAAAGACACAGAAAACGTCTCGGAGTTATAGGAACACAGGTACCAAAGAAACCGATGGAGCCTCGGTCCTCTCCTGTTATGCTCTTTGTCGTTGATTGGATCTTGACGAATAGGCTGACTAGTTCTCTGAGAATTCGATCAGTAGAAAGGGTGTAAGGGGGTAATCTAAGGTCTGTCACGATTCCTCGACCGACTGGAAAGTCTTGTATTAAATAATACGAAGGGTAACGGGAAGGAGGAGGGTTAAGGACCCTCTAGACCCCTGACACGGAGACAGGGATGTCACAAGAGGAGACGGTAGTCGGAACGGGGTACTTTCCCGTTACCGGACAGAATCAGGACTCAAAACTTTTAGTCCTTCCCTTCCGAATAAGAGTACAGAGAAGGAGAAAAGAGATCTCGGTTAGCGTACGGTACGTATAAGTTCTACGAGTTATATACAAACGACTTTTTTATTTAGGAACGTTGGTTTCCATTAGGGAAGAAGGAGAGTGTGACAGTTACGAAGTGGTAAAATTTAGAATCTGTAAATTTTGTCTAAAAGTCTGAAAACAGACGGACCATAGTCTCAGGACGGAAAGTGTACGTGAACCTCTCCTTCAACGGACCCTCATCTAAGGTTGAGATAAATGAAATTTTTTATTTGTTAATTAATAACCGACGTAACTCTGAGACAACGTCGAGAACCAACGTTGTGTCCGAGAAACGATAACGTGCCCCCAAAAAGAGATCAACGCTGTTCGGTCCCGATGGGAGATCGAGACCACACTCCCGAAGAACAACACTACCGAAGAGAACATCTCGTGCCCGAGATCCCGTACACCCGAAGTCCTCAACACCGAGTGTCCGGACGATTGGAGTGTCGTACACCCTACAAGGACCTGGTCCCTAGTCTGGGTACAGAGGCCGTAACCGTCCGTCTAAGGGTTGGTGACCTGGTGATAGATGAAAAATTGTACTTTTAGAATTAGAAAAGGAGTTGTCTAGTAATACTTCGAAAGGCGTGTGTAGTCTTCATATCCCTTCGGGTTCTATCACCTTTTATTCTATCTGCGTCGAAGATCGGGAGTTCCTGATATTTTGGATGATCTTCTCTGGACCCGACGTCATCTTTTACTTTCAAGGCTCTCACTCT
Organism: Capra ibex; assembly: GCA_006410555.1. Classification (NCBI taxonomy): domain Eukaryota; kingdom Metazoa; phylum Chordata; class Mammalia; order Artiodactyla; family Bovidae; genus Capra; species Capra ibex. The sequence continues at coordinate 11,617,908 of SJYO01014747.1, read as the reverse complement.
ACGTCAATCCTTAGGCGCCCTCTTGGTTCAGAACGGAAGTAAGTAACTCATAAAGGTGTCTCGGACACACACACGAGTCGACGAAGTCACCACAGGTGGAGAAACGCGGTCCGAGGAGACAGGTACCCTAAGAGGTCCGTTCTTATAACCTCACCCAACGGTACGGGAGGAGGTCCCTTAAGAAGGCTGGGTCCCTAGTTTGGGTGTAGAGGACACAGAGGACGTAACATCTTCCTAAGAAATAGGGGACTCGTTGAGTCCTTCGGGTGGTTTCTAGGAAACAAATCGGTTAGTACCACAGTCTACCCACGAAAGGTCTTTCAAACCGTATCACAGACTGAAAGACCACACATGTTATCTCTTCTCTATCCATCGATACAGGTGCAATGAATTACTATACATTATATAAAATCAGGACTTGTGTACGTTGGCAACACGATTTTATGGTTTTAATTTTTTTTTTTTTTCTTCTTCTTCTTTCTATAGACTCAAAAATATCTTTGTTACCTAAACGGTACCTCTGGACTTCCCGGTCTACCACTTACGATCACCCAGAATGATTTCCACAATTCTGTACCAGGAAACTCGTTCTCCCTCTGTTTACTACTAAAGATTCTCCCCTTTACTAGTCTAAACACAAAACCTATCTACCGAGACCACCGTCTCATTCTACCTACCCCACCCCCTCTCTTTGAGTGTCGTCAGTCGTCAAACTTCCACCAAGGTTAACAGATCCGAAGGTTTTGCACAAACAACAATTTATTTGTTTACAGTCTTCTGGGGCGACCCGTGACTCAGGGGACTCCCACCTCGGTAAACTCGCAACCCAAACGTAGAAACGGGACCGAGGGGGGAAACACGGACCACAGGGTGTCTCCTTCAGGGACTTCCGGTTATTCGAGGTACGGGTCTCCGTGAGACAATCACCGGAAAAGGTTTCTATTTTACATCAAGTTGTAAGGTCCTACTAATCTATTTAAACATTTATATTAGTTTTATACAAAAAGAAACCAAAGGTTCTATCTTAGTCTTTTTATTACGAGTTCCCCCTTTTTTTTTTAGACAAGAAAAAAGACGAAGACCCGGTTACTTGAATCTTAGTTCTGTGAATCCCCCTTTAATACACCGGTAAAAGTAAGGGGTTCCGGAACTCGGTACTTTTTCGTGTCTATATAGTCCGGTCTGACCGGTGTCTCCAATGTTAATCCTTGTGGGAACCGACAATCTTTTTCCCCAATTAGAAGAAGGTGAGACTCTCGATCTTTTGTAAGGACTTCTCTGAACTGTTCAGTCCATAGAACTCTTAACAGAATGAAAAGTTCTGTATATGACGAAACTTCGACTAAGGTTAAACAATCTTACTAAGATCCAAGTGGAACTACGTCTAATCTTATGGACCTTACTATACTGGACCGGGGGAGTCCGAAGAAAACATTTGGTACTAAAGAATTGTGACTACGGTTTTTGAACCGGAGACACGTATCCACGACTTAGTTTAAAGTCTCTGTCTCGAAACTCACTTCATCTTTTGTTATCGAAATAACAAAACGGTCCGTTTCCACCTGTGTCACCTGAACACGGAGAGTCTAAGGACACAACACTGGACCCCCCGAAACCACTCCTCAAATTGTCGTTACCGAGTTCCCACCCCAACTCCCAACAACTATTCCTAGTCCCACACAGGACCCGGGTGTGAGGAAATTAGACCGGAATCTACCAGAGGACTACGAAGAGACGAAGAGTTCCAAAAGTTTGACACTGGAAGAGACCTTACTTCTGACACAGAAGTTCATCGGTTGTAGAAGGGAAACAACCCTCAAAATCGAAACGATACACATCGGGAACTCCACTTTGATCCTGGGACGGGGTTCCGACGGAATAACAAAGGAATGACGAGGAGGGAACGAGATGTAGGGGAGTGAAGAGACTAGTGGTTCATAAACTTAGACGGGAAACCTTGAGTCTCTCCCAGTCCTTGACCCCTGTGTCTTTCCGAAAACACGGGTCCTCGGGGTATCACAGGACGAATCAACGTTGTAGTTTTCAGGTTCCCGGTACTAACACTGGAACTGTGGACCTCCAACTATGTAAATGAAATTTTCTGGATCGAGGAGCATACCTCAACCGTTCAACTTGACTACACTTCCTACCTTCGTTTTGTCTTTCGTTTACCAAACGAAGACTATTGTTCTGACAGTTCACGAAAAGTCCCTATTAACTTAACTAAAAAGTGCTGTTAGACGTCTCTAAAAACGACGATATTAGAAAAAAAAAAAAGAATGTCACCTCCTATGACTTCTACCATTTTTATGTACTAGTAAGGACATCAAATAGACTTCTCGGTCCTAATCCTGAGTCTACTAGACTGAGATGGTTTCAATCCAATGTTCTCGTTCAATGGGAGATTACATATCCTTTGACAGTATAACGAACCCAACATCGATCAACTTGATATAGTCCTCTACTCTGAATCCCTACCATCTTCCCCTTAGTTCCTATACTGATAACCTCCTTGTAAAGGACGAGAAGTAATTCGTATTAATATAACTGTTTACCTATGTTCCGTTTTCCGACCTTACTAAAGTTTGTCGTCACGACACGTGTCGGTGTCTTAGGTCTTATAAAAGTATTTTCGGTATTTTATGGTATGATTACTAGTCTCAAGAAAGGTCTTAATCATTTCACAAGAAAACCGTTTTGCAAACTTTCACAACTTTTTAGTAAATCCTTAGACGACGTCTTACGTTTACTTTAAGTCCACCGTTGCAACTGGAACTCCCAGAGAGTGAACCCGACTTAATCTAAGGTACGACATCTTAAAGGGAAGTCAAGTCAAATCAAGTCAGCGACCCAGTACAGGCTGAGAAACGCTGGGGTACTTGGCGTCGTGTGGTCCGGAGGGACAGGTAGTGGTTGAGGGTCTTAGGTGGGTTTGGGTACAGGTAACTCAGCCGCTACGGTAGGTTGGTAGAGTAGGAGACAGCAGGGGAATAGGAGAACGGGAGTTAATTTCTTTGTTCCACGTTCCACTTTAGAATCCAAAATAAAAATCCGAGATCTTGACCCAGGTGTCTGGAAAAGACACTTACCGGTCTCTCACTTGCAGAGTCCAAAACGTCAGGTGACCCACGGACCACACTGGTGAGCCCAGACAGACGACAACACCGTACTTTCGTCGGCATCCATGATGTATTTTCCTACCGGGTCCTACATAAGGTTATTATGAACTGAGTTTGTGGATCAGTCGTCCTAAATCGAACGTCCGTCAGGTGTCAACAAAGGGTTTGAGTCGAGATCTGGTGTAATTCCACCCTAGTCTTTTCTTAATTGGTAAGTGAGTTGTTCATGAATCATTCACGGGTTACAGGTCATGTACGGGGTCCCTTCGAGTGTCAGCTGGATCTCTTGTCTGTGACTTCTTTGATTTATGTTACTTCAAGTCCTACGACATCCTTACGTTTTCTCACCCTACTATTTAGGAGGACGCCTTCAACCTCTTCCACAGAGTCTCGCCCATAGTAAAATAGTTCTGGTTAGGAATGAGGAAAGGAGTAGGACCCTTCTGTAGAAATTGGATAAAGACGTGGTTAAGGTCTGTCTCGTAGAAATGAGGTGACTCGTGTCTTCGAGTCTTTAGTTGTCATGATTTACTGTAACGAAAATGGGACACTTTACATTGAATAAAAGTACGGAGAGAATTTCCTACTTATCTTTGAGGGGGGAGACTGAGAAGACGTGGAGGGATGAGAGGACGTTTCTTCGTTCCATGATCTATTCTGGCTCCCCTCCTTGTGTTCCGTTCCTGTCCGTGTCACAAGTTTTCTTCTCGTTTCTCAGTAACTTTTCCCCCGCTCCTTAAGTCTCCTCTCTTCCCCGACTTCCTTTTCCACTTGAACCCCCGACGTTAGTCCAGTACTCCTTAGAGTCGCAGTGTGAGTCCGAAGACTACATAAAGTAGTTCCAACACAACGCCAGGCTGAATATAAAATCTTATAGACAGTACCAGACACGTACCCAACCTTTTTTAAAAGATATATACTCCGTCTTACTCTCCCCTTATTTCGAATAATTTCACCCTCTACGACAATCTTGTCACCCAGTCGAGTTCCCTCTCGACTGGGGAAAGTACCCAATCGTCGATTGAAAATATCTGAGACGGTGGACCCTTGGGGAAATATCGGAGTTTTGTCTCTTTTAAGGATGACCTTCGTACCGTAATCCACTAATCAATCCCACGTTATCCTACCCATAAAATGGCACACACACACACACACACACACACTCACACACATACAAGTACACACGAGTCACCACAGGCTGAGAAACTCTGGGGTACTTACATCGGGTGGTCCGAGGAGACAGGTATCTCAAAAGGTCCGTTCTTGTGACCTCACTCAACGGTAAAGGATGAGGTCCCCAAGAAGGACTGGGTCCCTAGCTTGAACACAGAGAACACAGAGGGCGTCCACCTAAGAAATAGTGACCACGGGGGAACCTTCGGAAATGTATTATACCCCGAAGTCAAATCTAGTCCTCCGAGTACCGTTGTCAACGACACCCCCAACTGGTCAAGGTCTCTAAAAACAGGAAACTGAAATCATATCCTGAGGTGTGGACACGGGAACCGTATCCCGAGGTGTTATCACTATACTTAAGACCTAACTTTCCCTTTCAACTCCCTTCTTCACCCTTTCACTCTTCGTTCCTCTCTAACAAATTTTCGACAACTTTTTTTAGGTACTCTTTATTTATAGATTTCTATAGATAGGATTCTGTAACCGGTAGTCTTACTTTGGGGACTTCTCTCTTATCCAAGTTAAAACGTAATTTCGACGTTTTAAACGTCAAGAACCAATAGTTCAACCTACACCTAAATTCTCCTTTCCTTCTCTGATCCTATTGCAAGGTTGGAATCTAGTACTCACCGGAGACAGGACGTTCCTTTCTGGTCTATGGGTAACTCATTCTTTACATTAGTTCGGTTGTACGGGTTACAGGATTAAATTTATTTTCGAACTTTTTAGACACGTTTCATCCCTTAAACCCCTTTACCCCTTGTAGTCGGAATCTACAACCCCTTTTGGAGTCGACTAAAATTAAAAATTAAGGGTGACGAAATATGGTGTTGGTATCTTATCTTAGGCTACAACGTACGGAGGTCAATCGAGTAATCGTCACTTCCTAGACTAGAAATGCTCTTTTTAACCCTTTAAGTGGTGTCTACCCTCACAGAACTAACGAACCACTCCGACACTGACGTGTCAGTCGTTGTCCACGACAACGAAGACATCTTGACACACGAAGGTTTCTGTTCGACTCTGAGGTTTTACCAACCACTTATTGTTAAATGTGACTAACGTTTTGGGACTAGAACAAAAAGAGTTTAAAGGGAGAAAACAACTCGTTCACCTCCATGATAAAGAATGAGTTGGAGAAAATGTGTACGTGAACACTTAAAAAAAGACGTGACTTCCAAGATAGAGGGTGGTATAGAAAAATGAGAAAAGAGTAGACTACCCGAACTATTACGCGTCAAGATTGTTGTTACTTCTTTCTTATAAAAGGGTCTCTTTGTGACCGTTGTATTCTACCAATAGAAATTATTAGACCTTCACGGAGTAAAAGGTGAAACCCCCTTTTTTTCCGGTTATCTTTAGAGATATAAAAATGAACATCCTTCGATTACTGTTTAAGTCTCTCACATTTTTCTACCTCACTGTTCATTACCGGGTAGAACATATATACTTACACAGATAACTCTCGTAAAATTCGAAATTTTTACACTTATCTCCAACTCCAATGTACTTGGCTCATGTCTTATACGATCCACTCAATTTCTCTCTATAGTTCGAAAACAATCAAATATCCCCGTCGACGATTTATCTCATTATAACAAGGAGAAGGAACTTCTTACGGGCACTTTATGTTATTGAGAGTTCTTCCTGGTAGAGAGAACCTAAACATCCCCTTCTTCTTAAGTAAACATCAAGTGAAAATTATCAGATAGGTTCTACACGAAAAGAGTGTATATTTTGAATCAAGAATACAAATAAAAACCGTAGTATAAGGAGTCTTCTCAAACTACTGGTACAATTGACTTCGAGGCTTTGATATATAGTACGTATTTTCGAACCTGTTTTTATAAAATTCGATAAAATTTCAGTCGGAGGTTGATTCTATTAACTGTTCGTCGAGGTATATGAAACAATTTGGAAGGTCTTTACAGAAAAGAAATTTGAAACCAAGTCATGACTACTTATTTCATCAGAACCTTCTTAAATAAATTAGAGAGGAATAGAGTTAAAGAGTGGATATTTACCTCTACTAGAATCATAGATGGAACGTTCTAAGAGTCTTCGTCTCTTTTTATATAAAATTTACTTGTATCATGGACTATCATTCGTTCGTTGTTTATCATCGGTACTAGTACAAGTACCAAGAACACTAATTTTGTTGTTACTTTAAATTGTAAATTTGTTGTTACTTTAGTTATCATAGATGTCTGGAGGGCTCCGAACCATTCACAGAATTATCAAATGATGATAGAACACCTTAGTATACACAAAAACCTCCTATGTCTCGATTTACTTGTTACTGGTGAAATTTAGAATTTTTTCCTTATTACGAGAATAAGAAACGACGACTGGAAAAAGAGGTTACTGGAGAAATGGAGGAGTAAAAGGTGAATCTGGGTAATCACCCCACACGACGTTATACAACGAACAGTAGACAAAGTTTCTGTGTCGCTATCCTATGTCCATCTGGTCTACCTATTTGGATCACACTGATTAATAACACATAAACGGAAATTAATAATAGTAAATAATGGCCTCCTTTCTGTTATCTCCAAGAGACTGAATCCTCTTTGACAACCGTCGTCCCTTCAAAAAGAACGTTGTAATAACTCGTGTTAGTTTCAAAAGTAACAACCACTTTTCTTTTTTCTGTTATGTGTATCCTATTTATTTACCTATCCATCTATCCACTTTAAAACAAACGAAATTGTAAATTAGATCAACCAAAGTTATTATAGACTGAAATTGAAAATTTCTAATAAGGTCTCTTAAAAAACCTATAACCGGGACGTCAAGAAAAAGATTCAAGAAGAGTCTTATCATGTAGTTTGTTAATCTAGTTGTTTACACAATACAACTGACTCCAAATCCTCTCCTTAAACTTGAACTTTAGTAGAGGTCTAAAATTTTCTATCTGTAAGGGTATTTTCAGAGATCAATAAAGATAAAAATAAAAAAATAATTCTTGATCATAAAATTTTTGTCAAAATGAACATAATCTTAACGTTAGTACCCTCTCTACTAGAACTTTCGTACTTTCAAAGGGGGGTGGGGTGGTTCTAATTCTGGAAAAAAGTATTTTATTTGGTAAAATACCCTTTGAAGATCCCCCTTTCAAACATGAGGTCATTTAAAGAATAAATCTGTTCTTATACGTAATATTTCCTCGGCTTTTAGTCGTATTCACCAAACTGTGTAACTGTATGGTTTTGAGGTTTTGTCGACACTGAAGAGACAATACCCTATTATACAATTCTATTTAGATTTGTTCTTTTACGAGACATTATAATACCCTGAACGTAAAACGTTTCTATAAGAATAAGAAAATTAAAACATTTCGTCAGACAAGATCTCTTTGTAGACACGGTTCCTCAAAATAAAGCACCTTATTTTTGTCACTTCGTAGGAAATTATTATTTAATATCAATTCCAATTAGGAAGTTTTCTGAAAACTCAGACATAGAAAGGGAAAGATAATTACTAAGATCCTAGTACACTGATGTCCATATTTCTACCCTCAAAACTCCGAAAGTTATTCTCTACTTTTCATCTACAACTTCGATCTCATCGACGGAAACTTTATTTTATTATCGTCACCTCGGTCTTCGACTCTACTTCATGTCATGGTGGTATCTCATCGGGTCATGTAGACGACCCATCCTCCCTCTACTCGGGTGAAGATTCCTCCCACCCGTGGACGGGGACTTACGGGGTCATGTAAAAAAAGAATCGCAAATAACAAACCCTGAAGGGTTATAGTAAAAGGTAAAGACTTCTTGAGAAAATAAAGGAGAAGAAGGAGATACCTTTATCAGAAGAAAATCGGTTTCCCGTATTAATCTTATTTACCTCCGAGAACAGGATCTAACACTTAGAACCCATCTCCCTATGTTTTTGACTTTCATTAACCCGAAGTAACGTAGGACTAGTATGACACACTCGAAGTCTTGAGACTAACACCGAGTACGAAGGATCGAATACTCTGACGGAATACAGTGTTTTTATATATGTGGAAGAAGATTATCGTCGGTGTAGACTCCAGGGAACCTAATACTCCTCTAGTTTGGTCAATTAGGATTTCCTTTGGTTGGGACTTATCGGTAACCTTCCTGACTTCGACTTAGAGGTTAGGAAGTCGGTGGACTACTTTTCTCGGTTGAGTAATCTTTTCTGGAACGACGACCCTTTCTGAGTCCCGTCCTCCTCCCCTACTGTCTTCTACTCTACCAACCCACCATAGTAACTGAGTCACCTGTACTCAAACTCGTTTGAGACCCTCTATCACTTTCCGTCCCTTCGGACCGCACGACGTCAGGTACCCCATTGTTTCTCAGCCTGTACTGAATCGTTGACTTGTTGTCGTTGTCGTAGACTCCATATGAACGGAGAGGTTGGAGTAAAACTTAGGAACTACCAGAAAGTTATTTGAGGCAGGGAACCTAATTGATCTTAGTCGAAGTGAAGGAACGTTGATTTCGTGGAATGTTTATTGTGACACGTTAACATGTATCAAAAAAGTTTCAGGTGAGTAATACGAAAAAAAATTTAAATTTTATAGGTTCAATATGACATAAAGACCCGGGGGTTACCTAATCCCAGTTGTCTTCGAGTAGTCCACTAAACCTGTAATTAACACCGATGATATTATCATTCTCCATATATATATTATAGTAGGAACAGTACTACGTTGAATTTTCAACAAAATATAAGAATAATATTATACTACCTCTTCCTTTACCGTTAGTTAAAGTCATAAGAACGGACTTTTTAGGGTACCTGCCTCCTCGGACCTCCCGATGTCAAGTCTCAACACTTCTCAGTCTGTGTTGACTCGTTGATTCGTGACATTATACTTAGAAATTATATTGACTAAGATTTGGTCAAAATCTTATGCTTTAATTTTCTTTTCCGTATGTAGTAGTTATTCATATCGTCTTAGCACATGGAAAGGAAAAAGAAGAGGAAGGTCTTGACATTAAAGGGTCGACGAAAATAAATCTACACAGGTAACTGAACGTAACTGGTTACTGTATGCCCCCTTCTCTACACACAGAAGAAACATATTTTCGTAGATTTATGATCACGAATTGAGATCGAGAAAAAGGGGGAACGACATTGTTGCCCGTTAAGGGTCACTACCTCTGAAGTACTCGGACTAGACCCTGAAACATCTCTTCCTGGGGAGTGATTAGATTTCTACCTACACAATACACTTACTCTTTAGTACCAACAATCGGTGACTTTACATAACAAGAATGACCTCGTTTTGAATTGGATAGGACTGATCATATCATTCCGTATTAACTTTCTCCCGTTCTAACCATCAATTTTCTTAACTCAAATAAAATATAAGACAGTTATTATTCGATTCACCGGAACCCGTTAGAAGATTAGGCGAACTTAATAAGTCAAGTCAACGAGTCAGTATAGGTTGACAAACACTGGGGTACCTGACGTCGTGAGGTCCGAAGGGACGGGTAGTGGTAGAGAACCTCGAACGAGTTTGAGTACAGGTAACTCACCACTACGGAACGTTGGTAGAGTAGGAGACAGCAGGGGAGAGGATGACGCAAGTCATAAAGCGTCGTAGTCCCAGAAAAGGTGACTCAGTCAAAAAGTGTAGTCCACCGGTTTTATAACTTAGTAAGTGGATGAGAGTTTTAAATACCTACCATCCCACTTCATCTGACTTTGTGTATAATGTACTTTTTTTTTTCTGTCACCAAGAGTCACGGACTCCCGAGACACCTCCTCGAAGGATCCACTTACCTGTCTAAATCTCGAATACGTCTTCGGGTCTCCACCCAAGGGTAGTACCTTCGGGGTGAAGTAAACAAGACACACTACACTCCAGTACATGTTATGAATCCTAAATCAATCATAAATCAAAAGGACCAATTCATTTCATAGACTTTTAGGGACGTGAACTAGTAGAAATTTAAAGTCAAAGTAAGAGATTAAGAGAAAGATGAATTAGTGACACTTTTACCAGTCGATACAGTGGGATAAGTGGATAGTACTACAAAACTTTTTGAAATTTCATTAATGAAAGAAAGTTTCCCTTCTCACCCTTTCCCATTTCTTTTGGATATGATCTGTAAGAGTCTCTATAAAAATGAGAACTAAGTAGGTGAGTCGGAGTGACTTTCTATCGAATGAAGTAGATTATTACTTTTATTTCGAGTCTTATTATTTTAAGGAAGGAGAACCTCTGTCTTGTTCCTTAAATTTTGTGGGTGAAGACGAGGGGCTCTGTTAGGAGGAAAGTAATACGATATGGAAACATGTTTTAAAATACTTAGACTAATAAAAGGGTTTATTATCTTTGAAGTATGTTTTAAATTTATTTGGAATATAGACCTCAATCAAAAGGAAAACACACTTTTAGGGGTCATAAAATGAAACATTTGTCTAAAAGTAACTTGTAACTAAAATACCTTAATGTACGAAAGGGGATAGAAGAGATGAAATGTTTATTCACTCACTCACTTTCAACGAGGCAACACAGGATGAGAAACACTGGAGTACCTGATATGTCAGGTACCTTAAGAGGTCCGGTCTTATGATCTCACCCATCGGAAAGGGAAGAGGTCCCCTAAAAGGGTTGGGTCCCTGGCTTAGGTCCAGAGGACGTAACGTCCACCTAAGAAATGGTCGACTCGGTGTTCTCTTCGGGTTCTTATGTCCTCACCTATCGGATAGGGAAGAGGTCCCCTAGAAAGGTTGGGTCCTTAGTTTGACTTCAGAGGACGTAACACCCACCTAAGAAATGATTACTTTTACATCTTTAGGACCAAGCTCTCAGATAAAAAAGTTTATTGTTAACGAACTCGAATATGTCTTCTTACAGATTTCCCTAAGTAATCGTATGACTGAGTAAACTATCCGACTCTGTGGTTGAGTCGATAATACAAGACTACGAGTGAAAAGGATATTAATCTATTTATCGACGGGAGAACCCTTTCCCTCTAAAAATTTTGTGAGAGTACTAACAGACAAGTGTTATTAGTAATCTGATTTTGTCTATTTCGGACACAGTAGGAATTTAGGTGTAGTTTCCATTTAATCTCTACTTACACCCTTAAGTCCCTTACTGTCACCGTAGCGCTTTCCTTGACCTTGTCTACCACGACCCGACGTTCTTACGTTGGAAAGTCTTATCTGACATCTTTCCCTTTTGTTATGTGGTGACTTTTGAGTCGTCAACTTCTCGTCAATCAGTAGACTACTTACAAAACGATAGTCAAAATGTCTAGATCGTGAACTGAAAAAAACATACCGTCTGTAAGTTTACTTCCTTACTCGGAACTGTATTGGGGAGTTTTTTTAATTTGATAAGTATATGTCTAACTAATTATTTACGTGAATAAGTGGGTTCACAATAACCTAAAAATGATATGCTACCTGTGTACAATCCGTTACCTAGGTGTTATCATTTATACTGAAACGAAAACGGGTATTTCAGTGAGTACTAGGCTACCTTCTCTACCGGTCTGTTTTTTGTTTTTAGGATTGAATTATACTCTACGAAAAATCCCCAAGATTCGTGTCTCACGAAGTCTTTGTGTCTCCCTTTCTTTGATTTAAAAGTCCTTCGGTCCTTTCTTAGGGTCTCCGTACCTAAAACGTCAACCTGAAGTATGTAAAACTTCGGACTTCAAGATCAAGTCGAAAAGATAAAGACTCTTAACGTTTACTATCCAACTCTTTCTTCTTCTTCTTACTTGATCAAAGAAGTGTCCTAAGTGGTTCAGACCTAGGGATCTTCACTCAGTCGAAGGACATTACGACCCCTACTCATGGTACCAGGAGGAAATGAGGAGTAGTCTTTAAGTAAAAGGGAACTTTTGTGTACTTAGGGAGTACTAGAAACTATTACTGCTTTCCAGTATGCATGTGACTGTTTTACTATTTTTGGTTTCCTATTAGAGTCTGAGTTAATGAACAATCAGGATTAGGGTGTTTAAGGACCTTGTCCCTCTGACCCCACGTTTTTACGTTTCTGTCTTCCCGGGAGACGTTGAGGTTCCGACTGTCTACCATCTGGTCTTTCTGCTACGATTTCCGGGTGAAAGTGTGACGTGGTCAGTATCATTACCACACGTTAAGATATGTAAGGGACCAATTCGTAGAGAAGGAAACTACCATCCGTAAACCCAAGAGATAGTAAAGTCTTTCTTTGAAAGTGTGACTTTTTGAGAAGAATTTTCTTACAAACAGTATCTTTACGAATATGGGTAAGGGAAGAAGGGGATGTATAGGGTACTCCAAAGAAATAGCATATAAGAGGTCTTAATAGGAAAGAGTGATCTCCTTATGTGAGAAGTCTCTCTTGATGTCTTCAAGAATATTCTACCCTTCTACGAAACATTTAGACACACGATTCAACGAAGTCAACTCAGACTAAGAAAAGATGGCATACCTGACATCGGGTGGTCCGAGGAGACAGGTACCCTAAGAGGTCCGTTCTTATGACCTCACCCAACGGTAAAGGAGGAGGTCCCCTAGAAGGGCTGGGTCTATAGGTTGGGCGTAGGAAATACAGAGGACGTAACCGTCCACCCAAGAAATGGTGATCGTGATAAGACCTGTAGGTACTTTGACGCAGAAGAAACCAGTCAACTTTAACCACCGAATCTCAGTGTCCTAGATGGGTCTCGTTCTTTTCAGGTTAAAGAAACGTTTGACGTGAATATGGGTCTTAGTATGTAGTACCTAAAGACAGGAAATCTTAAGAATTTTCCGTCTTGAATTAAGGGAGGAGACAGTAAGGACAGTTTCTCTTTCGGGGTCTGAAGTCTTAATTTAGGGTCTCAGTGTTAGTTAAATAAATATTCTATAGACTTTACGTGTTTTATTTCTCATAGATTGTACGTCGGAGGTAGTTGAAAACGTAAAATCAACAGGAAAGATTTCGTTCCTATTTGTAGAGTACATTTGGAAATCGGGATCTAGTCTACTACCCACCAAGGTCCGTACAGAGATGGATTACCTCTTTGAAAAAGGGACACTTTCTTTTTACAAATTGTAATCAATTCAAAACAGAAGACAACCGTGACTGGATTACCACCCATGTCCCAAACGACGGTTGAATAGTACGTGCAACTAATCAGTAAGTTGAGAAATTACCTATACATACAAAAAGAAACGTTTGATCCGACTCCATTACTAAGTCTCAGGTCCGAGAAGTTTGTTTGTCCGGAGTACAGTTCCAAATGTAGACGAAAAGAGTTTAACACAATGGGTCTCGTTTGATGAAATGGAGTGATAGGGGATTCGAGTGGACCCTTTACGTCTATTTGGACGAATACCCCTCTACCGTTCTCGTTCTCTCTTTACGGTGCTTTCCTGGACCGTGTCTTTCACAAGCATGCACGAAAAATTTTTTATTAAAATAAAAACTGCCACGACCCGGAAGAAACGACGTGTCCGGGAAGAGATCGACGTTACCCGTCCGAAGAGCAACACCACCGGAGAGAACAACTCCTCGTGTCCAAGATCCCACCTGTCCGTGCCTAAGCCATCAACACCACACACCTGAGTCCTGAACACCGAGACTCGACATCTCGTGTCTGAGTCATCAACACCGTGCACCCGGAGCAACGAGGAATCGCACACCCTGAGAAGTCTCTCGTCCCTACCTTGGGCACAGAGGACATAGCCGACCGTCTAATAAATGGTGGCTCGGTGGTCCTTCACCATGGTATATACTCGGTGGAGTATGTACGATTGATGACAAAAATGGAAGTATGTTGAGTCACTTCTCTTATTTACTCTACTGATCGAATGGGATGTTTTCTCTTTACCTTCGAACCTCTCAACTTTTCTCGGTGAATTCTAGTTTTTCGCCCACGTTCAGTTTGAATGACAACAAAAGTTTTTTTGGGTAAACTTTATGTCAGAATTTATATGTATAAATATACACACATATATATATATAAGGTGAAATGTCAATATACATAATATATATAATACATACATATTACAGATGTTTCACTAGAAAAGTCTCCAAATATATTTTAAATAGTAACTTTCAGTTATAATACCATCTCATCCATTTTAAACTGAAAAATCGATAAATTTAAATTTGTAATGAGTACCTATTAGTCGAAAGTAATATTTAATTATAATACTGATTTTTACTCCATGTTTAAATCTTCGTCGTCCTTTCACTTTATTCAATGTAGAACTGAATAGTTCTCGAAATTTAAGTGAATTTTCAAATATTTACATTAAACTGTCTTCGTAAGTATAAGATAACATCGAACCCTTATATATAATTAAACATATATACTTATACAAAATATATATATATATATATATATATGACACACACACACACACACACACACACACACACATACACATGCGACACGACACGACACGAGTCTGTGAGTCAGGACAGACTCAAAGACACTGCGGTACCTGATGTCGAGTGTTCCCAGGAGACAGGTACCCTTAAGAGGTCCGTTCTTATGACCTCACCCAACGGTACGGGAAGAGGTGCCCTAGAAAGACTTGGTCCTTAACTTGACCCCAGAGGACGTAACGTCCCCTAAGAAATGGTCGACTCGATGGTCCCTTCGGGACACATATATATGTACATGTGGTGTGTGTGGGAAAAAGAGAAAAGGAAAGGGAGGTATACCTAGGAGTGAACTTAAAGGGAACTTAAAAATTGTTACTAATATATGAGATTCACTTTTCGTTAAAGAACCAACAAAGAAGAGATTAGTGTTATTTAGATACGAAGAAAGAACTAGGCTAAATCTACCTTAAAGAAAACACTCTTACCCTGACAGTAACACGTGACAGTATACGTCCGAAATATTTTAGTCGTGTAGTCAAGTCAAGTCAAGTCAAGTCAGCGAGTCAGCACAGGCTGAGAAACGCTGGGGTACTTAGTGTCGTGCGGTCCGGAGGGACAGGTAGTGGGGAGGGCCTCAAGTGGGTTCGAGTACAGGTAGCTCAGCACTACGACAGGTCGGTAGAGATATCTGAACTCATTTATTTGGTTGTAGTCGAAGTATAAAGGTTATACTTTCCTTTTCAAGATGTCAATTAATCTTTTTTTGGGATTTTTCATACAAATAACGAACGAACAAATGAAAATAGTTTCGAAAAGGAAACTCCCACCACCCTTAGAGAGGTTCGTAAAAGTAGAGTCACCATTCAACCAAACCTTAGACTTATCTTCGAAGGACTTTTATAATAAAAACCTTTTGACTGTCATTAACTTTCAGTTGGGATCATTATATTCCGGTAGCAGTCGCCTTGTCACTATCCTTCTTCGTCTCAAATATCTCTACTCGGTTTCGTAGACCTTGGGAAGAGACCAAGGAAGTCAGCCTCTGGATCCTGACGTAGAACCCTTCTCTCAGACCATATGTCACAAATTCGGTTAAAAAAAAAGTTGGAAGAACAAATAAGAGAACGAATACTTAATGTAAGAAAAAATTTTTTAATTAAGTTCTGTTCTGAAATAAGAGATAGAACTGTAATATCTAAATTTTTCATCGATAAATTGTTTGAATTCACAACACGGTCCATGTCTTCGATACCGTGACTTAGTTCGTCCTGAACCCGGTCCGTCACAGGTGACCTAGGAAACTGATATTTGTACCCTGATATTTGTTGAAATTAAACTACACTGCACTAGGTCTATGTCATCGTCATACCTCCCTTCTCCCTTGGTTTCCACTACTCTCAAAGGTAGCCTTATTACCAGTACAGACAATTGGTAACATCGGTCATGGGTTGTGATAGGGACCCAGTCTCGTCTACGAGTCATTTGTCCCACCCTCCTTTTTACTCTTACCCTCTACCCACCAATTTCGAGTTTTTCAAGGTTCATGGAACCCAAAGAGGACCTTGTACTCCTCGTCTTCCTTTTCTAGTAGGACCTCCTTTGTCAAACACAATTCTTCATCCCTCTCAAACAGTTCATTCTTCAAGTGGTACTGGTCTCCCACCTCGACCGTTACGTGTGATCGTCTTCTACTTTAACAGTTTTGATCACTTCCTGCCAGGAATACTCGTTACGATTCTAAGTCTTGTAATTGAATATCTTGTATTCTTCTTGTTAGTTCGAGTTCCAGTAAGACTCGTCGAGAGAGTGGACAGTCTCAACTGAGAAATTGAACGATCCTACTCAAAGGGAATTGGACCCTTTCACTTTCACAATCAGCAAATCAGTACAGACTGAGAAACACTGGGGGGACCTGACATCGGACGGTTCAAGGAGACAGGTATGCTAAAGGGTCCGTTCTTATGACCTCACCCGACGGTAAGGGAAGAGGTCCCTTAGAAGGGTTGAGTCCCTGACTTGGTTCCGGAGGATACGACGTCCGTCTAAGAAGTAATAGACTCGGTGGTCCCTTCATTCTCAGTTTAAAATCCACCGAGTTCTATTCACCCATCTAAAGTCTAACCGGAATCTAAATCCCCGTCAGACTGTTACGTGTTCTGGTCCGACTTCCATTCTTTGTCTAAATTTTTCTTTCTCCCTTGTTTCTTGTGCCGTTTTTATTTTGAAATTTTATCTCCGTGTAGCGATTCCACTTGCTATTAGTTCAGAACCGGTACATTTTCGACGAGAACCACTTCAGGGGAATTGAGTAAGAAAGTTTGCTACGTATGTGTACAGTCATTATGGTCCGAAAGATTTAACAATATTCCACCCCAACAAACAACCCCATTAAACTTTAACCTCAAACTAACGTTTATACATTAAAGTTTTGTGGGATCATCGTTAATGGGATCAGTAAATAAAACTTCTTTCCTACGGGAGGGTTTCGTGAAAGAAGGGACTTTCCGACCTAGACTCTAAGGTCTACATCCTTCGAGGGACCCTCCCTACCCTCCGTACACGGTATACTTATCATTAATACTATACCTAAAATGACAAAGACATAGTTCTTATAAATCCATCGAATGGAAATACTATAACCTTTTCTTTTCTGAACACATACTTCATCTCCTTTTACTGCACTAATTGGACCACCTCTTTTCCGAATACAGGGGGGAATTTCTACGTTTCTATTTCTATCTCTTTCGACTCGTGTTTTCTTACCTACGAAAACTTGACACCACAACCTCTTCCGAGAACTTTTTTTAGTTGGAACTTATAAGTAACCTTCTTGACTCCGACATCGATTTCGAAGTTTTGAAACCAGTGGACTACGTTTCTCAGTTGAGTAACCTTCTCTAGGTCTACTACCCTTTCTAACTTCCGTTTTCCCCCTCCCCCACCGTCTCCCGTTCTACCAATCTATCGTGGTGACTAATTTACCTGTACTTAGGGTCGTTCGAGACCCTCTATCACCTCCTGTCTACTCGGCCCGCACGACGTCAGGTATCCCAGGGTTTCTCAACCTATGCTGAATCACTGACTTGTTGTTGCTTGTCTACGTTTTCGTTGAGAAGGTGTACCGACTAATACAGAGTGTCAGAAAGGGTCCATTGTAAACTCGGGTATCGAAAGGTTCCCTCTCCCTTTCTATGACAGAATCAAAGTCATCTGTGGAGAACCGAGGCAACGATTGGGTCTGCCATTGAAGAAGCCTCTGTCAGTACTAATAGTCCCCTCTTGGGAATGTCAACACTCGTATGATCCATTAGTAACCGGTTTGACACCCTAGGTCAACATACTAGAGTCGACCTTAAAAAGTGAAAGACAGAGGTCCTCCGTGGCTTCCTTCTGTGGTTATTAACACACCTTTCACAAACAACTGACTAATTTTTTGCTAAGGTGTAAAAAACGTTTGAGTAAATGTAGGTTAAGTACTGAAAGGAACTTCTAAATGAGTGTAACAAACCTTCGTCTTAAGAAGAGACACCAATCGACCGTGTTCATTGAGTTTCACTCTGAACTATTTAGGTGGAAATTATTTAGTTATTTCTTGACAGTCATTCAAAATATGTAGGTGTTTCCGAGTGTGTCCCCTCCGTCCCTCCTTTGGTGGTCACTTTATTCAGTCGATTGCACCGTTGTCAACTTCCGACGAAAGACAAAGTGAGTCCTGTCGAGGTAGTTCAATGAAAGAAAATAAGAGAACGACAGATACTTCATCTTACCTTCACCAAACTACTTCCTTTACGGGTTGGAACATCTCCGATTCGTAAAAAAAAAAAAAACTCATTAAGTCTCTCACGTTAGAGAAGAGGGTTGAGTTTCTTAATCCTGTAAAAGGTTCTAGTAGTCTGAAAGTCCGAGGGGAATCTTAGAAAGGTCTTCATAACTAATTTACGTACTAAGTCAAAGGAAATCGAGGACCGTAAAGGGCATCACAATAAAACCCCCTTTAGTTCCTCTACGTTTGAACTCTGGAAACTAACGAACTGTCTAACCAGGATCCAGGTCCCACTCGACCCAAATACAACTCGCCTCTACGAGGTACCTCCGATTGTGGTGAAGGCCACGTCACAACATCTTTCTCGAGACCTGTCCCGGGGGGCCCGGTGACCCGAGATCGACGTCAAACTGTGATTGAACTCCGTCTCTTTTACGACGACCTGAAACAAGAGACGACGGGGAAAAACGAGGTCCCCAGTCGTCGGACGGGAGTTACCGCCGAGAGCCTTCCCTACTGAAATCAGTAACCGGGGCCCTTCACACGGGATGTGTCTTGAGGCCTTCGCCCGGAACAAAAGTCTCACAAGGGAGAAGTAAAAGAAAAGTTAATCAAAATACACAGATAAATAAAAGGAGTTGTTCAAGTATTAAAGTAAAGAAAAAAAGACAAATATAAGGGGGAGCCAAAGATGGGTTTGGGACGGTACGAGGTGTGAGACTTTTAGACGAACGAAAAATTTAGGTAGACGTAACTTAATAAATATCCAAACTATTTCAGGACAAAACAGACTACAAATAAAAGAAAGTATTGTTCTTTGGACCCACTTGAAAAGGTTTTCTGGTTTTTTCCTAAGATCAAAAATTTCTACGATCCGTTGGTGACCGGTTTTACATGTTTTGTTCGGAACCCACGGGAAAGAAGACACTAAACCCAAAAAAGGGGAGATAATTTGTAAGAAAGTAGGTTTACACAACGTCCCTCCCCTTTTCATTTATTTAGCGAAGTCGTACCTGAGAGAGGTCTTCCGTTAATGTACGGAGAGAAGTGATGGGTTAGGGACTCGAGGTTATAGAAGATCTGGTTAGTACTCTGAAAACTTAGGTACTCTCCTTAAGACCCAACACTAACCGTCCACACCGGTACACTATTTCTATGAACAAATAGGATGTAGAGAAAAATGAGATTTAAGATGCACTGTTGTTGAGGCGTTAAAACGGTAGGGCTAAGGACAACTGAAGACGCCGAAAAGGTAACAATAGAGAGATCGATTAAAAAGTACAGGTAGCACAGTAGTTACTGAAACTTGGAAACATCGACTTGTCCAAAGTCTAAGTACGGGGAGAGGAAAGAGGGAAGGGAGAAAGAGGTTGTAAGAAGACGGAGGAAATGGGTAAGGGGAGGGTAGGGTGCAAAGGACGTAATTTGCTTAATCGAGTCCACAACCTTGACACAGTTTTTCACTACCTCTCTCTAAAAATCGGAAATCACGATCTATTTTCGTGTGGTGTGGGTGTGTGTGAGTCCATGTAGTGTGGACGTCTACGTGTGTGTCTCTTAACTTTTGTCCTACCTATTGGTCACAACAGTTTTACTGGTTTCTACTCTTTTTCCTCGTGGCGTTTGTATGTTTGATGTCCCGTACTCAATCGTTACGGGTATCTTAAACCTTATGACTTATTCCCCCTTTTTTGTTTGCCTACAGAGTATGGAACTTAATCCAGAGTCCCATACTAAAAAAAAAAAAAAAATAAGACAATCCCCTTCTCTCTTTCAAAATAAAGAAGTGGAAGGATAGATAATGAAGAAGAGAAGGAAAAGGAAAACGAGTAAAGTATATATATATATTGTAGAGGGTGGGGTGGGGGTGAGGAGAAAGGTTAGGAAGGAAATTCCAAATTAAATTGTTATTGTAAACGCTAGCCCCAGGACGCGTAGAGTTCCCGTAACGCGAACTTTAACGTGTGTGAGACGTGGTAAATAGTATCCGACTGTACACAGTACAAGGTCTGACGTCGAGGTTCTCCAATGTCGAGCGCTGACGAGGAAACAACTAGTCGACGGCTCTGTTGACTCCGTGGAAAGAAGGGAAGAGGAAAGTAAAAAAGGGGAATAATAATTTCGACGGAGTAGGGGAAAAACTTCCAGATTGAGTGGGGAAGCGTCCTCTTCTTTGTGTCTTCTTCCGCATAACACAACTTGCGCCACAGGGAGTAAAGGACGCCAAAGACTACCCCTGGTAAGCCACAAATTATTCTAGCCTTACGTGGTGATATTTGAAAGTAGAAACAGCTCTCTTTTTGCCTTTTCCGGTAATTTCAGTCGTGGTTGGACCGAAACAAAGGTTCGTCTGCCGTAGGACCCGTCCTACCCTTGTAAACCTCGGGATTGACCGGGGGACGGTGTGCCTGGCCCCGGTGAGGTACAGGAGGAACGTTTCGTGCGAGAAGGTTTCGCCTCAGGAGGAAAGTACGGTACAGATTGAGTCCACCTTAAACTTGAATTGGAACTTTTGAAAAAAGAAACGTCAAATGACATTTTCTGGGCCCTGGTCCCTGGTGGTCCATCGTCGGGGACTGGAGTCACCCGGAATGGAGGTTCCCGAGTCGTCAAGTACCTTTGAACCCGACTTCGTAAACGTTTTCAAAATTCTTATCCAATCGACGTTATTTATCAATAACACTGGAAGGGAGCACCGGTCAAAACGGGAGTGTGACCATAAAAATTTGGTCATAGGAACTGACGTATAAAGGGAGACACTTCTTCTCCGCCTTGAGATCAAAATTTTGATGTCTGTGTCTTTTGTTTGAAGACCAATGGTTTCGCCTCTGTACCCCCTCCCTCCCTATTTCATCCCCAAACCCTAATTGTCTAAGTGGGATGATATCTATGTTGTCTATTCCTTGTTCCCGGATGACGTATCGTGTCCTTTGATATAAACTATAGAACATTATTGGATCTTACCTTTTCTTAGACCTTTTGTTATATAAATACATATGGACTTAGTGAAACAACATGGGGACTTTGTGACATTTAGTTGGTATGAAGTCACTTTTTAAGAACAATTATTTTATTTATTTTAAAATTTTTATATAAAAGGGAATTTTTTTATAAAAACTTCATATCGACTAAACGTTACAACACAAGTACAGACGACATGCCGCTGTACTTAGTCAATATGTGTGTGTGTATCGGTGGGAAAAAATCTAAGAAAAGACCATATCCGGTAATGTCTGATAACTCATCTCAAGGGACACGATTTTAAAA
This sequence comes from Capra ibex, assembly GCA_006410555.1. Classification (NCBI taxonomy): domain Eukaryota; kingdom Metazoa; phylum Chordata; class Mammalia; order Artiodactyla; family Bovidae; genus Capra; species Capra ibex. Next base: position 11,596,274 of record SJYO01014747.1, on the reverse strand, counting down.
AAACAAATTTTCATCTAAAGAGGATGTAAGAGGAGTCGGAGGGGGGAGGACGGGTGTACAAGTATAAACCAGAGAGGGTCGAAGGGAAGGAGGGACACCGGTTTGGCGACTCGGGGAGAGGAGGGTGGTGCGGAGGGTGGTGGGGTAGTCCCGTCGAGTGTGAACGAGGGGAGGAGGAGGGGACATAGAGTGTACCGATGGAAAAGAGATGCCCCGACTGGTGTCAACATGGCGTCATAATTAAAAGCATTGAATAATGCAATAGAGGATTCTGACATTAGAAGAGGGACAAAGCAAGTAGTGACAACAGAGTCGAGTGTCCTCGGGAAGTTTACTAAACGACTCACTTACTTATTCTCTGTGGTAGTTTCGAGAAGGAATCCCTAAGACCTTCCTCAACGTCCCACCGTTAAAACACTCGCCGAAAGGACCTACTACGAGTCGTCGAGACCGTGATCGAGAGAAAAGCAGGGGAAGTGTGAGTAGGTCGGTGAAATCCACTTGTGAAGGGAGAATTTCACTCCGTGTGGAATACTTGAACTCTGACCCTCACACATATTATATGTTCGTGTATATGTTTGGTAGACAGTAGTCGGCGACTTTAAATAGGTGTTTCCTTCACACAGTCGAACCCCATTCCCCTCGTAAACCAATCGTGAATGATTCTGACGGACCGAAGGGGTCATCAAGTCGCCCATTTCTTAGACGGACGTCACGTACTCTAGGTCCAAGCTATGGACCCAGCCCTTCTAGGGGACCTCTTCCTTTACCGTTTGGTGAGGTCATAGGAACGAACCTTTTAGGGTACCTGTCTTCTCGGACCACCCGACATATCAGGTACCCTAACGTCTCAGTCCGTCTGACTCGTTGATTGAGAAAGTGAAAGTTCTGACGGATCACCAGTTCAGGACTCGATTTAAAGTCCCGAGGTTTCTACCATTCTCGAAGGGACCGTGGTGTCGCACGGACGTCCGACCGTCCTCGACAGCACTTAGGTGTCGGTATTTCCAGCCCTGGTCTCTCACTACCCTCTCGTCTCCGACGGGTACACGACTCTGAAACTCCTCCAAACTGTCTTTTTCACTCCGACTCAGACGTCCCTCTTTGACTTCGAGACCGAAGTCTATTCTCAGTTGCCACGAGGACCTCCCTCTGACGGACCTACTTTCGTCCCGTCACACTTCCGTCCACTCACGAGACCAGGGACGAAGGAACCGTGGAGGACGTCGTGACCTCTTAGCAAACCACCAGTCGAAACCCTACGAAGGTCTGTATTGACAATTCATTGAACCCCTGAAGGGCCCATCTCGTCACCCATTCTTAGACGAACGGTTACGTCCCCTGTGTCCAAACTAGGGACCAGGCCCTTCTAAAGTGTACGGTACCTCGTTACTTCGGACCTTCGGTGTTGGTGACTCGGCACTCAGGTCTAGGACTCGTGGGACCACCACTCACGCGGGTGAGTGACGTTGCTCTCTTTCGGACACACGTCCATGGTTAATAATTAAATTAATGTATTAATTTTTAATAGGCATTTTTTGGATCGCACCCGAATAGGTTAGGTTTGGTCGTAGATAAAGTCTTAAGAGATTCCCTAGAAGTGATGTTACCTGGGGACTTAGAACTTTAGTTACCTGACCAAGGGGATTACTTACTTACTTGTTCGTCGTTTCCTTACTTTACTGAAGACACACACTTTCTCTCACTCTTTCTCTTTCTTTATATGGGTTGTCGACCACTCGAAATACAATAGAAGTTTGGTCCGTTTTAAGAACTTATTCTGGTTCGTTTCGACATGACGATAACTTGAAGATTTCAGTAGGTTTTTCTTGAGACCGAAACGTTTGAAGAGCTCCAGTTGAACTTGTTATTAACTGTGACTTTAGTGTCGAGTTCCGGGTGATCTCCTTCTCCACTAAACTCCTCCCAGGAACACTACGGTTTTATAGAGTACCTTTTTACTTGTCAAGTTAACAGTTGACCAACAAAACAAAGATACTGTGGTTTGTCGTCCCAACAAAGGTTTGTAAAGGCACAAACAGTAGTACATCTGTTATGGAACTCTACTAAGTGAAAAGTAGATCTATACATTTGTAGGACTTTCTATATAGGATTAATAGTAAATTAAACTCCAGCTATACTACTCACTCTTTTATTATATAACCACTGTGAACCTTTTCTCCAATTTCATGTCTTCGACTTTGTGATTCACATATTCTCGTTGACTCAGAGGAAAAAAGGGGACGGTATATAAAGAAAAGTATTGACGTTTCATATTAATAATAAGAATGACAGGATTTTCTCACACTACAGTATGTTAATACTAAATGACAGAGTTTTGTTACCCTATTAAAATCTTTAACTATCTTCTGATCTCGTTAGTAATTTAACCTATATAGTGGAAATAGTTCCTCCTTCCCTAAAAAAAAAAAATAATAACTAAAGGACTAAAAGTAACTTTGGAATTTTTTGTTGGACCTTGGCTACGTGTAAGAAACGAATAATTTTCTCCCAGGAACCCCCTGAAGGGACCGTCAGGTTACTAATTCTGAAACGGAAGGTCCCGTCCCCCACGTCCAAACTAGGGACCAGTCCGTCGATTCTCGGGTGAACGGAGTGTCGACTTTTTAGTCTTGTATTTGTTGTCTTCGTTATAACATTGTTGAAGTTATTTCTGAAAATCTTACCAGGTGTTATTTTTTTTATAAATTTTGTCTCCCAGGAACAACTCTAAACTCAATTCTCCCTCCACTGATTTTCGACCTTTTTCAATAGACTAAGAACTTTCCCCTTCCACGGTGGTTTGGTTTATTCGTTTTGGTTTTTTATCTATTCTGTAGTATTATTCGACTTTCATAAATTTTCGTTAGTTCACTTCTACAACTCTCATAAAATGTTTTCTTATTACTATAAACATGTCATCCACTTTATATCTAAGGTTCAATATTGTCCTCTGTCCTTCCTCTGTCCTTAACAAATATCCTGGAACATTATCTTAAAGTTGTTTAGAGAAAATTTTCGAAAGAGAAACGGAACCGTAGTTTAGACCCGTTGAGACCGTCGGTGTAGTCTACTTTTTACGGGTCTGACCGTTCGTAACGTCGTAGACTCCTTGTCTTGAACTTCAGTTAAGGTCCAAACCGAGACGAGGATAGAGAACAGGGTCAAGCACATGACAGTCCTCGGAGTAACGAAGACGTCGACTCCTGTAACTAGTCCCCCCTCTCCGCACGAACACCTTTCAAAAGATTAAAAAAAAAAAATTATAGTTCACCAAGTACACTCGAAATTCAACTGGAAAAGTCAGAGGTAGGACTAGACTAATAAATGAAATTCCAAGACCAAAGTTCTATGTACAGATTTAATTCTATTATCAATTTCTTGTAGGAGGGACTTCAAAAGGATGATATATTCATCTAAAATTAACTTTAGATTACTTACCGTCGGGAAATAAAGGTGACTGAAGTATTTCAACAACACTCCTATTTTACCTAATTATATACATTGCCCGATTCTTGCCACGAACCGTGTATCATTTCCGATGTCTTACTATCAACAACGATTATAATAATAATAATAATGATAATAAATAGGTGGGTCGTTCAGTCGACCTACTATGTAATCCGACGACACATATAGGGGTGAGACAAACTACCCTACAGCATTCAAAAGTAACGAAATAGGACAAGAATGAAGGTAGAGAGATAGGGAAAGATCCAGTTCAGAATAACTTTAGGAACTGGAGAACAGAGCCAACACTTACATTGTTTGCACACCTCACACTACTAGTGTGAGGTGGTACCCGACCTACAAATTTCCACGTAGTAGAGTAAATACTATTCTTAAAGGGTGTTTTGAATACTTCATTGAAGATAATAAAAAGAGTAAAATGTCTACTCCTTTGGCTCGAGACATTTTTGAGTTCTCCATTCCTGGTTCGACATGGAGTTCTTACTTGACGATACCCCAAACTAAGGTCCGTAGATTACAGTCACGACTTCGAGAGTTAGTCAGAACAAGAAATAAAGACAGGGGTTCTAGTGTCTGGCTGAACCACTGACTTGACGTGTGGACCTCAAGAGTGAGACAGAAGGAACACCTGAGTTCTTCCTTCAGGAGTGGGCGTTATAGGAAATAGAAGACGAACCCAAAGTCAGGGAACCTGGACCTGGGTCACGGCACACCGGACCGGTCATAGGGTCAGACTAGTAGGTGGTATCAAAGTAAAAACATAAGGAAAGTCACCTATTGTATAGAGATGTCCCTAGTCCTTTTATAAGGTAGTTTAAACGAATCTTGCTCTTTCGAAAAGTATGACTCCATCTTTCGTTATCATTTTAGATGGAGTATTTTAAGTGTACACTAATTCACCTACCTATATTAAGATTTTGAGGGACACAGAGGAATCATCCTAAGGAAAACGTGAGTTTGTATCACCTTTTAGAGGTAATTGGACTTACGAATTCTTTACCCTGGAGACCCATTTAACCCTAAAAACAACAACAAATAACTACTATTTTTTTTTATTTGGGAGTGTTATAGAACGAAAGTAACGGTAATAATAGGTGAAAAAAGGGAGTTTTGTCTATTTCGGTGAAGGGACGAAGTCGTTTAGTATCAGTCGACTTGAACGGAACACAAAATAAACTACCAAATCTAAGAATGTCAAGAGGTCCCAGGTAAAAGACTTATACTTTAGAACTATGAATAATGATATTTGTATCTGATACATCCTTCAATTCTTGTCTCTCCCCAAAGAGACTAAAACAAAAGATACACGTATTCAGATATCAGAAAGAAAAAGGTGACTCACACTGAAAAGAGGAATCTCATTTAGTTTCTTATTTCCTTTTTTAAAGTATCACACACAACCAATACGAGTCTAGTTGATAAAGTACCAAATTAAAGTTGAATGAGAAAGGGAAGACAGATCAATCGTACTAAGACAAGTTAATAAGAAAAGAAAGAGGTCGAGAAAATCAAAAGGAGAGGAAGACGACGATTCGGGGAAGTCAGCACAGGCTGAGACACGCTGGGGTATCTGTCGTCGGGTGGTCCGACGGGGCAGGGACCCTAAGAGGTCCGTTCTTGTGACCTCACCCCACGGTAAAGGAAGAGGTTACTTACTTTCCCTTTTCACTTTCACTTCAGCGAGTCAGCACAGGTTGGGAGTCCCTGGGGTACCTGACGTCGGAAGACCCGAGGACACAGGTGTGGGGGTCCGTTTTACGAAAAAGGAAGAGACACAGGAGTAGTTGATATACGTCCGAAACATTGGAACAGAGTTTTGGGACCAGATCTTAGGTAAAAGGACGGGAGGGGAGGGAAGAAGAGGGGGAGGAGACTAGACTGTAAAACCTTTGAAAATTAGGAGTTTGTAATAGTCATCGAGCTTCCACCACGACCGCATGAGGTGGGACTAGAACTGTTATGACAGATTACATCATTCCTACCCACGATCCTTACTTCTGTGGTCTAGGGGCTACCCCCGAGACGGATGGGAACCAATGTACTGGAGTTCGCTCTTTTCTTTCAACCTCGACTTACGTTGAACTCTCTTGAACTTATGAGAGTAAAATGTGTACTTTGGTTTCGGTCCATCCAGGTCAAAGAGTGATTGACATGGTCATGGTACTAAACTTGAATCTTGAAGAGTAAAATACAGTTAGTACTAGAGGATGGGTAGGTAGGATCCTCAGGGAGGAATAACTCTGTATATAACTGAAACCCGTGTTTTTGTTCTGTTATAATTTCAACACTTCCACGAAACTTTTCATAACTTACGATTTGTAGATTCCTCCTCTTCCCCCGCTGTTTCCTACTCTACCAACCTACCGTGGTGACTGAGTTACCTGTACTCAAACTTGTTTGAGGTCCTCTGTCACTTCCTGTCCCTCCGGACCGTACGACGTCAGGTACCTAAGTGTTTCTCAGCCTGTGTTGAATCGTTGACTTGTTGTTGTTTGTGCACTCGTGGTCATGAGACATTTACTTGTTGCCGTTATCCCCATGTATTCCTACGATGGACTGAGTTTGGACACGTCCCTTAGAGTCGTTTCCCGTTGGATATTATCGACGGTCTTATAACTTCTAGAAGAACATGAAGATTTTATGTTAAATCGTTTGAAGACATAACCGGGATACTGTTTGGTCTTCCTCCTTCGAACGATAATGATTGGATTTCTACCTAATAAAAAGAAGGGAGGATAATGTTATATTCACACTCTTCTTTTTCTTTTTTTTTTTTTTTTGTCTCGACCTCAAGTCAAGTCGAGTCAAGTCAGTGGGTCAACACAGACTGAGAAAAACGTTGGGGCACTTGGCGTCGTGCCGTCTGGAGGGACAGGTAGTGGTTGAGGGCCTCAGGTGGGTTTGAGTATACGTAACTCAACCACTACGGTAGGTTGGTAGAGTCTCGACCTCAATTTATGTGTATTTTCATGTTTGACTACTTCTTAGAAAACATACCATATAGACAAATCATTGGTGAGATTCCCTATGTCATAAAGTTTATTTATACGGTTTTGTTTATTTCGTTTGTTATTTAATTACACTCGTCAATGGTCGTCATCCTGAAGTCCCTCCAGTCGTCCTACGGGGTCGACGTCGTTTACCGTGTCACTTGTATATCTCAGACTACGACGAGACTCAGTAGATCGTCGTGTTTTTATCAATTTTACACTCAGGACCTGATCGGACTCCCAGGTCACCAATTCTCAGACAGACGGTCACGTCCCTGTACCCAAACTAGGATCAGGAGGTTCTAAGGTGTACGGCTCCCCGTTGATTCGACCACACGGTGTCGAGGACCCGGGTGTGTGTGTTGTTCTCTCCGGTGGGGGCACTCTTTGGACTCTTGACGTTGCCTCCTGACCGGGGTGAGTAGTGTCGGTCCCTTTTGGACGTGTGTCGTTCCTTCTGGGATTGTGTCGGCCCTTGTTCATTTAACAAAATCTTTGACACTCATGATTCGTTACAGACTTTTCTTCCGACCCTCCCATTTATCTTGTTCGGTTGAGACAGGAGGATAGGTTCCCTAAGCTCACTGTCAGTGTCCCTAGTGCACCTTTTACTCTTCAGTCCTGCCCTCGTCCCAGCAGGGGAGACCCTTCTAATTTTACAAACGGAGAGGGAGAAGGACCCACGTCTCATACACTGGTGTCATCTCTACGGACCTACATTTTGATATTTCACAATCACCGAGTCAGTATGGACTGAAACGCTGGGGTACCTGACATTGGACGGTCCGAGGGGACAGGTACCTTAAGAGGTCCGTTCTTATGACCTCACCCATCGGTAAGGGAAGAGGTCCCCTAGAAGGGTTGGGTTCCTAGATTGGGTCCAGAGGACGTAACGTCCACCTAAGAAATGGTAAACTCGGTGGTCCCTTCGGTCATCTTAATCTTCCACCTTTCGTTTAAGGGTTATGAGGAAAACGCATTAAGAGTCTTCGAGTATTCGAAGTCCTTAGAAGGTACTATAGATTTACTTCATAGATGTCTTTGACTGTTACAATCAACAAAAAAGTGTGAACGTAGGTTGACGATATGCTTCCCGTTTCCCTGTCTGCGGGTGGGGACCTTAGAGAGCCTCTTTTTATGAATCTATAATTTTTTTTTTAGACTACTGTAATAACCTGTGTTTGGTCCAAGAACCATCCTCAGAAAACAGTAATCACTTTTTAGTCAACGGATAATTATGACAGTAAAAGAAACTTATGTTAGACGAGTTTGTCCGATAACTCCTTCTAGAGGAATTAAATGAAGGGACCAACCACCGGTGGACTTCCTCCCTTCGTCCTGACGACCAGGGTCCTTTAACTCTCTCCGACACAAGTCCTCGAGTCACCCTTTGACTAGACTCTGGCCTCATTAACGGTTCTACTAATTAATAAGGAGACTCCGTGTGTGTGTACAGGGAAGAGATAAGAAGTGGTCGTTCCGACTGGGTGCAGGGAAGAGAGAAGAAGTGGTCGTTCCGACTGGGTGGGACCGCCCAGGTCGACGGACCCGTCCCTGTCAGGGTTCCGGGACAACAGGGGACGTCCCGGTATCGGTCCCCTGTGTAGGAAAAGAAAGGAGACGTCTCTTGACTCTATAGTGGAACAGTGTCGAGTATGAAAACAAGAAGATCTCTCAACGGACATAAGGAGGTATAAAGAACACGGAAACACTCCCATAGAAGTGAGGGGCAGATCTTACGGAGTAGAATGGAGTTTCACAATGACTACAGTAACGTACACTTGGAGGGTCTTTGGGGTATTCCAACAAATTTAACGGACATAAAACGTTTACTTTCTCCGACTCAAGTTGTTTTATTCCTCGACTCGAGTGTGTCGAGCCTTCCCCGACCTGACCTTAGGTTCAGAGAGACTGGGTCTCACGTAACGGAAACGTTAGATGCTCCGGGGGAGGGGTGGACTTGTGTGTTAAGTTGTGTCTTCTCGGAATGTTACCGCGAGTGTATGTAGTGGGAGGGGGTCTTTTTGCAATCGTTCACTCGTCGTATCTTACTGGTGTTTCCATACAAACCTTTGTGAAAAGTCAAAGAGCTGACTTATTTAATTTCCTTCCAGGTACTGTTGAAAGACAATTCAAAACTACGGTATTTGATACTTCAAGATAAATTTTCCTCTCTACTTGGTTTGTACTTAGTTCTCTACTATGTAACATCGTCGTTTCTCGAGATATGAACCGTGGTAGAACGGACCCAAACATAGAGAGTAGATGGTCAACGATGTGTCTACTGGAAATCCTTCTCTGAATTTATACGAAACGAAGTCAATAGAGTCGACTCTTTACCCATACACTTTATTATGAATAGAGTGTTTTAAAATTATTCCTAATTTACTAGGTACCTGTTACGAATCGTCACAAGGACCACGTACCGTTGGTGAGTCATTTATAGTTCACAGTAATTACAGTATCACTGTTATATGTGGTTTGGTTAATCGGACTCTACTTACCTATAGTTGTGTTCAAAAACTAACTTTTAGTCATCGTGTTTTCTGTGGCTGTTTCGTTTCGTCTTTTGTTCATTGAGCCGATGTCAAGTCTTCTTAACCTACGAACCCGACCGGCATTCAGTTGTTACTCGGTTTTCAGGTTGTGTTAATAATACCTTTCCATTCACTTATCTTATTCTTTGGGTACTTATGTTCGTCTCATAGGACTGCAAGAAGACTGAAGACGAGAACAACTAGTTTAGACTCGGTTTACCAAAGTAAAGACCCGTTTCAGGAACTTCCCCTTTTAATTATTGGGGTTTGATCTCACACACGTCTCCTCTTTTTTTTGTCCTTCTCCTCCCCAGACCGTTGGTGAAGTAACTTCCTCAGGAACTACTTTTGTTCCTCCAACTTAAATCTCGGTACTTTTTCCCCTTTTAGGAGTGATAAGATCTTTCACAAAATTGATAGGGAAACGAGTTGTTTCTTTCTCCAACAAAACAATCGAGTGCTCGTGTGACAGGTGCTCTCATATGAACTTGCCAACTTTTGTTTAGCACCTAAAACGATTCTTCTAACAACAACCTTTACACTTAAGGTGTTTGAAAGCCTTCCGAAGGATAAAAGACTAAGATACTGTCTTTCTCCATTCAGACGTATCGGTGGACGGAGATCCTGGGTCGGAGGCGAAAATACTGGATTGTATAATTGACCATGAGAGGTACGGGAGTATAAAGACATTACCTACCTCAACAGGAGTGGCCCCTTATACGACGAGTGCTTCTATGGGTGTCTGAAGACGAAGAAAGGTAACTCGACCTACGAAAGGTTCTTGGTCCACATAAACAGGGGTAAAGATAAATTTGGTCAACGTAGACAATGACATTAACGAATCAAAGTAATTTGTAATACATTTGACCACTTTATAATCACAATCTTCTTTCGTTCTACAACACAGATACTTTTGCTTCAACTCACGAAACCTCTCTAAACTACTTCCGCTAAACGATTTTTCATTAACGACAATTTAATCCACACTCAATCTGTTTACATATTCTAACCCTTTCTAGTAATTTTAAATCTACCTAAGAGAAGATTCTAACGAGACGTTCAGAAATTCGAGAACGAGGTGAAACATCGTTGATTTTTTAGTACCTACGAAGAAGTACCCACATTAAATACGTTTTACTGTGGCGTCTTGAGACTGCTCGTCCGGGCGTACACTTCTCCTACAAACCGGAACATAGTCTTCCAACTGTTTCTATACAAAAACGTCCAAAATTCAAATTATGTACACTAAAAAAAATTACTTAAAGAACACTAACCTCAAACTTTAAGCAGTGGTTATTAGATCTTCGGTATTGGCGTATCTAATTTTCTGAGGAAAACAAGTCGGTTCATTGTCGGTTCAATGGTTTTATTTTTCCATCTGGACGACATTGACATCCTTCCTGGCCGTACTGTCGCACACTGAGGTCTTAAGGTACCACGTGGCTCCGACCCCGTCCATAAAGTCTGCACCTCTACGACACGCCACTTCCGTCCGTCTTATCCTTCCGACCGTCAGGGTCTAGGTTCTACGCCCAAGTCCTAAGTCAGGTACTCTGTTTCTCCTTAACCCACTTCGTTCAGTTACATTCTATATACCTACAAGAACCGTGGTCTATTCGTCACCTTCACAGACTCCACATCAGTTCTGTTGGTAGTTCCGTCCTTTCTGTCCAGACCCAAGTTCCTGTCGAAGGAGTACATATCCGCAATCCGGCTTCCATTTCGGTGGAGGGACAAAACGTGAATCACTCCGGCACTGCGTACCTCCTTACCGCAGGTTGTGTCTTTGGGACATCGGAGGCTTGTTCCGTGGCTGGCACTTTTGATACCTCGTTCTCGTCATTTTGACGTGTCCAACGACTGCTAGGACGTACTGGAAGGTACACACCGACGAGCTTATCGTCCCCGGTTAAATTCCCTTCCCGAAGGGACCACTAAGTCTACCATTTCTTAGGCGGACGTTACGCCCTCTGGACCCAAGCTAGGGACCTGACCCTTCTAGGGGACCTCCTCCCGTACCGTTGGGTGAGATCATAAGAACGGACCTCTTAGGGTACCTGTCTCCTCGGACCACCCGATGTCAGGTGCCCCAGCGTTTCTCAACCTGTACTGACTTCCTAATTCGTGTTGTGTGATAAATTCCCTTTTGACGAGAGTCTCGTGTTCATGACACCGAAGTCCCCTGTTTGCAGGTCCTGGCTCTTGACTATCTTGAACCCCGGTAGGGCCGGTGTGGAGTCGGGGGGAATGTCTTACAAGTTGGAGATTAGTTTTTCTGGGGTGGGTAAGTTTCCCGATTGTTATTCTAAATTTTCCCTAGCTTTTTGAACACCCCCGGGTTCCTACGGGTATCCGAAGAGATTTACACATTTAAAGTGAAAAAGAGTTATTTGACGAAGAAACAAGAGAAACGATGAATGGGAGGCGCAAAAAACAAACAAATAAACAAACAGAGAAACACAAGAGTAAGGCTAAGAAAAACCTACTCAACTCGTTCTCCGACCTGAAAGCTATTTTGAAAAGAGTATAGTGTTTCTAGACTCTCCCCTCTCTCTCTCACTCTCTCACCGTCCTTCGTCCGAGTTGATTAGACCACCCTTCAAGATCGGGTATGACCAGGTTTACCGGAGTACCTTCACAGCGACAGAGTCTTCAAGGTGATTCATGGACAGTCGTCCTGGTCAAGAAACAGAACTATATGCTTCTTGTAAACTATTTCTCCGTCGTCTTGAACTGTGACTGGTCCCAAGAACCGGAAGGGACTATTTATCTTTCACTACACTCCGGTCTGTTCTTTAAGTCCGTTCCGAAATAACCCCGGGGACGACGTCGTCACCCCTCACTCTGGTTCATTGTCCAAGGGAATGAACGAATGAGGTGCTGCACCCCGTACGACTAAGGAATACACCCCGCTCCCATCCCCACGTATATCCCCAGTCCGGTCTCTCCACCGTATCCACCAGCGGGTGACGAAACAACCACAACTCACGTCCACTGTACGTGTCATTGGACGAAAACGAGGGTTGTGGAACGAAAACGGAGTCCGGGAAGTCTTCACCGTCACCCTCGAAAACCCAGAAAAACACAGAATGACAAGTTTTAAGTGGGGTCGACACGCACGTGTATCAATAAAAATCACGGAACATCAAAGAAACATAAAACAACGAGGTCCTCTACGAACAGGTCGACGTTCGCGACGTCGATCCCAGGGTCCAGAGTCGGACAGAGACTGGACGCACCGGGTCGGTACGGTACTAGTATCCGTGTAGGGCTCTGTTCGGACCTGGAGTGACGGAGAGAGCTCCAGGAACAGATAGTTCACATGTGGGATCACAAAGAATTCCACTTCAGGGTCCTTTAGTGGCTTAGTGTATATATTTTAGTAAAACTGTCGTTTTTAGTTTACCTCTAAAATGATTCTTACACCAAACGATTCTTAAACTACCACCTTCGTTATAAAACGTTAGACAAACGAAGTTAGTCTTAACGGAAGGACCACACCTTTTACACTTACCTAAGGTTTAGTGAATGAACAATTTAATAACTAAACGACAACAAGACAACGAGTCAGTACAGACTGAGAAACACTGGGACACCTGACGTTGTGCGGTCCGAAGAGACAGGAAGTGGCAGAGGACCTTGAACTAGTTTAAGTACAGGTAGCTCAGCCACTACGGTAGGTTGGTAGAGTAGGAGGTAGTAGGGGAAGAGGAGGGTGGAAGTTAAGGAGGGTCGTAGTCCCAGAAAAGGTTACTCAGTCGAGAAGCGTAGTCGACCAGTTTCATATCCTCGAAATCGAAGTCATAGTCAGGAAGGCTACTTGTGGGTCCTGACTAGAGGAAATCCTACCTGACCAACCTAGAGGTACGTCAGGTTCCCTGAGAGTTCTCAGAAGAGGTTGTGGTGTCAAGTTTTCGTAGCTAAGAAGCTACCAGTCGGAAGAAATACCGGGTTGAAAGTGTAGGTAAGTACTGGTGACCTTTTTGGTATCGAAACTGATATGTCTGAAAACAACCGTTTCATTACAAAGACGAAAAATTACACGACAGATCCAACCAGGTTCCTCATTCGTAGAAAATTAAAGTACCGACGTCAACGGTAGACGGTACTAAAACCTCGGGTTCTTTTATTTCAGACAGTATGCCACTTAACCAGTGACGAAAATCTTGATCAAATTACATATAAATTAAGAAGGTTTGGTCTATCGTTAAAAAAGAACTTACAAGAAAACAACCAAGAAAACTAAATCATTTTTATAAAGATAAACTAGAGTAATTTATATTACTCTCTATCTGTCGTCTCACTACCTTATAATCTGTTTCGACCCTAAGGTTTGAGTCGAAGTCGTGATAACAGACACTCTAAAACTCGTTCCTTTACAGGATGATTTTCTCCGTTATGGTTTCGATTGGTGTTTCCAAAATATTTCTAACTTATCCAGGTATTATTACGTACATTAAACGGATCAAATTATGGTCCGTCGTTTATTCGTCCGTAATTTTAATTAAATATAGTCATAATAAGTTAAATGTTTATTTTAAAATACATAAGACACAATGTTTCGTCCTAAAAGGAACTCTTAAATTGTAAACTCCCTTAATCAGTGAAATATTTTATGTAAGAATAAAAGGTATCCCTAAGTAGTAGAAACTCGAAGAAAATTATATTTCGAGAAAATATCGTGAAACTTATAGTAAACGGTATGTTATAGTCTCTTTATCGTTAATATATGTTACTACATGGTCACACTATCAGACTTCTGCCATCTGTACTTTTGGACGACCAGACAGCAAAGTCGGAAGACGACCCAGGAGATCCCGATTTTTGGTCTCTTCCGACCGCACCGATGAGTTTGAATACTGGGGTCCCCTCCTCAGTCCTACCTGTGACTCTTATCTTTGTCGAATGGGACATTCTGTCGGAGTTTCATTACGAGAGTGGTACACCACGTCTAAGATTTACTAGGTACATTAGTAAGTGGGTATCAATAAATCGTGGATGATACATGGTCCGTGACCCTAACTTCGTTTCTTACTTCGTTAATATAGACGAGAGTCGTACAAAGGAACATTAACACCCTTCTGTATTTCGTTGTACCATTTTATGCACGTATTTCATTCGTGTTTGCCATTAGTCACGATGTTTTTTTTTTTTTTTCTTATTTTCCCCGTGTTTCTCTCTCTGTGTCCCGAATCGTCTGTCCTCCAGTCCCTGTCGGAGAGAACCTTCCCCTGTATATTCAACTGAGACTTACTACACTACCCTGGTCGATACATTCCTAACCTCATCCCTTCTTATAAGGTTTGTACCCCTTTTCGTTACAGTATCTCGGGTGTCGTCCTGTTACAATCTACACAAGATCACTACCTCCCTTCCAGTCACTCCGACCTCGTTTTCTAACTTCCCCTTCCCTGTCCTCGACTCCACCCCCTTCGTCCGACCCGGGTTCACGAGGAAATTGTCCTCAAGACCTGAACCCACGAGTCACTCTCGTCTCACTTTCTCAACCCTAGACTTGAACACACCCCCTCTTTTGTCTCTTATTTCTTCTCGTCGTATCGGTATCCGTCTCTTTGTGACTTGCTCGTTTAAAGTGTCGTTTATTCGTACGACTGAAATTTTTTAGTTAATTAAAAATTAAAAGGTAATACCAAATAATATCTTATAACTTATATCAAGGGATACGACATGTTATCTTGAACTAAAAATAGGTAAGGGGTCAGCGAAGGGACACCGAGTCTGTCATTTCTTAGACGGACGTTACGTCCTTTGGGTCCAAGTTAGGGACCCACCCTTTCTAGGGGATCTCTTCCTTTACCGTTGGGTGAGGTCATGAGACCGGTCCTCTTAGGATCCCCATCTGTTACCCCAGTGTTTTCAACCTGTGCTGACTCGTTGACTGTGAAAGTGAAGTAGAAAGTAAGATATATATTATGAAACGTGAACGAGTAGGGTCTGAGGTTAAGTAGGGAGGGGATAGGGGGAGGGGTGTCGTGTGACTAAAATCGTATGACTCCCGTCTTTCTATGATTTGTTGTCAACTTTGTCCCTCTTCGGACCCTTAGGACTTGACAGTCGTCAAACCGGAAGTGTCTCGTCCCCTACCTCTGACGGAGATCCAAAGACTCGTCTTTCCCTACACTAATTTTACTACAAATACTTCCTTCTCGAACGGTTCCGACTCGTGCCAATAATCTCCCTCTTTCTGACTCCAATCCCACCAATCGACTCTACTTGACTTCAGAGCTCGGACTCACTCGGAGACCTGGTGGACTCTCGAATGACTTTGAGTCTCGACCCAGGACCGGGGTCCCACCTACTCAGCCATCTAGTCCCACCTCGGACTCTTGGACGTGAAGAGTGTTCTCGAGCCCTCTATAACCACGTAGACCAAGTCCGTGTGTAAGACTCCTGGTGGCAGGTCTTACTCCGAAGGGAGTATCGAGTCAACCATTTCTTAGACGGACGTTAACGTCCTCTGTCACCAAGTTGAGGACCCAGCCCTTCTAGACGACCTCTTCCCTATCCGATGGGTGAAACCATAAGGACCCGAAGGGAACACCGAGTCGACCATTTGTTAGGTGGACGTTACATCCCCTGGACCCGAGCTAGGGACCCAATCCTTCTAGGGGACCTCTTCCCTTTCACCCTTTATGATGGGTGAGGTCATAAGACCGGACCTCTTTAGGTACCTGACATAGCCACATCGTTTATCCGTCTGTACTGACTCGGTGGAAGTGGAAGTGAAAGTAGGGTTTGTTGAGAGGACCCGTGTCGTAGGTCTCAATTCCCTGACTTAAGTCTCGAACTGTCGTACTGGTCTCCGACGTAGTCGAAGGGATGGAACTCGAAGACCCAAGAGTAGACTTTTACCTCTGTCATTTTTGCAATAAATTCTAGAACACTACAAATTGACATTACTACACAAATTCTGTGGATCGTCACACAGACTGCGTCATCATTTACGAAAAATCGACTCAACCTAGACTGTACTCCTCCTGAACCTGATAAATTGTTTACCACTCCTTCCCTATTCTTTCCGAAAAATAAATACAACACAAAACAAAATAATTTCGTTTATCGGAGTAAATCGTACAATATACGGTCGACCTCACGTAGTCTCACACAAAGATTCAATTACGACACAACTCCCGGATACACTTTTAATCCAGTACTTTCGTCGATTATTAAAGTAATTATTACTGTTTTAAGAAATCGATTAGTAGATCTCATCAAGAGTTTTATAATACTTAGAAAACCTCTCTTCTAGTACGTACCACCTGAATTTTCTGTAAACTCTGTCTGGATCTCTCCCAGTATGACTCACTTCCTTCAGTCTGTCTCTTCGTCTTTATAGTTCATTGTAGGGATTATACACCTTAGATTTTCTTTACTATTCCTACTTGAATGCTTTGTCTTTCTCTAAGTATCTGAACCTTTTACTTAGACACCGACGACCTCCCTTCCCCAGCATCCCCTGTAACCGATCCAGTACCAGTGTAACGACGTAAATTTTACCTATTGGTTGTTTCTGGACAACATGTCGGGTCCCTTGGGACGAGTCACAATACACGGTTGGACCTACCCTCTCCCCAAACCTCCTGTCACTCACGTATATACACATACCGACTCAGGGAAACGACAAGTGGGTTTTGATGGTGTTGTAACAAGTAACCGATCTCGGGTTATGTTTTACGAAAACCACAATTTTTTATCTTATTTCTGTAAGTTTTCGTAAGACCCACAAGGTATCACTCCTCGATAAACCTGGTCTCGTACATAGAGTCCCTCCAAGGACAAAGAGAACTACAATGGACCTTTTTCTCTGAAGTGGAGTGAAACTTTTCAAAATAAATTGTTCGAAAGAGGTGCACGGTCGGAGAAAAGATTCGTGCAAGTTCGTAATTGAGAAAATTAGCAGTACTGAATCCCTGGGAATGGTAGAGTCACATCGTCCACCCCTTTGACTCTTCAACTTACTACGCCGGTTCTGACGTTCCGTATACTTTCGGTGTCTGTTCCGAATTTGGAAGCGACACGTCGAGGTCTATACATGGACGGAAGGTGCCGCACAACGGAACGGGAGACGAGGACCCAGAAGTTTCGTCTTTGAGTATACCGTATCCAGAGAGATCTACCCTCAAATTTTTGAGGCTCCGATCTTCTGTCCTCACATCTCACCTTCGGTTTTAATCCTTGTCTTTGAGGTTTTGATGTCCTATTATTTGTGATAGCACTTTACCTCTTTTTGACTGGACAGATGCCCCTCAACGACAAAGAGATATCTATGTGAAGGTGACCTTACCTTCGAGGTACTCCTGTCACTGAAAAACAAACGTCAACAAAGGGGGTGACTAAATACGGGTAGTGGATTTCCCTAATAGATCCTTTGTCGTACGTGAGTTCTTTATAAACGACTTATTTATTTACATCTTACTTTCTTACAATAAGTTCATATTGATCCAAGAAGTAAATTTTTTTTTTATTTTAAGACCCATAGGTCTTAAATATACTTTAAAGACATAAATATATAATGAGATAATTTTTGTTTGTCGGGACACCTTTTAATATTATACGAACACCTGACCCAAACTTGTCACTCTTCCTAAACCGGGAACCCACCGATTAAACTCTGGATTAGGACGTCATTTTTGGGTAATTGAGAAACGTTTACCGTCTGTGAACTTTACCACCCTATGACTAAATTCGTAACAAGACCTTAAGCTAAATTGTGACCTCTTTTAGAGGTCTATGGTTAAAATTTTTAGGTACGTCTCACGTACTAACCCACCTTTTTTTATAACTTCGACACATCGACGTAAAGGTTCAATATTAAGGTCAAGAACATGCCGAGACGAATTGAAATTAAACAAACCGTATCTTTTGATGAAGGTACGGAAACTAATATATTCATCAAATCTTCTATATAAATTTCTCATGATTATAGGGAACTCGACATAGTAGGAGAAAAATTAAAGTTTACGGTCACCGTTCCCTTCCTTCGGTCAAAGACGGACTTTGTGGTTCAGGATCTTCGTCTTGTTCTTACAAACCACGTTAAATAGTGGGGTTAGGTTGGTCGTCCTCTGACGTATCGGAACTGATAAAAAGATCCAGTTCATAAAACTGTTACAGGTGTCGGAACTTGAAATCTCAACGTCTCCTTGTTTTGTTTTTTAAGGGATCTTCGACACCAAAATGAAGTATATTTTTATTACCGCTAACTGATTATTTGATTTATTCGTACTTTCCCTGTTTTCTTATGGGTTGAAGTCTACTTACGGATTCTTTCTTCTATCTGAAAAGAATCAACATCAGTATCTCAACTTTATAAACATTTTATTTGTTCTCTTAGTCCCATACCGTTTCTGTCCCTCAGTTCCTCCTCCGTCGGTCACTTTCGAAAGGTCCGCAGACCTCCACTGAAAAAACAACGGCTCGTTTTAGTAACAGACTGGGCTTTTAAAGTGTAGTAACAACTTCCGAACCAGGGATCTATGGTTTGAAAGAGGAACGCAAAATAAACCAAACCGAGGGATTGGGATTGGGAAAAAAGCACCGAAGAAGATCGTTTTCTCGGAGATTGTAGGGTCTTCGAGGTAGTAGTAATGAGCGAAACCCTACTCTAAAGAACACTGTAAAAACAACAACGACAAGTCAGTGATTTAGCACAAACTCAGAAACACTAGGGTACCTGCAGTCGTGTGGTCCGAGGGGACAGGAGATGATAGAGGGTCTCAAACTAGTTTAAGTACAGGTAACTCAGCTACTACGATAGATTGGCAGAGTAGTTGACGGTGAAGGAATCACGTCGGGTTTCTTTAGACGAGGGTGGTTTAGGAGGTTACTTCGGAGGTTACGTGTTTCTTCTTACTTACAGTCATCGTTCTTAATGTCCTTCATATAACTGAAAGGACCGACTAATAAGTTTTGTTCGTATATCCCCGAACTTTAGGTTTACGAACTCAAAGTGAAGTTCGAAACTATTGATAAGGGTCAACCAATGAATGAAGGTCTACAAGACCAATGGAATAGACATTTTAGTCAACTAAAAATGTTATTAACACAGGTGTATATCTCAATATCCCCGAGGGGACCACCGAGTCTACAAATGCCTAGACAGACGTTATACCCTCTGGGTTCAAGCCAGGGACCCAACCTTTCTAGAGGACCTCTTCCCTTACCGATGGGTGAGGTCATAAGAACGGACCTCTTAAAATACCTGTCTCCTCAGATCACCCGATGTCAGGTACCCTCGTGCTTCTCAAACTGTACCGACTCGCCGATTGTGTGTATGTATCCCAATATTCACAATTTACTCTATTACGTTCAGTTCATGAACCGTGTCTTATAAGTGAGTAATTTCAAGTACATACCAACGATAATGTAATCGTCTACTCCTTTACCTCGTTGTTTAAGTACGTCTCAATTTTTCTTTTAAGGAAACCCTTAAGTTTAGACAACGGTTCCCGACGGATTAACTTGTGACGGGTCCGACTTGTAACGTCTTGGTAGGTGTAAGTACGAAGAACTTGATCCTAAATAAGGGCACGGTAGGTGTACTTGATCCTAAACTTACCACGGAGGACCTTAACACGTAATACCATCCAGTGGTAAGTAAGTCTAATTTTTGTGTCTTTACCTATGACTACATAACTTGGTGATCTTTCACGACTTTTCATTAGATACCGACATCCTCCATAATTCTCCGAAGATCACGTTTTTCCTCTTCCGCTACCGTGGGGTGAGGTCATGAGAACGGACCTTTTAGGGTACCTGTCTTCTCGGACCACCCGACGTCAGGTACCCCAGCACTTCTCAGCCTGTGTTGACTCGTTGCAGTGAAAGTGCGTAACCTCTTCCTTTACCGTTGGGTGAGGTCACAAGAACGGACCTCTTAGGGTCCCTGTCCCCTCGGACCATCCGACGGCAGCACCCCAACGTCTCAACCTGTACTGACTGCACTGAATTGTCGTCGTCATCGTCGTCACTTTTTTTTTACACGGATCTTGACTTTTAACGAAAGGTAAAGGTGTTACCGGAGACGGGACTTCTATTTAACAAAACTAAGGTAAATATCTCTTCTTGTAACTTAAACCCTTTTTCTTCCATCTCTTCCGTATTCTTAGGGTCATACAAGATGACAACACTGCTGATCTAGGAACCTCGTCTCGACACGAGTATTATCACAATCAGCGGGTACAGACTGGGAAACCCTGGTGGTACCTGACTTCGATCTTCCCAGGAGACAGACCCTAAAGGATCCGTTTTTATGACCTCACCCAACGGTAAAAGAGTAGGTCCTCTAGAAGGACTGTGTCCCTAACTTAGACCCAGAGAACGTAACGTCTGTCTAAGAAATGGTTTACTCGGTGGTCCCTTCGGGGTCAATCGATCGTTTCAATCATTATCGTACTAAAAACCGGATAAAGTAAACTACAACTTCTCTTGTTTAACTTACATGTCGCTTGTCTATGTGTCTTACAAAAAACTCCCGTTGTTTTGATTCGAATATATTTCATTTATTTATAACGTGGAAGACGAGGAGGAAGACGACCATGGAAGAAAGATTGATACGGAAAAGTGGAGGTCTTAGAGATAGCGTATGTGTGACGGTTCTTAATATGTACGCATACTTATCCGTAATCACACTTTTTCATTTTTTGTCCTTTCCATTTCGACTAGTGTAGAATCACTGGTCCCCACACGAGTGTCACAACCTAAAAGACAACAGTACTTACCCAGTATACTCGGTCGACTGTCTAAGTGAGTAAGTTAAAAATTTTAATTGAACCGTTTGTAAAAAAGTCACGGACACATGGTACGGTCCGAGAGTCCTATGGTACTATTTTACCTGGGCCAGAAACACGTTATGAATTTTCTTAGCACACAACCTTTTTTCTTTTCTTTTGTGGACTCAGAGGAGGAAGGACACAAAGAGGAAGTACGAGCATGTTTATGGAGTACGACGACTGTCAACGCTGTGGTTTATACACACAAAGGGTGGTTCGTCATGAGACACTGTGGTCGTTCCCAGGATGTTGACTCGAGGTAAGACTGTGATCGATGAACCTCCATTGAGGTCTGGGGTGTACAATTTCCGAGTCAGGGTGTTCTAGTGGGACGGGGGGAAGTATACGGTTAGTCTTCGTCATCCAGGGGACCAGTGGGTCTTGAAGTCAAAGTGAACCGATGTTTAACCTCCGAAGGTACGGGGGGAGGGAGGACCTAAACTAACTATCTTGTCGGATGCCTTGAGTCCTTGGCGAACGAATACAAATGGTTAATGAGTTCCTACACTATTTCCCAGGTCTACTTGTCCGATTATGTGTCCCAGTAGGTCCTCGGGAGAGTCTCAGGAGAGTGATCCTGTTTTTACGAGGACAACGAAAGTAGTGAATCCTCAAATTTCCCGAAGTCTTCGAGACACGGTCCTTGTCCTCAGTCTCTGGTTATATATAAAAACTAATAGAGTGTTTAGGGATAATTCACTTAGTCAAATATAACGTTTTTAGAGATAAAAGACTTACTTCTATGTAGTGATAGAAGATTTGTCTTCTACGTCACACAGACATATCCCCGTAGAAGAGACGTTTTTTTTTTTTCTTTTAGAAAAATGTGTATATAGTTTTTATTTTTATATAATTAATCTTAAACTTGACGAAAAACGTATTTTATATATTTATGTATATACTCAACTATAATATATACACTATATATTATACATAATATATATTAAATAACTAATAAATATATATAAAATATGAATGACATAAGTATTACCACCACCAAATCAGTGATTCGACACAGGCTAAGAACGCTGGGGTACCTGACGTCGGACGGTGTGAGAAGACAGGTACGCTAAGAGGTCCGTTCTTATGACCTCACCCAACGGTAAAGGAAGAGGTCCCCTAGAAGGACTGGGTTCCTAACTTTGACACAGAGGACGTAACATCCATCTAAGAAATGGTTGACTGTGATGTTCCCTTCGGGGGACATCTATGTTATATTTATGATGATATATCATTGTAATACACTATTATATATACATATATTATTTTATTATATATCGTGTATTATTATTACGCATGTATCGTATGTAAAGGGACAATGTAGGAGACTAGTCTTAATGTTCCCTATTTCAGACACCAAAGGTCCATTAAGAGGAAAAGGGGGTTTGAAGTGAAGTTGGACTTCACTCAACCAGGTAGTTCACCTCAACCAGAAAGGATCTTCTACTAAACCGGTTTTCAGGACAATTTCCTTACAATTTTTCTTCCGACTGTAAAATTTTTGAATTTGCTTCACTAAGAAAATCTGACCCTTCAATATATTGTCGAAGAAACGTCTATCCAACTAGGCATGGTAAAAAGATCCAAGGTGTTTATACGTAATTATCTGTCGTGAATAAAAAGAGAGAGTCTGAATGAAGTGAGACATACTGTCCGAGATTCAGGTAGGTACTAAGACATTTACCGTGTTAAAGTAAGGAAAAATACCGACTCATCATATGCACGGTACAGAAGAAATAGGTAAGAGACAGTCACCTGTAAATCCAAAGAAGTTACTTTCTCATTTCCAAACCAAACCCCCACTTACTCCTCGTCAACATTTTGTGCCGATTGAATTAAATAATACGTAACTAATGTAGGATAAGACTCGCTTCACTTTTTTTTTTAACGTTCACAATCGGTAAGACGGACTGAGACACTGGGGTACCTGACGACGGACGGTCCGAGGGGATAGGTGACTTAAGAGGTTCGTTCTTAATGACCGCACCCATCGATAAGGGAAGAGGTCTCCTAGAAAGACTGGGTCCCTAATTTGGACCCAGAGGACGTAACGTCCGTCTAAGAAATGCCAGACTCGGTGGTCCCTTCGGTTTAATCGCTCTCCCATACTTTCACTGATCCTGGACGAGAAGGTCGAGTCCCGAGCAATTCCTCTTTGTCAGTCTATCCACGATCACTTGTCCCTCTTGGTAGTAGTCCTCTTGACCCTTTTCTCCCCAATTTAAATCGTTTTTAAGTACAAGAGTAAATCCATTTGTAATCCTACACAGATATAAAGATAGCAAAGAAAGAGGTTACGGAAGAGATTTCACCCTAAATCAGGAATTTTTGAATTGTACTCTCTCTTCACCATTCTGAACTGGTTGGATGTGTCTATACATTCCTGGTGGTGTTTGAACCATGTCTCTCAAAATAGTAGGATTTTACAAGATTACACGTATAGACATCAGGTATGGAGGGAGGATGGATGACCGAAGATTATTAGTGAAAGATCGAAATCACGGAAAATATCTTATAAATTTTATTTACAATGGTATCTATAAGAAAACAAAGAAAGAAAAAAAAAAAGTCAATCGTATTGTAACAACTCGAATGTAAGTATAACACTCATAGTCATCAAATTTAGTAAAGTAACTACTCATCACAAGACCCCGAAGGGTCTACCGTGACCACCATTCCTTGGACGAGCGGTTACGTCCTCTGGATTCTCTTCGTTCAAGCTAGGGACCCGGTCCTTCTGGAGGACCACCTCCCATGACCGTTAGGTGAGGTCATCAGAACAGACCTCTTAAGGTACCTGTCTCCTCGGACCGCTCGATGTCAGGTGTCCCGGTGTCTCAGTCTGTGTTGACTTCGCTGACTCGATCATATGTACAAGGCAACATACCTGTATGTCCTTAAACAACTAGGTCAGTGGTTTACTATCTGTAGACAGACGGCAGATGAAAATCCCGAAATACTTATGTGACGATATTTGTTTAAGTCAAGTATATGTACAGAAATACCCGAAGGGTAACCATGATCACTATTTCTTGGGTGGACTGTTACGTCCTCTGCATTCTCGACGTCCAAGCTAGGAACCCAATCCGTCTAGGGGACCTCCTTCCGCGTCATTGGGTAAGATCAACAAGAACGGACCTCTTAGGGTACCTGTCTCCTCGGACCGCCCGATGTCAGGTACCCCAGAGCGTCTCAGTCTGTACTTATTTCACTGAATCGTGTGTGTGTACGTATACAGAAATATACCAACATCCAAAAGTAAAGAGGGTCTATTCACGGATACTGACACTAAATGACTAGGATGAAATTCACGTGTGAATTGGGAAACTCCTTAACTACTTGACAAGGTGTTTCACCGATGTGGTACTGTATAAGAATAGTCGTTGCATACTTTGGAAGGCGACAAGGTGTCGGAGCCGTTATAGAGTATAAACAGTCAGAGAATATACATAATAATATGTACGGTAAGAGAACGTACATATCATTATAAAATAACACCAAAATTAAACGTAAAAGGATTAAACTTACTCCAACTCACAGAAAAGTACCCGACTGAACGGTGGGCGTATATAAGAAACCACTTTACAGAAAAGGTTAGAAAAGAGGTAAAAAGTTAACCCAACAAACTAATGACAAATCAAAATATATAAGACCTGTGTTCTGAAAATAGTCCATTATAAAAGGTTCATAAAAGAATACCCGGTTGAAATTACCTCCTTACGAAACTCGACCCTGTACCGCTTATACGTACTTCCGTCAAGGATACTCTCGTGTATTACAGACAGAGAGGATCAGTTTGTACGAGGTACACCCATCTTTACCACAGACGACGACTCACAGGTTTCGGATCGTGTCATAGACCTTGTAATCACTACGAATTATTTATGAATAAGTTATTCACTCATTCACTTATTCGTTTGTTTACTAATCACTCAGTGGCCACGTTCGACATGATTGCTCTTCCTTTTCTCTAAACCTTGTCTATTTCAACCTATCCGTCGGACCCTGGACTGTCACCCTCCGTCGCTTACGGTTAGTCTAGCCCAAACCCGAAATAAACAATTCGTTTACTTACCAAAATTCTACACCTGACTCTGTCAGACTCGATCCGACAGACACGACACCAACAGACTACCTACGTAAACTCTCCTACTTTGGACTGTCGACCTTTAGACAATCGTACGACATGTCATAAGTTCCCCTCTCAACTACTACCAGACTAGATTCCTCTATGTCATTGCACTATTTACACGATACCTCTCTAATAGACGTCTTAAATCTTCGAGTGACTTAACTCTTCTTTTTCCCTCTATAGACTTCATCTTATTATCAGAGTTTTTATGGCATATCCCATCTTTAAATACATTCTGTGATGGATACCTGTAATACGAGGAGGTGGGGGGTAAGTATACAACTTCGGGATTACATTGACATAGTTCTCTGTCCCGGATATACCTCTACACAATCGGCGAGTCAGTCCAGACTGAGAAACCTTGGGGTACCTGACATCGGGTTGTCCGAGGAGACAGGTACCTTAAGAGGTCCGTTCTTATGACCTCACCCCACGGTAAGGAAAGATGTCCCTTAGAAGGACTGTGTCCCTAGTTATTAATTCCAATTTACTCCAATATTCCCACCTGAAGGTCCACTGTGTCACCGTTTCTTAGACGGATGGTTACGTCCTCTGGGTTCTTTACACCGAAGTCTAGGGACCCACCCCTTCTAGGGGACCTCTTTCTTTCCCGATGGGTGAGTCGTAAGAACGGACCCTTTAGGGTACCTGTCTCCTTGGACCACCCGATATTAGGCACCCCGACGTTGCTTAGTCTGTTTTGGCTTGTGTTCGTGTCTGTGTACATTCCCACCCCTCGACTAGGTTGTCCTAATCACAGGAATTTGTTCTACTCTGTCTACTGAGAGAGAAGTAGTACTTTCCTGTGTCATTCGTTCCCTGGTATACGTACGGTCCTTGACTTGGGAGTGGTCATTGATTTAGTTGATCATAGAAGTAGAACCTAAAGTGTCTGAGGTTTTGATCCTTGTTTATTTAAACACAACACATTCGGTGACTTAGATACCGTAAAACAATGCCGGAGGGTTCGTCTGATGTTGTGTTGTGACCTTTTTGACCCCTCAGACTGACGACACCATTGGTCAAGTCGACTCTTTCTAGGTCTATACTTAGGACCAAGAATTTTACTGTTTGACAAACTCAAAACCGTTCAATGATTAAATAGACTCGGAGTTGCAGGAGTAACCAAGTTTACTTTTATACAAACGAAGATCACAACAATCTTTCTTAATTGTTTATCAATATAACTGTAGATCACATCTGGACCGTACTCAGTGAAACACCGAAAACGTACACTCGAGTCCGTACAGGTCAAGAAACACTGGGATACGTGACATCGTACGGTCCGAGGAGACAGGTACCCTGAGAGGTCCGTTCTTATGACCTCATCCAACGGTAAAGGAGAAGGTCCCTAGAAGGAGTGGGCCTCTGACTTGGGCGTAGAGAACACAGAGGACGTAACCGTCCACCCACGAAATGGTAACGTGGTGGACCCTTCGGTAATATAGAAGAGGTGACATGTTTACCCCCTTTACTCCGACCCTCTCCAATTCCCTTGAAGAGTTCCAGTACCCTGTTCTTTTAACGGATTATCCTTGCTTTCAGTCCCAGACGAAACACCGCTTTAGGGGGTAGAGAAAGGGTTGTGTTAGGCAACCTTTTAAACTTCCAACGAAATCCTGTATCAGGCTCTTCCTCCCCTTGCAAACGTACTCAGTCTGGGTGTCTACACAAGTCGTCCGAAGGATCCACCCAAAAGACGAGTGGGCCGGAAAGGAAGTCGTCCTCCAACACTTAGTCGGTGTTAAATCGGGGTCCAAGGGGACCACTCTTCAAGAATCTTTCGACCGGAACCTACAAAAGAGACACAGGGAGTGAATGACGTTAATGTTTATTCCCATGAAATACATCAACGAGGATGGGATATTAAAACGAAAGTCAACGGTTCTAATCATTTAAACTCCAGACTAGTGACCCAACCTACCGTTCGAACCTCAATAAAAAAGACATTGAAGGGACTCCAATTTTCATGTTTAAATTTTATGACTAACGACGGTATTTAGTAAAATTCTTAAACAATCGGATTAAAGGTGAAAAGGAGAGGATAGAGAGTCATATTAAAACCTTCGGAAAGACAGTTCTAGAAACTCAAGGAAAAGGGAAGAAGGAGGGAAGAAGGAAGAGAGAGAGGGAAAGAGAGAAAAAAGGAAGGAAGGAGGGAGATGGAAGGGTAGGAGGGTAAGAAGGAAAGAAGAAAGAAAAGTCCAACTTAACTTAACATATTTCAGAGTTCCCGATTGAGAACGTAGTTTTATTTGTTTTGTCGATAGATATTGTAGTCAGCGATTTGATGTACTCAAATCTCACCTTTTACAATAATAATGTCTCTGCTTGGAATTTCGTTCTCCCCTAGACATCCATCATTTTGTCTTCACATAATCGGTCTAAACCTTTCTTTTGGAACTTTTCCTTCTATGTTCTATAAGTGACATCACTTTTTGGAGTATTCCACTTAGTAACCTGATAGTTCACAAGTAGTTCACGGTTCTTTGGATGGGGTCTAAATCAAGACCCGTTGTCCCCTACGGTCTGTTCGTCGGTTCTGGAGTTCCGGAGACTCCTATATTACCATCACTTGAATAGAAACAAAGATATTTCCCAGACTGTGTCTTTCCTGCAAAATTATGTACAAACAACTTTCTCCCGGTTAAACCAACGTTTCTATTTTTAATATATGTACATCGTTTTTTTTTTTTTTAATGTATACATATCGTTTAGAAGACCCTAAACAATCTTTCGAAGGGTCCACCGAGGTGGACCCTTAGGTGGACGGTTCCGTCCTCTGTCCTCAAGTCAGGACCTACCCTTTCTAGGGGTCTCTACTTTTTCCGTCGGGTGGGGTCATAAGAACGGACCTCTCAGGGTACTTGTCTCCTCAGACCGCCAGATGTCAGGTAGCCCAACGTTTTCTCAACATGTACTGAATCACTGATCTGTTGTTGTTGTTGTTGTTGTTGATACCAATCTTTATATGATCAACGTTTGTCGTATTTTTTTGGGGTTTTAAAAATTTCATTTCTCTTACACAATGAAGTGTTTTTCGGGTAGAGATATCGGGATATTTATTTCAGGTCATTAGCAGAATCGAAACTAGTGATTGAGATTGAGAACTTGGTTGACCACCGTAGTCAGGGAGATCTTGTACACCCTCTTACTTGCGACTTGTCTTTTGTATCACTCACAACTTCACGGACGGTCCACAGACAACTTACGACATTCGGAAGTTTCTCGTCTCCGGTTGATCCAACTTATACTAATTCTTCTGAAATATTTTTACGGTATAAATATAGACCCTCTATCCGACTTAAATAAATTAGAATGTTATTTTCATTCTATTTTCAATAAAAACATTCTTTAAATTTTCTTGGAACCTTTTATCTTTTTTTTTTCTTCGTTTATTTTTGAATTGATATTGGATCAACATTGATGATGATGATAAAACGTACATGTGAACGTTAAATTTTACACACGAATATATATGTTTATTTCATTGTATACATTATATACGTAGGTTTACATATTTGTATACGAATATAATATATTAATCCTAGTACCGTATTAATTTAAACAAATATCCGTGACGTATTAATCCTAATTCTATATATATATATATATATATGTATAAATACAAAACCCACGATGAAAAAGTAAATTATAATATAGATCCGTAAAAGGACTAAATAACTATTAACAGAATTTTAGTAAAGACTAACAACATAATGTATTGGAATGTCCTAAATTCTTTATCTATTCTGTTCTCTACCCCTTATTTGAATCCAGTAAAACTACCCTATAATTTAACTGAACACCTCCTTATATATTAAATCTTTCTTAACTTGGGATTTTAACCTATTTTTATATTTCACCCAAGAACTTTTAGTTCATAAAATCTAAAATACCCCGAAGGGATCACCGAGTCACCATTTCTTAGACGGACAGTTACGTCCTCTGTACCCAAACTAGGGACCCAGTCTTTCTAGGGTACCTCCTCCTTTACCGTTGGGTGGGGTCGTAAGAACGGACCCTTTAGGGTACCTGTCTCCTCGGGCCGTTCGATGTCAGGTACCACAGCGTTTCTCGACCTGTGTTAACCCACTGATTTGTTGTTGTCAAATCCAAACTAAGACATTCTTTTCCTTTAAGAACCCTCAAAAAAGGAGTCTCCCATATATTTATATATTGGAACTCAATTTAAATTGTCTTCCTGTCAGACTGTTTTAACAACTCTTATCTATACTCCTTTATATACCTATAAAACTCTCATCTTTCTCTACCCGTAATTGTGTAACACGGTAGGGTGACACACGTCCGTGGTTCGATTTGTAAAGTGTACTCTTTTTGTTTTCTCCTCCAACCCTCTTAAATCGTTATGACACAAACTTACGGTATAGAGGATATAGATCACACTGGATCCAATCTTCTGAGTTGAGGAGACTCTCACTTAGAGAAGTGAATTTTTCTCTCTACTATTTTGGAAGGTAGTATCTTCGCACCATCGAAGACTTACTCCGTTTTCGACATTTTACGACCCACGTGGGACGTCTTTAATCACGGATAAACAGAAAGGAAAAGGAGGTGTTTACTAACCTTATTCTATCCTTGGACTGAAGTAGTCCCGTACACTGACCCAGGGGTGGGTACAGACCCGGTTTATAGGTAAGTGTCTAGACACACACACACACACACACACACACACACACACACACACACAACCCGCCAACCCCACAGTCCCCGTACCTCCTAAGGTTTAAAAGGGTTCCCGAAGGAACACGTAGATCCTAACTCTTGGAGATCTGATCTTCAAGTCCCTCTTTCTTTTAGAGTGTGTCAAATACACCCCTTCACTCTTCTATAGTCTTTAATTTTCAATCTCTTATTTAATAATGATGATACCAAAAACGTCATCAGTACATACCTACACTCTCAACCTGGTATTTCTTCCGACTCGTGACTTCTTGACTACGAAAGATTGACACCACGACCTCTTCTGATAACTCTCAGGGAACCTGACGTTCCTCTACTTTGGTCAGTTAGGATTTCCTTTAGTTGGGACTTATAAGTAACCTCCCTGACTACGACTTCGACTTCGAGATTATAAAACCGGTGGACTATGTTTCTCGACTGAGTAACCTTTTCTGGGACTACGATCCTTTCTAACTTCCGTCCTCCTCTTCCCCTACTGTCTCCTGCTCTACCAACCTACCGTAGTGACTCAGTTACCTACACTTAAACTCGTTTGAGACTTTCTACCACTTCTTGTCCCTTTGGACTACACGACGATAGGTCCAACGTTTCTCAACCTGTGTTGACTCGTTGACTTGGTGTTGTCATTGTTGGACTATCGTCCGTACACTAGACTGTCTTTAATGGACCCTTTATTATGAGTTATTTAGTTGGTTCTTGTCTTAACAAAAACTGAGTCTACCTGTTATATTGGTCGTACGGGTTGTTCAGAATTTGAAAACTCCCAGAGTGAGACCTCCAGTAGTGCAGAGTAGTAGAACTGAGAGGTTACTCAAAGGGAGAAATCTCGGTACCACTGGAAGTGTTTCGTAGAACACTCTCCCCGTTCCATCCCTCCAGTTAGTAAGAGGGTGGAAGATCTTTTTACCTTAAATAGGACCGTTGGTTCCTCTACCGTCTTAGGTAACGATTTACGGAGACTCAGTTCTCTTCGTTCCGTAGACCTTCTGGGTCCACAATCAGAGTTGATCACCGAGTCTACCATATCTTAGACGGACGTTACGTCCTCTGAGTCTAAACTAGGGATCCAACCTTTCTAGGGGACCTCTTCCCTTACCGATGGGTGAGGTCATAAGAACGGACCTCTTAGGGTACCTGTTTCCTCGGACCCCTCGGTGTCCGGTAACCCAACGTTTTTCATTCTGTACTGACTCGCTGGTTGTGAAAGTGAAGTGAAGGAGTGACACATATGGCGTTTAGATTGAAGTGAATGAACCAAGAACTAAAGGAGTTGATATTGTGCTCCCCCACCTCATGTACTGGGACACCCGAAGGTGATCAAAAGTGTTTAATTTTCGTCCACTCACGTTCGTACGTTGAATCCGAGAAACGTCTCTTAGGGACTCGTGGTCTCTAGGAATGATTTATTAACCAGAACCTCCTTTGAAGTCACTGAAATAAGAGTCCAGAGGGTCGGAAAGGAGAGTATATCCACATAGACACTCGGTCGACACATAACACCATAGTGTCGAACCCACTTTTAAGACTAAGACAGTGACTACTAGACCCTCTGAATCTTTTAATTAAAGGATTCGAAACCGAAGGAGTAACCACAATGCCAACAGTATTGTAGGGTTATGGTAGAGTCTCCGTGGTGCTTCGACTCACTCAGTCCATATATCTTACGGAGTGGGTCACTAACCGTGTTTTTAGTCAGGGTCGTAGAGAGTGTGAGAGTCCTAGATAGAAAAGACACACACACACACATAAAGATTGAAATGTCTTGACGTAGTATTGGTCGATCAATAGATATAGTGTTGTATAAAACAGGAAGGACCTTTTATACCGAAAGGAACCACGGATCCTCTTTCGATTTGTGTGTCACTTTTCTGTACTTATGACTACTCATCGTTTCTATATCGACCTTTCCGGTTCGTTCTAGAGACGGAACGGTTCGTGTCCAAGATCTACCCCGACCCATCGTCAAGACGAGACTTGTATCCCATTCTAAAACTCGTCAGTAAATTGATAGAGGTATAAGGTCTTATATCAAGTAGTTGATATTTTATCCTGACGGTGTTTAAACCTTCTCACTACAGACGTTCTTCGTCAGACGACGGGATCGATCTTCACGTTGGTATCTTTAATAGTTACGTAAACGATTTCTACAGAATCATCCAGTTAGAGGTGGTAGAAAAAAAGGGTGATTCAGGAACTCTGGGAGAAGACGTGAGTCTCTAAAAGGTGACTGAACGACCGTTCAGGAGTTCCACTGACCTCTTCCCGTAGAACGTCTGACCCTCCACCTCTCAGACGGAATGGGGTATCCGCGACACTCGGCTCTGAGGTGTGTCTGTGTGTGTGTGTGTGTGTGTGTGTGTGCGTGTGTCGGGTAGTTCTTTTATTTAATGACTCACACCCCGAGTGTACACAGAAAGGTTAACGGTAGGATCACTGGGGGTCTAGGAAGTGTTCGGACTCAGGACCCGTCTTTCCTCCTCTTCCAACCGACAGCGTCCGAAGGTCTACGTCTCCTCCTAGAGGGTGTGACGCGGAGGGTTCACGGGCCAAGGGAAGGTAAATAAAAGCACCGTGACTGACACTCACGTCGGTCGGCACGCCGTCGCCTCTCTATGGGGTCTCTTTCTCCTTTGGGCAGCTCGATAAAAAGTGGTAATGTATGAAGTGAAGAATTATTTACTCTAGGTCTCGTACGTTTGTCGGACAGAACATCTAGTAGTAGAATCCCTTTTAGTCTCTGGATTGACGTCACGTTTCATTTTTTTTTATTATTTACTTCGATCTCCTCACGGGTAAGCCCACTTTAAACTATGGTATTGAGAGGAGACTATCGTAGGACAAGGAGGGATCTTCAAAGGCGCGGAGACTCTGCATAGTCCCGAAATTACCACCAACTTTTTTCCTTCCGCGATCTAGAAAGAGACAGGCGTCCGGTCGAATAAAAGTGGTCGTCTTTCTCTAAATAAATATACATTCTCACCTCTTCTTGAGTCAACTCTGGCTCAGCATAAAGTGGACTGTGTTAGGGACCACCAGTGACTAACCATTCACCGCACTTAATACTCCCAAAATAGTCGATGGATACGGTTCGTCGCGGAGTTTGGAGCATAAAGTCCTAACATTGTGGCGTGACTCGGTCACCTGTGCACTGTATGGGTAGGGTCGGACCGTCTCGCGAGTCTAAGAGGTCTCTGACCCGAAAGGACCGAAGAAGGTCAGAGACCCGAAATAGAACCAGGAAGTCGTCTTTTCGGGTGTAAACCTACGTCGAGTCTTACAACTCCAGTGGTCGCGACGACCGAGACAGTTGATTCCCCTAGTCACCTGTCATTATGTTAGAAGGGTGTAGGTGGTCCCTTATATTATAAAGTGTGTCTTTTATTGTTTTATGAGGGTGCCGGGGCCCCGTTATAGGACTTCAACAAACTCCACTTTCTTTTATTGACAGAAACCCCGTTTTCTTAAATCTGGGAAATCGTCATTCGAACCAAACGGAATACAGAATTTGGTAGACTTATAAATAAGTCTCGATGACGTCCACTCTTTTCCAGTATCGACAGACTGTGTTAGAATACTCTAAAGAAACGAGTGAAAAACTACCGGTCTTTCGGGAGACTCTACTATTAACTCCAGAAAGACCGGTTTTCGAACGTTAAAGGACCATGTAAAATTGTCCTGTGGACCACCTAGAGACGCACGGACCATTCAGTGAAGTCAACACAGGCTGAGAAACACTGGGGTACTCGACATCGGAGGGTCCGAGAAGACAGGTGTCCTAAGAGGTTAACTCTTACGACCTCACCCCGCGGTACGGGAAGAGGTCCCCTAGAAGGGGTGAGTCCCTAGCTTGGGTGTAGAGAATGTAGAGAAGGTGACCGTCCACCCAAGAAATGGTGATCGCAGTGGACCCTTTGGACCATCTAGAGATTCGGAGATCTTTTTAGTCCTACTAGACCGGAAGCATAGTCTACCAAGACCCTCTTTTCCCTCGTCTTGTTTGACCCAGAATTGACGAGACATAGAAACCAAACACCCAAGTCTATACGTCCTTTTACCTCTCTTTGATCAAAGGAAGAACCCGGTACTTTGATCATCTTCTCCAAGGTGACGAAATTGATATCCACTCGACCAAGGGTTCGAGGAAAGTTACCCTCATTTGTAACAGGATTGTTAATTCGAAGAGACGAAAGAATATCCCCGAAGGGACCACCGAGTCACCATTACTTTGACGGACGGTTACGTCCTCTACGTCCAAGTCAAGGACCCAACTCTTCTAGATGACCTCTTACTTTACCGTTGGGTGAGGTTATAAGAACGGACCTTTTAGGGTACCTGTCTCCTCGGACCGACCGATGTCAGGGGCCCAGTGTTTTTCAACCTGTGCTGACTCGTTGATTTGTTGTTGTTAAGGACATTTCATGTTCCCGATCTCCTTGTCCCTTCAGAAAATCCGGGAATTTTTACGGTTTTTACACTTTGTCAGACACCGTGAGAAAGGGAGGGACCAACTTCACTACACCCGTCGAACTCCCACCCTCTCTTCTCATCTACCTTTCGTGTTCGCCCTCAGGACTATCGGACTATTGGACAAAATAGTAGACAGAGAATTCGACAGAACTACGAGGGTCACTTCGACTTCACCTACCTTCCTTTTTAGTTACTTGGTCCTCAGGTCTCTGACTCAAACTCAGAAAGTACCAAAGTGTCTTCACTTGATAAGACTCAAGACAAGTAGATACTTTTCCTCTTTAGGACAAATGAGAAACATCCAGAACCAGAAAAGTCATCCCTATAATCTCGATTCTGACATATGGACGAGGGTCCAAGGGGACCCCGAGTCACCCCGGTGCACTGAAGATTGTTTATCTTACATTTACCTTCGTACATCGACTACTTTTGGAGGGGACTTACTGGAAGGTGCAACGGAGGGGTTTATGGTCGGTTTACGTGTCCAAGGGTATCGGGTCCTTTTTCCTTATGTCTTAGGTGTAATGTTCAAACCCGGGGGTCCAACGGTACTTCTTCGAAGACAAAGATGGTTCTTGTGGGTACGACCTGAAAAAGTTCTCATTTTTATTTTCAAAAAAAAACAAACAAAATTACATTTCAGTAACTTCAGAGTCCCAACTAAACAATATCGTCGATCATAATAAGATCAATCATATTCTTAGTTCATTCAGATTTTACTATTTTACTTATATTTTATGGTACGTTTACGATTTTGGGACATGTCTGAAACCCTAAAAACAACCACACCAACGTACTTCAGAACTCACTAAATCAGTGATTGAGTACAGACTGAGAAACACTGGGGTACCTGACGTCGGGTGGTTCAAGGAGACAGGTACCCTAAACGGACCGTTCTTATGACCTCATCCAACGGTACGGGATGAGGTCTCCTAGAAAAGTTTGGTTCTTAGGTTGGACCCAGAGGACGTAACGACTTGGTAGTCCCTTCGAGGATTCACTCATTGACGATTTCCATGTCGCTTTATTTTATGATGACCGATTATAAATAAGTTTAGAATACACCACATAACTTAAATGAGGAGGACTGGTGGAATTCATTTTTGAAAGGACTAAAAAGGAACTCCTTTGGTTCGAAATCTCTTTAGTTCAGTGTACGGATTTTAGTACATTGATGGTTCCCGACTTCCGAGAGTAACTTCAAGATAAGATAAAAACATTTAGACGAAATTTGAGATCATACGACGATTCGACGATTCAGCGAAGTCAACACAGGATGAGACACGCTGGGGTATCTGCCGTCGGGTCGTCCGAGGGGGAAGGGACCCTAAGAGGTCCGTTCTTGTGTCCTCACCCAACGGTAAAGGAAGGGGTCACGTACTTTCACTTTTCACTTTCACTTCAACGAGTCAGCACAGGCTGAGAAGCGCTGGGGTACCTGACGTCGGATGGTCCGAGGAGGTAGGTACCCTAAAAGCTCCGTTCTCATGACCTCACCCCACGGTAACGGAAGAGACTTTGAGATCATATCACAAGGATTTTGAATTTGAAGAAAATCTCCTTTCAGATTGACAAATGAGGGAAATAGAGTCTCCTTATTGTCGTCTCTCTACAAGTGTATCTTGTAAGACAAGTAAGGTTACCTAGACTTTTGGGACTACAACCTTTACTGTGACAAATTCAGTAAGAGGTTCACACCTGTCGATGAAACGTGGATTTTGGTGCGTCAAGTTCATTAACTCAATAGTTAAAAGAATGTAATTTCCATTGGGTCCTGTCGGTTTTCGAACCCATCTATTTCTCAAAAAAAAAAAGGGGGGTTAAGACAAAAGGAATTCGAAGTTTTCACGTGAACGGTTTTGTCACGTTAAACTCGACGAGTGATTTATAAAAATGGTCCACTCCTTAACGACCTTGTAAGGTAAAACAGTCACTACTAAAATATAAACAGTGAGAATCACCTATCTGATAGGTACCTACCACATGATAAATGTGTAAGTAAAACCTGTGACAAACCCCATAATAAAAGGAAGTTCCCGTTCATTACCTTGGTTCGTCTAATAAATAAAGTATGTGAAACTTTGATAACCCCCGACATTACCTACAATCGGAACTGGATTCCGTAAAGTCTACGTTTCGGAGATAGTTTTTAGATGAGTAATATAGCACTTTCTCATTCTCCTGAATCGGTAAAGGGGGACCAAGTCTTTGGGTTAAGGGTAGGAAAGTTCGTGTCCATAACACCAACGGAAGGAGTCTGAACTCTTAAGACCAAACCAATTTGAAAGACGACAAGTCTATTTTTTGTCGTCGTTAAAAGACGAACTTAAAGAGACACTGATTTAGGTAACTAGTAGGAAAGAGAGACACTCACTCTTCACACAAAAGAGGAATTATTGAGGATAGGAAGAGGACCTAAAGGGGGGGGCGGAAACGAACAAACACAACACACCAGTCAGGACACGCGATAAGGAGACTCTCTGTCTCCCTCGCGTTTTAACTTCAATAAAATACGAACCCGAGGGAGCCAGGGTTAAAAGTTTAGAAGCACAGTTAAAAGTGTGTAGTCACAGTACACCACTTACAATACCTTTAAAGTCACCCCAGGAACCCTCCGTTAAATATGTACTTAGCGAGGGGGGTGGGTGATGGTAAGACGACGTTAAGGACAGAAAAGATTCTTATTCACCTAGATATTAATTACACCTAAAATTTTATATTGCCGTAAGTCTTAAGAGTATCGTCCAAAGGCTACGGTACAGAAGAAACGTTATATTTGTGTTTTCGGATTTACGAACGATCGAGAGAGAGAGGATTATTTACCCGAACCCATTTTCCTTATTTTTAATGTCAAACAACCGCCATTTCTCGTTGATTAATGAGTCCTTCTTCGTACAAAAATAAAAAGTTTTGACGTGACTTTTACCAAATAGTACGTTATTTAAACGATTAGTGGTCAATCCTTTGTGTCACGGTAGTGGTGGATGGGTGTCGCCGACGGAAACTTTCAACCATACAATGTCAAACCTATCCTTTAATATAGGAAAACTTTTACTTGTACTGTCTTCTACAAGTAACTTATCACATTTTGAGAAGTCGTCAACCTTAAGTTTGACGTATTTGTTCTCGCACCAATTGTCCCGGTTTTCTATCGTTGACGGCCGAAACGGAAGCGAACCACTCGTCCAGTGGGGGACTGGGGAAGAGTACTTCTATTAATAAGTAAAGGAAAACGAGGGGGAAATTGTTACTTTCAGCTTCTGAAAGTCACCTTCTTGTGTCTGACCGGAATTAAAAAAAGGTGAGATTTGAGGGAAAAAGAGTCAAGGAACAGTCAGATAATTAGAACTAAAGACTGTCGAAGGTAACCTACGTAAAATTCAGTGAAGTCAGTATAGGCTGAGAAATACTGGGGTACCTGACATCGGGTGGTCCGAGGGACAGGCACCCTAAGAGGTCCGTTATTATAACCTCACTCAACGGTACGGGAAGAGGTCCCGTAGAAAGTCTGAGTCCCTAGTTTGGACGCAAACAATGCAGAGGACGTGACCGTCCGTTCAAGAAATGGTGATCGTCGTGGACCCTTCGGTCTATCGAAGGTAATTCAAAAGTTTTTTTTTTTTTGGGGTTTCTTAGGGAAAGACTAGGTGTTAAAATCCTCAGGTCAAACTACTTGAACTTTGGTGTGTTCGATTATTATCCAGGTCAGGTTGCATAGGAACGGTGATCGGGTAAGAGAACAAAGTTTCCACTACAACAAATAAGACAAGAGTGGTCTTTTCTACTGACAATGGTAAGGATTTTTTACTACAGACCACAGGAGGAACGAAGGTGCAGTGAAAATGACAATGAGACACGATAAAAGAAGAATCTGAAGAATCAGAGTTCCTAGTGGAATAAAAACACATGCAAATAATTAAACAACAGACCAGTGGGTGATGTTCCAGTCACGACACTCATCTCCTTTGAAAGACAAAACTTTCACTTTCAACGAGTCAGTACAGGTTAAGAAACACTGGGGTACCTGATATATCAGGGACCTTAAGAGGTCCGGTCTTATGACCTCACCCATCGGAAAGGGAAGAGGTCCTCTAGAAGGGTTGGGTCCTTAACTTGGGTCCCGAGGGCGTGACGTCCGCCTAAGAAATGGTCAACTCGATGGTCCCTTCGGGTCTTCGGGAAGACAAAACTAGTACAGATTTAGTGCTCAAAGACCATCTTACAGATCGTGTCTCATCAAAAGTCATACAGGTCTTCCTTAACTACTGACTTAGGTACTTACTCACTTATTTGCTTCCCTACACAACCAAAAGATGAGGAAAGAGTGTTTTGTTTCGTAAGCGACTTGTATTGAATCGACAGGGTGGTGAGGAGTTCATATACCCACAGATTTCTGCAACATAGAACCGACACGTTCAGTCCTCCTCCACAAACTTGAAGGGAAAACTACTCTTCCTTCGTCGTCATTTGACGTACCAGTTACAAGGAAATAAATCTCTCTTCCGTAACACATCCTTCAAACATTAACTCGGACTAAGAGTCTTCCAGTGACCCAGTGGTCCCACAGCTACCGGATCACGGTTTCCTCTTCCACGAGTGATCCATCCTCTGAGGTCACCGTCGGGAGGTGGGGACCGGAGTGTGACACCCCAGAATCTGGTCGTGGAAGAAATGGTCGATACGTTGATCCTCGTCAAGTGAATTTACAGGTACAGAAATCACCAGAGTAGCCTTTGACGGTAGTATTGGGGTTGGAGTGGAACTTCGTAATTTTAATTTACTTTTATTTACACATCGTAGTAAAACATTTGATAACTCTGGGTATTATTATACAGTTGGTTCAACTACACCTACTTTTCCCTTCGCTATGTATTTCTCGATTTTCCGATATGAAAACACATCTTTTAAAAACAGGAGAGGTACAATATTCTGTCCATCCATTCCTTCAGTAGTAAAATACCTAGAGATTTGACTCCTGATTCCTTCGACAGACACGAATCGTAGCATCTATTACGATAGTTAGACACGTGGGACTAATATGGAGTCTAGAGAGTGTTAACTACGTTAGTGAACAAAGGTCTGTCACTAAGACTAAGAGAAAGTTCTCCTCGTCAGTGACCACCGTGATCCAACACTCATTACGACTGGAGTCTAGACTCCAAAATAGTCCGTCCATTAGCCTACACCGGACCATACCTGTTTAAACTCCCATTCGTACTTAGGTCCAGGTCTTCTTTTTGTCAGTCTCGTTTCTTCTCCCCAGGTCCTGAAAGATATAATTATCGGGACTCTACGGGTTTATACTCCCAACCCTTACACCAGTTGACACATAACTCGTTTACCAGTTCCGACTAGGTTTCTATGTCCCCTTGTCGTTGTTGACACGAATGGTTATCCAAGAAGGTATTTCTGTCGTCAGAAAATACTCGAACTCTCCCAAGAAAATTAATTTTGTCAATATCTTCTCCTTCCTTGTTTCCCCTTGGGGATATCGTGTCTACGACGGGGATGGATTTACTTCTGAAACGGTATTTTAAGACACCCGTATTAGACTTTCTTTGCTAGTAAAACCCCTTGTGACAAAATTTCTTTCAATCCTTCAAAGAAATACGTCTTGAAGGGTCACGGAAATGATCAACAAATTATACCAAATTATTATCAATGCGGGTACTTTGTCGGAGAAACTTAAAGTTTTTCAAATGTTACCTGAGGTTTCAAATGTTTCCTGAAGTTCCTGTAGGTTCTTCCCACACACCAAAAAGGATTTACACAAGGTTGTATTCTACGTGTATAAAAAGACCTTATAAAACTACCTCATCATATAAGGTGTTTTCTACTAAAAGAGTGAAACCAGATCCCTTCCCAAATGTAACTAAATCCAATACAAAACATGTGTCGTCACTTCACTGTGACAGCAAAATAATAAATTGATTAAAACAATAATTGTCGTTCAACATCAGTAAATTGAGAAACAAAATAACAAAGTGATACTTTCCATCCGTTAAAGTGTCACTGTCTTTTAAATCTCGTCTCTCTCCTAGTACAGACGCAGTTTTACCCACATAAAAAGATGAATCTCAATAAGACCTCATAAAGATAAAGCACAAGTGTAAATGTGGGTCTTTACAGAAATACCAGGTTACTGACCTTGAGCTAATCTTGCACTATCTAAGAAAACGAAAATATCCTAGTTTCTCCGAATGATGAGTAATTTCAAGAGTGTCATTGGAAAGAATTCAGACAAAAGTCTAAATCGGGTCCCCTTACCTCAAACGATTTCGACTGTAGTAAATCTGTTATAAATTCACCGTACTGTAATGTAGTTCAAGTAGGTGAAAAGCGAAGGTAAAACTAAGAGGAGGATGCATTAACAATGAAACTCTCGTTCCTTGACTGGAAAGGGAAGAAAGGACCAAATCACGTTCTTCTACCTTAATTAGGAAACTGCACTTTAGTCTCGACATTTAAGATTCTGAGATTAGATCGTGTAGGGACAGAACTAATACCCTATCGGAGAATGACCAAAGAGTGACGTCAAAAGAGTAAGCATTTCACCATGATTACGGAGATTGGACATTGTACCTATTCACTTGTTTTCACACACGAAAGTAAAGATAAATGAACTTTATAAGACGTTTTGGTTGCCTCCGAAGTTCTCTTATGAAATGTGTCCAGTTAATAGTCGTTTTTATTACTCTATGTCGTATCAAACCATAAATTCCCCTTGTCTAAGATCTCAGAATAACGGAACCAGCTGGAAGACGGGGACGCTCTAAAACGTGTTCTGTAACCGGAAGGACACAGAGCTAGAAGAAAAGACGTTTTGCTCCAACAACAGTATTAAGAATCGAGTATTCCAATAGGGACTCAAATTTCTATTAGGTGTATTTCGTTAATCCCAGCGTTGGAAACTGTCATAAGTGATTATAGTGATGGTGAAACTGACCATTCAAAGTGGATATAGATAAAAAGGATGATCTTCAAATACTTGAGATTTGTACATCTCCGTACCTCCATCGGAGGAGTTCGATTTGCCTTTGTAAATACGACAATAACAATCTCTTGTATCTACACGTCAATGTTGTAGAAAGCGACATTGGATTCATAGACAACTTAGTTATTCACTTCAGTAATTAAGGTAGAAATTAAAGTCTAAGAAACGTTCGTACATCCGATAGTATACAGGATAATTAAAAAAGAAAAGAAGAGGGATCCTACCCGATTCTTAGTCCTGTTTACCTCAGCCACAGTCCGCCTTAAATGGAGGTACACATATTAATCAAACTTGTTTGCATACTCTTTGTCTAGAGAAAAAAGGTGGACTTTCCTGGTAGTGATACAGGAGGAAGAAAGGTCGACCTTCCGGAGTACTCGAAGATCGAAACGTCCGAGTCGAACTGTAGAGGTGAAGGTCCGGTCGATCATCAGTGACTGCTATTTAGACTACTTTTCCTGTGCCCACCCACGTCTCCTTCGTCCGGTCCCACCTGCTACTCTCCTTCACGTCTTTTATTTGTCGGAATTACGGAACCTGTGACTCCGTACACGATTTCCGTGTGACGGCAGGTCGACTACTGGGGAAATGGTCTCCGTCGTGCATACTGAGGGGAACGGGACTTAGAATCGTCGGAGGTCGATGGGCTATTTGGTCCCTCAGACTATCCACGGAAGTCCCGGCACGTTCTAAGATGTGTAGTGTCATTCGGTGTTCCGTCCCAAAGTAAAACTTCGTCGTTGACCCCTTCAATCTGTAGAGACTAATACATTCCACTCCCGACACACGAGTGACGGACTCAGCCACGTAGAGTTCGTACCGATGCATACATACTTCTCTCTATCTTAATAACTATCCTTCCACATTGATATTTGGATTTGTGTAATAGATGGTAAATAAATAGGTAGATCGACAAGTAGGTAGGAAGACAGGTGGATAGGAGAGTGTCACCGAGTCAACACAGGCTGTGAAACACTGGGGTACCTGGTATCGGTCCGAGGAGACAGGCACCCTAAGAGGCCCGTTCTTATGATCTCCACCAGTAAGGGAAGAGATTCCCTAGAAAGACCAGGTCCCTAGTTTGGGACCAGAGGACGTAACCGTCTGTCTAAGAATTGGTAGCCTCGGTGATCCCCTCGGTTTGTATAATAGACAGTAAATAAATAGGTACATAGGTAAGTAGGTAAGTGGGTGGGTCGGTCGGTAGGTGGGTAGGTAGGTAAGTAGGTAGGTACGTAGGTGGTAAAGAGAAGGGGAAAGAAATGTAGTGAAAATTTGTCTCAAGAGAAAAGCAGGACGTTATTTCCTGGGTTCACGACGAGTTGTGCAGGTCGATCAAACCGGGAGGGTACGTACGACCTGGAACGAAATTAGGAAAAGAAGTACGAAAGGAAAGGAAAGGTACGTCGAAACCTAGAACTTTTCGCTCTCGGGAAAGGACCCGAAACGAAAAGTAAACAAGTCACTCACGGCGCCTCTCCCGACCGTACTGTTGGGGAACTCCGACTCAGGACAACTAATCTCGTACCTAAAACTCGTTCGTCGACATGAGCGTGCGGGGGGAGTCACTGGGAACGGTCATAAGGAGTGGGTACTGGAAGTCCCTAACAGAGGACCCCTTCGTTCCAGTCCGAGACACAGGTAGTCCGACGCGAAGATGATCGACACACTACCTCGTAAAAGACTACAACTGTGGGTACGTCACCCTCAGCCTACCTCCGACCAAAGAGTAAAGTGTAACTGGACAGTAGGTTCTTCCGGACGACGAATAGGAGCCAAAGTGTCACGAGGGTTCGGCGTGACTGTAAGGGTCGGACGACGAGACCGACGGCGTAGACGACGATATTGAATACTTAAACTCCGTGAAAGTGACCCCTTAGTACAAAAGAGACGATTCTTATATCCAGATACTCGAAAAATAGGGATTACACATTAAAAGAACTTCTCATAAGACTAGTATTGTACATAAAGAAAGGGACGAGAAACACGAGTAAAACTGCAATTTTATTTTACATTATTAATTTACCTGACCTTGTGAATTGCACTAAACTAACCGTCTGTGTTACTGACAAATGTCTTCGTCAACCTTTTTGAAATGAAAGAGAACTACGGTAGTCGAAACGGAATATCGGGATATTTAGGACTCCTAAAAGTATAACCGTCTAATAGGTTTATAAAAGTGACGTTTCACTTATCCTGGTCTCCTGTGTCTGTACAGGACATTGTGAACTCCGAGTTGTTGACAACAGAAAACTACTTGATCTGTAAAAAGTTCGTAAGTAAGAAAATGCTTTTGGAAAGATTGTATGTGCATGAAAAATTACGCTAAGAAAGACCTCACTTATTAGATTATTTTTAACGTGTTTATACCCTTAAAAGTTCAATAGAGTTACCAAGGACCCCGGTTTTATTGTGACATAAACTTTAATTCTAATAAACCTTCATTAAGGGAGGACCAGGTCACAATCCTGAAGTTTGAAGGTAACGTCCCATGTGCGCAAGGTAGGTACTACTCCTTTGTTACTTCTAGAATGTACGATGTGTCACCGTTTTTTTTTTTTTTTTTTTTTTTTCACTATGATAAAAAATTTTCTTTCTTTTTATTTCTGATAAAACTTTTTTAAATACAACATACCAATGAGAATCACCCCTTCAAAATTATTCCTTTACAAGTCGAGTCACAAAACTCATGTCTCATTCATGTACACACTTAAATCACCTATTAATTAACACAATCCGTCTTTTCTAATATACGGATGTCTGATTCACGTCCCCGGTCAAACCAGTCGACTCTTTAATTCAGGTTGTATCTCAAAAGGAATCAGGGTACTCTGAGACGAGTCAGTAGACTTTGGTTGACCTGACGACGAAAACCACGATGACGTATCGACAGTTCCTCCACCCAAAAAGGACGGGACAACCCAGGTATAGAGAACAAGTTCAAGGGGATTAGATCGGACTGTTCAAAACAACAACAACAAGAAAAAATCAAGAAACGAAAATTTTTTTTTAAAAAAAATCACCCTTCTATTAACCAGATGTTAAAAGACAACCAAAGACGGTATATAGACGTACTCAGTCGGTATCCGTAAGTGCGCAGGGGAGCGACGACTCGGGGGAAGGTAGAGGGTGGGGTAGGGTGGGGAGATCCGACAGTCTTTCGCGGCTCAAACTCAAGGGACGTAGTGTGTCGTTTACGCGTAACCGACAGATAAAACACATGTCACTACGTATACAAAGATACGAGGAGAGAGGTAATCAGGGTGGGATAGGAAGGGGTCGACACAGGTACCCAGACAAGAGAGACACAGAGGTGACAC
This sequence comes from Capra ibex, assembly GCA_006410555.1. Classification (NCBI taxonomy): domain Eukaryota; kingdom Metazoa; phylum Chordata; class Mammalia; order Artiodactyla; family Bovidae; genus Capra; species Capra ibex. The sequence goes on along the minus strand of SJYO01014747.1, from coordinate 11,551,867 downwards.
GGGACGCTAATCAAAGTAGTCATGGTAGAAAGATCCAAGGTATATATACCCACAATTATATGTCATAAAAAGGAGAGAAAGACTGAATGAAGTGAGACATATTATCCAACATCCAACTAGGTGGAAGAATCTTAACTGAGTTTAGGAAAGGAAAAATATCCACTTATTATAAGGCAACATATATACATGGTGTTGAAGAAATAGGTGAGTAGGTAGTCACCTGTAGATCCAACGAAGGTACGGGACCGAAACCTTTATCACGACGTTACTTGTAACCCAATGTACACAGAAAAAGTTAATACGTTAATACCAAAGGAGTCCCATATACGGGTTATCACTCTTACAACCTAGTATACCATCAAAATAAGAACACAAAAAAAAAAAAAGGGTTTCTTAGAGGTATGACAAGAGGCATCATCGATATAGTTAAATGTAAGGATCGTTGTCACGTTCTCAAAAGTGGTCTGGGAGAGACCACAAATAACAAACATCTGGAAACTACTACCAGTAAGACTGGATCGGACTGGTTAAACTTCATCTACCCAGAACCTAAGGGTTGGACGTCACAAGAAACACCTACGGACTTTCAGGGTGTGTTATTAACACTAAAAGAAGAAAATAGAGGGAAAGGTAACGGGGACTAATCGAAGACCCGGTTAATAACGGAGAAAGTTGGTTGCATCTATCGTATAACTTTTCGTCTCTGTAATGAAACGACTGATTCCAGGCAGATCAGTTCCGATACCAAAAAGGACACCAGTACATACCTACACTTTCAACCTGATACTTCTTCCGACTCACGACTTCTTAACTACGAAAACTTGATACCACAACCTCTTCTGAGGACTCTCAGGGAACCTGACGTTCCTCTAGGTTGGTCAGGTAAGACTTCCTCTAGTCGGGACCCTAAAGAAACCTTCCTTACTACGATTTCGACTTTGAGGTCATGAAACCGGTGGAGTACGCTTCTCAACTGAGTATCCTTTTCTGAGACTACGACCCTCCCTAACCCCCGTCCTCCTCTTCCCCTGCTGGCTCCTACTCTACCGACCTACCGTAGTGTCTGAGCTACCTACACTCAGACTCACTTGAGGCCCTCTACCACTACTTGACCCTCCGGACCGCACGACGCTAAGTACCCCAACGTTTCTCAACTTGTGCTGACTCGCTGACTTGACTTGACTTGTTGGTAACAAGCATAAAGGTACTCTCTCAAAGAAAGAGTTTTGATGAACAGTCGATAGATAATTTTATACTCAAACGTAGTCACAGGTTTCTGAAGTGTATGATGGTCTCCCGAATAACATCCCTACTTTAACTCCCCCATATATACCGACTCTACAGGGACGTGTTAGGGGGGTCGGACAATGAGTAGGACCCCTCCTTGCAAAATGTGTTATATTCCGTGAATGAAACCGAATAAATAATTTTCCAAAAACTGAAATTTAACAATACACACTTATGTGAAAAGTAGACATGAGTGTTTAATGTTGAGGCACTTCACTACGTTAATACTACTTATACTAAATGTTATGATAAACGTCTGAAAATCTTTCGACTTTGTCTGTTTTACTTACTGAAAAGGTTCTGACACGGTTTGTAATCACGGGTTCAGACTCTGTCTTGAGTTCTTGTTCCTAGATACGAGAATAATCCAGAAGACTTTTTATTATTAGATTTTGTACTTTCGACAGTTATAGGCTTGTAGTAGAAGTCATTCATCTCCAATCCTTTTTTTTATCAATTTCCTGTAAAAGAAGAACCTACATCGTCGTTTCGAATTGTCGCGAACATAAAGACAACGACAAGACTTTGTAATAGAGTAAATTACGAGAGTAGTAACGACTTTTAAAATAAAAGGAACCTAAATACTTACGTCATTCAGAGTCTCTCCAAGTGAATTAACGTTTTCCAGTGTGTCGAACATTCTACTACTACCTCGACCTTAAACACCAATCGTCTGTAACGTAGGACAAGTTTTCCAGGTATTATGTAAACCAAATACGGGTTTCCAGGAACTTAAACCAGGACAGGTTTTACAGGTACTTGTATAAACCGAGTAAGAGTTACTAAAACCTGTCCTGTTCTAGATTTTATGGATAACCGGTCTGGCTTACAGAACGCTTACAAGGTCTGGTACGGGACGTTCTCCTTGACCGTCAATCTTGTTTCAGAATAGAAAACAAGGTGAGGTGACGGGGTCACGTATCCACTCGTTTCAAGATACAAATCTTATCTCCTGGTGCGTCGTGTACACTACCGATCGTACGGGTAAATCAAGACGAGGTCACAACGAGTGCCGTGCAGAAGTAGTTACTATCCGGTAGGGTCTCCCGTCTTTCCCCATAAAAAGTATTCGCTGTGTCTCACTCTTATGCCGTGAGGAGGAAAGATGTAAGTTCTATTCCGACAAACCACAGTCCCTGGTGGTATATAATCAGAAGTATAAAATAACCAATATAAAACTTGAAAGACGAGGAAATGTCTCAGAAAAGTACAATAATCATCTCTTGTTGTAAAGTTTACACTTTTGAGAGGGGCGAGGGATTTAAAACACGAGTTCGGTGACTCGAGGGACAAGGTCCCCCCTCAGTTACGGTAGTTCAACACGATATAATAGGGCCTCTATGCGATACGTGTACGTTCGTACGTCCTAATTTATATAGAAAATTATGGTTATCGACGGATGAACCTCTAGTAAGGCGTTGTAGAGAACTTACTCGACTGATGAAATGACATCAACGAAACACAATGTGAAAAAGGGACATGGTGCTGAATGACTTGATCCGGAAAAAGGTATCAGTAAATGCAACAAAGTTTATTAAACAAAGTTCATACGACGTTACTTGTAAAAGGAAGTATGAAGAAACATGTGGACACAGTCATTAGACGTACTACCTAAAGATTTTCACCTTAGTGACCCATTGTCTCGGACATACAACGTTGCAAACTGACTATAACGATTTTACTTGGAGCACGGAGACAGAGGTTGTACCTCACTACCATTTAGAAAAAACCTGACACTAATAGGCTTTACCTCTCTTACTTTAGAGTAACACCAAAGTTAAACATGAATAAAAGTACACTCATTCCCGTTCGTGTAAAAGAAAATTTTACAATACGTAAATTCTGAGAAGACACAAAGAAAAGGACACTTGGGAGACTAGTATAAGAAACAGGTAGGACGATGTCCGAATTACCAGAAACATTGACTAAACTTCCTTATAAAAGATATTATTACTTTAGTAACGAAAGTTTATCCAGAGTTTATGAAAAGGGTTCACACATTTGACTTAAACGAAATCCACAAACATATACACAGTCCGTAAATTTATCTAATAATGATTAGGAGTTCTTAGGACCGAAATAAGTAAGAGTACATACTAACCCTTTTGATGTCTAGTCTTTCCCAATTTCTGAAGAGTTATAATAGGTCGATTATACACCTCCAACCTCGCCCGACTCACGTCTAAGACACTGAACTTTTGGGTATAAGAAGGGCGGTATAAGATAGTGGAGAGAACCACTGTAGTAACAGGAATGACATGGTACTTCGACTCACCTAGGAGGTCCAGGTGATTCGATCACCCCTAGCACACCAATTCGTCGAGAACGGTTGACTTAATGTCAAAGTTGACTTAATCGACCTGTCACCGTGCACATTCGTGTGTCGGAGGTTCACATGAACGGACTGATAAGAAGGTTTACGTGAGAGTGAAGACCCGGAAACGTCTACGACAATGGAGACGAACCAAGTGAAAGGGGACAGGGTTAGGGTCAATAGGGAGACAGGTTCAAAGGACAACGACCTTCAGAATGGATTCACATGGTGTTCTCCATTCAGATACAGGTAGTACCGTTTTCAAAATACTACAGGATAACGGGTTCAACCTCTCCCCGTCCGTCCCCCGAAGGTAGGGTGAACGGACATTCGAGGTCTCTATCTGACACCACACTCGTAGTGACACAGGGGTAGTGAACTTAGTTCCGGACTGTCTAACACTTTCAACATACGTAGGAACGTTTTACTACTCATCTACCTATATAGTGTACTACCGGTTCTCACACCCAAGACGACAACTTCTGGAGTTCAATCTTAAGACGAGGGGGTGAAGGATCCTCACACCGGTACACGGTTCAATCAACGTAAGGGATTTGACGTGTAAAAAGTAACCGTTCAAAGAAAAGTTTTATACGGTGGGAAAATTGGTTGACTCGTATTCCTTATACAGTCTATTAGGAGTAATTTTTAGACACTAATCCCGAAGGGACCACCTAGTCACCATTTCTTAGATGGACAGTCACATCCTCTGTGTCAAAGTTAGGGACTAAGTCCTTCTAGGGTGTACGGTGTCTCGTTGATTAGACCCAGTGTTGATGACTCAGATATGAGATCTCGGGCCCTTGCCGTTGAGGTGCACGGTGTCGACGACTTCAGGTGCACGAGACCCGGGTACGAAACGTTGTTCTCTTTTGTGACGTTGCCGCAGAGACCTATTCGACTACTTGGTGTCGATCTCTCATCAGGGACGAGCGACGTTGGTCTCCTTTCTGGGTCGTGTCGGTTTATATTTAATTATTTATTTTTAAAAAATTTACTCTAATACTACTCATCTTGTTACTATAATAATATTGGAGTGACTTTTACTGTCACTTTTCTAGTTTCAAGATTACCGTGGAAACGGGATCTGACCAAGAATACTGAAGTCAAGAGACTCAGAGGAGATGTTGTCCCCTACAAGTGGAACGACCACTTTTAAGAGTTTAGACACTTAACTAACGTTCACCGAACTGTGTGCGATTCCGGTTAGATGAGACGACATGATCTGCAAAGATTACAGACCTTGAGAAATATCGGACTAATGATCACGTTTAAGTGAGATGCCATTATTATTATTCACTGATTGATATACGCACACTTACATTAATCATCCAGAAGGGGTCACTAAGCCACCATTTCTTAGGAGGACGTTATGTCCTCTGTGTCCTATTCGCCCAAGCTAGGAATTCAGTCCTTCTAGGGGATCTCCTCTCTTACCGTTGGGTGACGTCCTAAGAACGAACCTCTTAGGGTACCTGTCTCATCGGACCGTCCGATGTCAGGTATCCCAACGTTTCTTGACCTGTACTGACTTCGCTAACTCGTACGTGTGTACGCACATTAATCATTGGATTATTATAAATTTTATAGTATTTAATTTTATTATATAATAAGACGGGGTAACTACGGACATTATGACCTAATTATGGACCTAATTATTGTGTCTCTCTTAGTCGAACAGTCTACACGTCTAAGGACCCGGAATAAGTTCGGTTTTACCAAAACGAATCCTACATTCAAAGTCTTAGACGTAAAATTTCGTGACTTGAGGCCGAATCACCTCAAACTCCTGGTGACGAAATCGATCTTACAAAGAGGTGCAAAAACTACGTACCTAACAAAGGAGAGTCTAAAGTCTGAAGACATCTTTTGTACCATAAAACCGATGGACCCCCAAAGACGTAAGACCCCGTTGTCGGTCCTCCTAAAAACGTTGTAAAACGTACTAGATAAGGGGAACGTCTGGACCCTCGTCACGGGAAATACCCTACCCCACCCGCTTGCACCTTCTCTCAAAAAAGAAGTAGGGTAGACTCGCCAATCCAGTACAGTTTGATTCGATTATATTTACAGTCGCACGTCGAAAGCGAACACTTTAGACTCGAACAACATTACGTCATGTAAAAGTAAGGGTCGAGGTACCTACGATAGTCGAGTACCTGGAGTGTTCGTGGAGGACACGATCTTATTTTCAGTAGAGTCGTCAAGAGGACTCGCTCAGAGGACACACACATGTGCACGTAAAAACCTCGAGTGGAGCGACAAGTGGAAGGTCGGTACTGCTCGACCAGAGGTACCCTGAGGGTGTCGTGGTGTTACTTCGGGATCTCGACAGAAGTCCTCGGTAGTGTGGCAAAGTATTGCTGGTGTTCTCATACCTCAATATATCTACAGGTCACCTTCTTAATTAATACCCCTTGTACTCAGTGAGACCCTTATCTGACTTCTGAATGGTGGAGGGTCCACTTATGAGACGGCACTCGGACTCGTCCGTCGAGAAACCGAGTTATGTCACCCTCGGACAAGATGTATTGTTACGTGGTGATCCACGTAGACTACTCTGATCGACCCGAGACCCTTACGGGAACTGTTTTCCCAATAGAAAGTGACCTCTCCTCGGTCTAACGTCCCGTCCGGTTTGAAACCGACTTAAAAAAAAAAAAAAACCACGAGTAAAATAAGAAAGAAAGAGAGAAAGAGAGAAAAAAAGATAAAATACGGAAATTGGAATCGAATCACCAAAGTGTCTCTTTTATTTACGCACTCGGGCAAAGTTACCACTTAAGTTAAGGTCACTAAGGGGTCTGTAGGAAGTGTCCTCAGTCCCATCTGTGAATTGAGTCGTACAGTCTAGGGATAGATTTATAAAAGTTAGTCATCGTTGATCCTCTCTAAATCCTCTTGTAAGAAGCTTAGATGGTACAACGAAAATGAAGATTGTGTCTAAGAGAGTAGGTTTGACTTCCAACTAGGTAAAACACACTTCAATCCCGTTAGGACATCCGGAAAGTACGACAAGTCCGGTTGGATAATTACACGAAATACTGGGATACAGTACTACCCACAGTAAATTTACACATAATAAGAAGACATAGAGGGGTGGCTATCTGTGTCCTCGTTCTATTCGTCTCCTTTGTATTAAGTTTCTTTTTTTCCCTTTTCCTTCCTTCCTCCTTGTCCCTTCTGTCCTTCCGTTAATTTTTTTATGTTTGAAATATGTTCGCAGATTTGTGTTTATGTCACGTTAAATGTGCGTTATACGTTTAACTTTTTCACGATAAAGACTCTAAACTTTTATAATTTTGTAAAAGATCTCAACAGTGAAGAATTATTTTTGAGATCTTTATAACAGAAGATTTCCTTTCGGAGTACCATAGTTCTACCAATTTAATTTTCTACGACCCCTAGTTTTAGACCTATTCAAACTGTTGTTTGAATGGTGAAGGCACATAATGAAACCACTTCCGTTTCTATCGAGACATACACCCTTATCGACTCCTTAATTAGTCTGTCCTCTGTGTGTGTACACGTGTGTGTGTGTGTGTGTGTGTCTCTGAAAAGGAAAAAACGGATGTCGTACAGAGGTCGGAGGGAGGACGGTTGTGCTAGGAAGTCGTGGAGGGGTTTTAGTTTGGGACGACTAACTTTGCACTACTGTCAGTCCATCCACACCCTCGGTGCACAGAATAACTACCAAATACAGTTCGATGTCTCCTCGTTCGGATTATTTTTCCAGATTAACGGGACGAGTGTCTGGGAGGGTGTGGGGTTTCCACGACCAATTCGTGTAAAGAAAGGGACAAGTTACACCATAAACATTTTGACGTTGTGTAAGGTTGACCGTTCGCACCCGTGCACTTCTTAGGACCCTTCGTGTGTCCCGAGAAACCAAAAGTACCTCGTCACCTCTGACACCCACCACAGACACACATGCACACACCCACACACGAACACACACGTCTCCTAAAACCTCGACGTTGGGTCGGTCCTAAGGACCGAGACAAGGGGTGTTAGTGTGCCTTTGCGACGGGACTCAAAACTGGCGGGGAGGGCAAGATGGGTGACCGAAGAGAGAGACGAGATTTAGATGGTTAATAAAGGAAATTCACAGTCGTCATATGGTCTGTGCGGCTCTACATTGGAAAGGAGTTCAACCACGACAATTTGGTACTGAGCTTTGACTTCAACGTCAACAGTTGCCGCTAAAGTCAGTGATTATTGACGAAGTCTTCGCACTCACCACAGACCCGAGAAGGACGACGCCGGGTCCCGAGGTCCTTACAGAAGTGTCCAGTAAATCTCGGTAGGTAGACTAGACATCGTTCTAGTCAGTCAGAAAGTCGGTTCACACAAGGAGAGCGAAGACGAGTGACGGTCCAGGAAATAGTCAAGAGAGTCCCGGAATGACCCTCGGCTAGAATCCGTCGGTGTAGCTGGCGAATCGAACATTTCCGAAACTCGAGTCCCGTAGTGACGGACGAACCTAGAACTTAAGACAGTGAACGGACACTCCCAAAAAAAAAAAAATTAGAAGAGATAACAAGAGGAGGTACCAAAGTAACCCGAGGACAAATTTTTTTTTTTTTGTAAAATTGGTCGGGACGTACGTACTGTATCGTTAAGATTTTTTACCTGGGTCGGCAGTCAACTATGCCTACTACATAGAACAGAACCAAATCCTTTCAAATACCAGAATAACCCGAACACCACAATCTCTCTGGAATAGAGTACGGACAACTGGAATTCTCTTGTGACCTTCGACTTTATCCGAATGAAATCTAACTAGAATTCAACAATGAAACCTCAAATTAATTATTATTATTATGGTCCAGTATCAATACCCGACAGTCAAACTTTAACAACATCAGCGAATTGCTCGTGTGTGTGCGTCTGTGTGTGTGTGTGTCCTCGTACACCATAGTCAACAGGTAAATTTTCTACCTCATTGTCTCACGAATGCATTGAACGGGTCCTATCGGTCAATCCTTGACCTTTTTACTCTCAGACTTAGGTCCACGGACTGGTACTAGTCCTGGGTAATGGAGAGACAGAATTATTCTTCGTTGGTCGACTATCAACGGAAAGAGACAGACTCAATGAAAGTATTGTACTTTTACTCTAGTGAGTAAACACCTTAGATTTCTTTTACTATGTTCACTTAAATCAATATTTTATCTTCATCTGAGTGTCTGTGTCTTTTCCCCCTTTCACCCTCCTCCCTGTCCAATCCTCGAACCCCTAATTGTCTAAGTGTGATGATACATGTTTTATCTATTTGTTGTTCCTGGATGACACATCGTGTCTTTGATATGAGTCATAGAACATTATTATTGGATATTGCCTTTTCTTAGACTTAGTGAAACGAGATGCGAACTTTGATTGTGATACAACATTTAATTGATGTGGAGTTAATTAATTTTTTTTTTCTTCGTTAGTAGTCATAACATCCCTGACTTTACAAGGTTAATATATACGTCACTGCTGAACTTTGAAGTGACGTTGAGACCCTTTGTGTACTTGAGGTCGAAAACACACAGAGAGACGTGGTAGGACGGTAAGTTACGTTCACGTCACTATTAGATAATCTTAGTGTTCTAATTAAAAATTACGTTGTGCCCACGGACGGTTTTTTCATTCACCTACTCTCTCCGGCTGTCACTCCGGTTCTTATAACTTTTTCTTTCCACGGGAAGACAGACAGACAGATTAAAGGAGAAAGACGGAAGAGTGGAAGAACTTTCAGAGGGGCGGAAGGGACGGGAGATATCTTAACAACCATAGATTCCCGTTTCGTGACTAACACAAATCTCCTTTTAGGAGAAGGGGAATTACATTCTCATTACTACAATCGCGGCCAGGAGTCCGAGGTAAGACTACGTCCATTAATACGAGACGGAAAAAGTTAAGGGAGACGCCGAAGACAACCGAGATAAAAAAAGAGATGAAGGACCAGATTTGACAACAAGGTCCAACGACCCGACGACAACTTGTAGACGAAGGGGGTTCTTGATGTGAAATTTTCACTTCTTTTAATAAAGAGAAAGTACTGCTGAAACGACTTTCCTTGGACTGTTTACCGTCCACGACCTCACGAGGAAACTAAACCCAGTCCCGTGTCGAACGTCAATCAGACCCCAGTGAACGCAGGGAACGGACCTTGTTTCATGTGTTTGCAAGAAAATTTCTTTTACTCCGAAATATAACCTGTCTTACTAACTGACCGGTGGGCGGCCACACTCAGGTCCGCCCGTGACTGGAGGCGTCGACTACCCAAACAGGGTTTACGGAAACTCTCCTGTAGGCCCCGAGGAGAACGTCCCTCAGGAGGGGTTCGGTGATCTCAAAGTCCGGAACGAGAGTAAAATGACTGAAGTCCCCTAGTCTGAACTTTGAAGACTGAAACAAAAGCTCCAAAATGAGAGTGTAAACTACCGAGAAAAGAACCGTTTTCAACGGTTCCCCCTCTCCTAGTAAAGATCAAGAGGTTTTCTTGGAGAAGAAATTTTTTTTTTTTTTTTTAAAATAAGTTCATATCAAGTTTACCCGAAGGGTCTACCGTGATCACCATTTCTTGTGTGGACGGTTACATCCTCTGCATTATCTGTCCCCAAACGAGGGACTAGACCTTCCAGGGGACTTCTTCCCGTACCGTTGGGTGAGGTAATAAGAACGGACCTCTTAAGGGTACCTGTCTCTTCGGACCTCCCGATGTCATGTACCTTGGCACTTCTCAGCCGGTACTGACTTTACTGAATCGTATGGGTACGCGTCAACTATATGTTGTAACACAATTAAAGATAACGTGTCGTTTCTAAGTCAATATGTGTATATATGTAATAAAAAGTGTAATAAAAGGTAATACCAAATACCAAGTTGAAATAATTTATATCAAGGCACACGACACGTCAGTCTGGAACAACGAATAGGTAGGATATGTTCTCAGACAGAGACATCTAGGGTTTGAAGGAGGACATAGGTGGGAGAACCGTTGGTCTTCAGACAAGAGATACAGACACTCAGACAAAAACGAAGAATCTATTCAAGTAAATACCATATCAAATCTAGGGTGTGTATTCACTATATTATACTATATACAAAACGAGAAAGACTGAATAAAGTAAATCTTACTGTTAGAGATCCAGGTAGCTACAACGTCTTAGTGAAGAAAGATAAGGGGACCATGTGTTACGAAAATCTTACTGTCGGTCAAGGGATTTGTAGGAGTGACTACAAATTCCTTAGGATTTGTTAAAGGTTATATAAGAAGAAAGACGTAAAGGAAGGAGTAAGAGGTCGTAAAGATCGTCCCTCTACAGTCAGAGTCATGTAAATGAAAATTGATCAGTTTTATTTTTGACTGTTGACTACGAACAGGACTGGATACGGACCAGGACTAGATACTAATTGTGTAGTTTAATAGAGACTATTTTTTTCAAAACCTAATTTTTGGTCCGTTACATACGTCCCTTTAAGTAATTGACCAAGTCTTTTTCTCGGGTTCTCATTTCCTTTTTTTTAGATTGCAGATGTTATCCTATACGTTTCTCGGTTTTTTACGTTAATAAAACGAAGTGTATCTTTCCTTTTTTCTCAAATTAATATTTGAAAATTTTGTAATATGGTTAGTTTTCTAATTTTTCATTATATAAAAGAGTATTTTTAAAACAGTCTTATTCTCGTCTGTACCGACTGTCTGTCTGTTAAGACATTATTGACTTTCAAAACCTCCCGTAAGAAATATTTAAAAGATTTAAAATAAAGAAAAGGTTTAAGAAATGTTTACATAAATAAAACTCTAGAATCTAGAGTTTCTTTCGTTTTATTTTTCGTTTTTATTTTCATTCAGTACCGGAGATTTTGTTAAACCAGTTCCTTATTATTAGAAATCGAAGTCGATAAATCATCAACGACTGAGTTTTCCCCCTTTTTTACTGGAATGTTGTATAATTAATGATTTCTATAGAGTCTGCATTCGAAGTATAAAATAGTCACATGTCTTGACTTACACAACGGAATATACGAGGGTAAATCTGTTTCGTCTCATATCTCGTTAGTGGTTCTTTCTCTTGTGGTGTCGGTGACTATCGAATGTCACAACCTAAGCGCTAGAGGATCCTTCTTCCAAATCGAAGTCCTGGTCCCTGGTCCGAACTAGTGAGTTCTCGAAAACACGTCGTCTCAAAATAATTTCATATTTTTGTCTGTCTCTTTCGAAGACTGTGTCTGTAGTCTTCCCGTCACTCACGGGGCGATCGATCAGAAATCGTTCCCTTAATATATAAAAAAATTTAATTAATAATGTCATTTAGTTTTCTTACAGAGTTCCAACATTTTTAAAACGGTCTGGGTGAGAGTGTTAAATGTAAAATCCTCTTGTCCTAATCTTAAATCGTTATTTTTCTAGGATGGACTGGGTGAGGCCATTAAATGTAAGATTCTATAGTCCTAATCCGTCCTCCAAAAGTCCTTCCTCTTTGACAGGAGTCCGTCCTATGTAACGACAATATAATAGGGATCATGTCTCAAATTTGACTCAACAAACAACACATTAGTAGTCAAAGCCCCGAATTTCTTTTTTTGTAAAATACGTTGATTCTGATTCCTTACATCTCCCTTTTAAAAAAAAATTTCAACCAGGAAAGGAGGAGGAACTCTCAAGGTCTGGGGATAGAGGAAGAACTCTTGGGGTCTGTGGAGAGAGTCCCTAAGGGTCTGAAGAATAGTTGGACGGATCCTTGACTGAGAGGGTAAGGGGTGAAAAGAAAATCCTCTTAATACAACGGTTCTCTTTCCTCGTAGCAAAAGTAAGGTATTGATGAAGGACGACAACTTCCCGCAGTAAGGATGTAACAACTCCGTTGTATAAGAGGATTGGGAATATAACTCCCAGAGACTAAGTCCCCGGGGTTTGTTATAAACCTCCTCAGACACCACGAGTATCCTTGACCTGTTGGTAAACATTGAATTTTCGAAAGTTTAACAATCTTTGTTTAGGTCAATTGTGTCAATGTCTGCGTCCCTCGTTTCGCCTTTTTGTCTTGTTAATCTTAATAATACTAATACTATCAAAAAGTGGTACCCCTCGATCGATTACAAAGAGTTTCACTCCTCTGACTCCTAAGTCCACTTATGTATCGGACTTAATAGAACAAGTGCACAAATCATTTCACTCATTGCAACCAGGAGTATGGACCATATATACATGTTGTAACCCATACTTATTATCGTGTTCAAGGAGGAACACGTCGGTAATCTTATGGCTTCCGGTTATACAAAACATTTTGACTGAAAGAGTAAATACAAACAAGTCGTAATTCCCGACTTTATCGAAAAACTCTTAGAACATTTCGGACAACTCATTTCACTCAGTCTTGTAGTTGAGTATCGTATTGTAGACATCACGGGTCTCTCTCTTGTTTATAACATCGGTCTATTAGTATGGTCACTTTATGTCTGGAACGGGTCCCTCAAAATTCCACACCGTCTAATCGTCTGAAGAGACCTTCGAGACTTTCATACTTCGGTACTCAAATTCAATTTGGTACCCACGTAGAGGGATAGGTCGGTCCCCATTCGGTACGGGTATTCATTTTCGGTGTATAGGTCATCCAGGGTAAACCTCGTTTGGTCCCACGGACTCTCTAGGTCAGGGTTAGCCATGGACCGGTCCGTTTCCCTCCTGGACTTGACCCTAACCTTTTGTGTCCTTACTAATGTAACGTATAAAGAACTCCGTTTTTAGGGTTAACAAAGGTAAGTAATAATAAGTCAACATCCGATTGAAGACCCGTACCGAGATAAACGAGGGTCGTATACCCTCGCAATCTATCATCCGTAGGGAAAAGTCCTTAATTGGTATACTAGAGTGGGGCATAAACTATTTGTAGTCCATCCTTTGGTGGTCTAGATCTGGGTAAATGGAAGAATACGTGTCGTTTTATCAGTAATTTGGTTCTGTTACATATTAGTTTCAACTTTCAGGGTAATCCAGGTAGCAATTCCATGTTTCACAATGTCGTCAGGTAAAATCCTAACGATTTATAGTAGCCTAATTTCTCTCCGTAGTGTGCACTAACAACAACCACTTCTATAAGTGTCTCAACTTCTTTCAGAAAAGGAACTTTACCTCTTTGGGTGGTATCCTTCGGAAGTTGACTTCTTCTCCCCTCACAAGGTGTCTGGGTCGTCAATCTGACTAATACCTTACGTCTTATTTTTACTCGGGTCCTGTCCTTTCGTAACAGAACTCCCAGTTTGTCGTCTGAGTCTTGAAAACCTCAGTCGTTTTCGTCCGGGTGTGTCTAATAGTCCGGGTAGGCCGTTCATTTTCCACTTTCATCTCTCCTATTTCTGCATTTTACTGTAACGAATCAAAACCAGTCCCACGGTGAAAAATTGAACTCATACGACGTGGGTCCTTAGTTAAGGACCGTGGAATTGTCGACACCCTCTTCTTTCTTATTGGACCATTCCCGGAAGGGTCTCCCCGAGCTTTCAGAAATAGCCCTGGAGCCACGGACCGAGTTTGTCGTCGAGGAAACTGAGGCTCCGACCCAGTCCTCAGTGGGGGGTCTCAAAGGTATGACAGAGAACTTTCCGACTTTCGACAGTGTATCAATTATGATTCCGAAGTCCCAGATATTGTTTCAGACACGTATTCTGCCCAGAAGGTATCTATGTAAGTTTCCCCCTGTCAGGGAGGAAAAATCCCCACTAGGCTCAGGAGTAGATTCGATACCCATCTTGAAATTCGGTTAACAGGACTCAGAGAACTCAATTAAATGTGTCTACAGAGAATTATTACAGTAATCGGAAAAGATGGAAAGGACTTCTAACCTCAGAGGTCTTTGTCAAATTCACTATAAGATAAGGACATTGAAAACTGTGAGGAACTCAATGTCGTCGAAATGTCCACATCTGTAACAGTAGGACCTCCGAGACGTCGTCGGGTTTGGACCCTTATTAAAGTACCTAATTTTAAAAATATTGAAGGATTCGGACAAGTGATGTAGTCCCTTTCCGGAGTTAGGTAGGTCTTTTCACAGATCGGTTTGTATATTCGTTCTTTTAGGTAAACAAAAACCGTATCTTCATTTTCCTTGATGTCGGAGTAAATAATAAACATTTAGAACTTGATCAGAGGTAAATAGTAAACTGAAAAAGTGTGGGGTTGAACCTCACAACGTATCTGATAATGTCCCTTAATTATCGAGGACTAGGAAAGACGAAATAACTGATACGGTTTCGGAAACTGACACACCTAGTGTTATTTGACACCTTTTAAGACTTTCTCTACCTTTATGGTCTGGTGGACTGGACGGAGAACTCTATAGACATACGTCCAGTCGTTCGTTGTCAATCTTGACCTGTACCTTGTTGACCAAGGTTTATCCTTTTCCTCATGCAGTTCCGACATATAACAGTGGGACGAATAAATTGAATATACGTTTCATGTAGTACTCTTTACGGCCTGACCTTCTTCGTGTTCGACCTTAGTTCTAACGACCCTCTTTATAGTTATTGGAGTCTATACGTCTATTGTGGTGGGAACACCATCTTTCACTTCTCCTTGATTTTTCGGAGAACTACTTTCACTTTCTCCTCTCACTTTTTCAACCGAATTTCGAGTTGTAAGTCTTTTGTTTCTAGTACCGTAGGTCAGGGTAGTGAAGTACCCTTTATCTACCCCTTTGTCACAGTCTGAAATAAAAAATCTCGAGGTTTTAGTGACGTCTACCGCTAACGTCGGTATTTTAATTTTCTACGAATGAGAAACCTTCTTTTCAATACTGGTTGGATCTGTCGTATAAGTTTTCGTCTCTGTAATGAAACGACTGATTCCAGGCAGATCAGTTCCGATACCAAAAAGGACACCAGTATACACCTACACTCTCGACCTGACACTTCTTCCGACTCGTGGCTTCTTAACTACGAAAACTTGATACCACAACCTCTTCTGAGAACTCTCAGGGAACCAGACGTTCCTCTAGGTTGGTCAGGTAAGACTTCCTCTAGTCGGGACCCTAAAGAAACCTTCCTTACTACGATTTCGACTTTGAGGTCATGAAACCGGTGGAGTACACTTTTCAACTGAGTAACGTTTTCTAAGACTGCGACCCTCCCTAACCCCCGTCCTCCTCTTCCCCTGCTGTCTCTTACTCTACCGACCTACCGTAGTGACTGAGCTACCTGCACTCAGACTCACTTGGGACCCTCAACCACTACCTGTCCCTCCGGGCCGCACGACACTAAGTACCCCAGCGTTTCTCAGCCTGTGCTAACTCGCTGACTTGACTTGAGTCGACTTGACTTGACTAGGAAATTTAAGAGTTACTACCCAAAATTGGGAAGGAATTGGAGTCCGAAATCACCCATACCAAAAACTACACCTTTATCCACTCCCAGCAACTCAAACTATTACTGTCCTTGTCGTAAAACACGAACTGGGTAAAAAGGTAATTGGGTGTGAAGTCCTAAACGTAAAACAAGTTAATAACCCTCTCTTTCTCGTCCGAGGTATAAGTACTTTTGTCTCCAGACCTGGAACGAGTTATATAGGGAGGGTTCTTCCCCACTTCCTCTGAGACCGTCCTAGTCTTTGAATGCTCTTTTTGTTGTGTCTCAGGGTCAACGTCGACTTTCCTACTGACTTTATTGTCGCAAACCGAGTAGGACTTCCAGGGTAAGGTCATCACCTAACCCTCCTTTCACCTGACCCCCGAAGTCACTCATGTCTCTTTCAATGGGGTTACAGGTTTTCCTTTAGCTGCCTAACCGGGGGGTGTCAATGATTATTGGCCCAAGGAGTCCACAATAATCCTACCCTCGAACACATCTCCGAGGTCCGTGTAAATCAGGACTAACAAGACTCTCGGACTGAGGACCCCGGATGTGGAGACCCCCGTAAGAGAGGAGATAACACCAGGAAATGTCAGACCTGTCCCTCAGCTCCCTCCAAATCTGCGGACTCTCGTTGAAACGAACTCTACGGGGAGGAGAGATGTCATTATCGTTCGGGTAGGGAAAAGTGGACCCAAGGAGACCCGTAAAAAGAGAAGTCCGACTAAGTATCGTCAAAAGTGTCGGCAGTGATCTCGGGCCCGGAAAAGAAACGAAGAACAGACAGTAGCAAAAAGGAGGAGGATAAGAGATGACATTATATGACAGACTCGGTCACCGCTGTCAAAAAGATTTCTGACTAAACCAGGCTTGCGGACAAAAACATTAAATACCACCTATAGACCTCGACTGACTCCCTCTGTAAATAGGAAATTCTAGTAAAGAGGAGACACGAAAGTTCTAGTTGTAGTCATTTGAACGTCTCTCGGAGGACATCCGAAAGTTCTAGTTGTAGTCATTTGAACGCCTCTCGGAGGACACCAGATGGATCCTTAAATGGTCCTCAAATAGTTCTCAAAAGAAGAGAGGGATAAGATACAGTCGGTCGAATCGTATTAAATCTCCGAATCAGGCTCGAGAGAATTTGGGAAGTTATTACGTTAACTACTGCACTCAGACGAGGGTATAGGGAAAGAGAAACACTATTAGGGTTAGGACGAGACGATACCCTTGGTGAACCGAGGGGTATCCCTCCTCTCGATAAAGTACAAGGGAGAAAGGGGAACGGAGTGTGAGTTCGGTAAACAGAGGTTTTCGTTATCGAAGGACGTTTTGAGTTCGAGAGTCCAGTCCTAGGTGTAAGACAGGGTTCTGTAAGTAGTATAGAGAGGTTCATTCGAGTCTTTCATTTCAATCAGGGTATTTCCGAAGACACATGAAAAGACCTCGGAGATCCATCAGAAGGTCTAGAGAGAAATAGAAAACATGGAGACCCATTCTTTTCTCGAATACCTAAAAATACCTAACCAATAAAGAAGGTCACCCCAGGAGGACTTCTCCGTCATTCAACACACCGACAAAGAGTCGGGGAGATAGATGGGAAACGTATACAAGGGTCCCTATCTAATCCCTTTGGACGAAAAAGAGTAGGAGTAGGAGAAAGAGTAGGAGACAGAGTAGGAATCAAAACCAACAGACACGGAGGAGCTGAAACAGACTCAAGGATAACTTTGGTTTCATCAGACTCCGACGTAACCTTGACCCCAACAAACTTGAAGGAAACTCTGACTCCGTTGGGAAGGTCCTCCCGAAGGAACTGGGAGTCGAGCGAGTCAACACTCGGGACTTATGTCTCCGTCTCCGTCTCCTGTCCTCCCTCGACTTCCGAAATGCGGGTTTAGACATGGGACTCCTGTCTGGAATACTGGAGTCCTGTGTTCAGACCGTACAGAACGTCTCTCTTTTTCTCATTGTGTATACCGTGAAGATGGGTAAAGGCGACAGAAAGTATCTTGGCCAGATCGACATTTTGTCACAACATTGACTCTCTGGGAAGTTGGTCGGTGACAGACGACGAGAGGTTTCCTATGGTACCGGTACGTCTAAACGTTTTCTGTCAGTCCGTACAGAAGAAATTTGAGACCCCCAGTTTGAATAGGGTCAAAAAGTCCTGTGTTAAGTTCCCACACTCAGACCTTGAAACTCATCGAGCGTAGACAATTCTCTCTTTTTTCGTCGTTGGTCGTGGAAACGAAGGAAGGTAATCTCCGTAGGGAGGGCCGAGATCTACCCCCACATCTATCTGAAAGGTGGGTTCGAAAGGAAGGGACCGGCCTGAACCAGACAGAGAATGACTGCGTCCGCGGAGTGAACAGGGAGGATCAAGACGGTGACTCCACCTCACCTCTACGTGGTCCCCATCTGGACAACCGTAGTGTTTAACTAAAGGTCACACTATCACGGTACTGGAAACAAACTAAACGGTCTCATCAAAGGGCTTTATAAAGGGTTCGATCATGATGGTCCCCTTCGTAGGTAGAAGGTACGCGGGTAGGTGTAAGGACTCACATAAGGACTGGTCATCTTCGCTACACAGTAACGGTGTAGTCATTCGGTGACCTCTCGAAATACAGCAGGAGATTCTCGATCATGATGGTTTCCTTCTTCGGGTGACATGAAGGTTTGACCCTAACGCTTGGATACAAGAATCTTTGGAGTACGAGCGGTCGTCGTAAAGGTAGGTATATCAAATCTCCGTGTCAATGTTGTTCCTAAGTCATCAAAGTGAATCAATGATTTGTGTGCAGACCGTTCAGACCCAAGGAGACTGATGGTTCGAACCTCAGATTTATTTTCATGTATCATTACCGTACTCAGTGTTCAGGTAACTTTCAGATCCTAGGCCGTCTAATCCACTCATCAAGATTAAAGGGTACGTTAATACTTTACGAGTTTCTCTGGTCGTTTTCGACTGACTCTTTCCTTTCAAACCGGTCGTACGAAACGGGTAGAGATCGGCGAGGGGAGTGTCCCTGGAACCCATAGAGAACCGTAACCGTCCAGTCATATTTGGGAGCTGTTCCGAGGGGAAAGCACCCCAGGGAAGTCAGTAGTGCTCCGTGGTACTTTGGTGTCTCGTCCTGAGTAGTGATCGAAGTGTATCCCGTACAGTAAATAAGTGTGTTCATGTGGTTTCTCATTTCATTTCGTCTTTTGTACATGTGTCTCTTTCGTCTCTCCGATCTCGAGACTCACAAGAAACAGGACTTGTAGGGCCTTTCTACTATCGAATGTCACCTGCCACAGTCTAACTACTAGAGACTTCTTCTTCTAAATTGAAACCCTGGTCCCTGGTCCCTGGTCCGAACTAGTGAGTTCTCGAAAACACATCGTCCCAAAATAATTTCATATTTTTCCTGTCTCTTTCGAAAACTGTGTCTGTAGTCTTCCCTTTACCTCTCACGGGGTGGGCGATCAGAAATCGTTCGCCTAATCACTTCAGCGAGTTAGTACAGACTGAGAAACGCTAGGGTACCTGACATCAGATGGTCCAAAGAGACAGGCACCCCAAAAGGTCCGTTCTCATGACCTCACCCGACGGTAAAAGAGTTCGAACGTTTTTAAAATGGTTTGGGTGAGGGTGTTAAATGTAAAATCCTATTGTCCTAATCTTGAATTGTTATCTTCCTAGGATGGTCTGAGTGAGAGTATTAAATGTAAGATTCTATAGTCCTAATCAGTCTTCCAAAAGTCCTTCCTCTTTGACAGGAGTTCGTCCATGTAACGATAATATATTAGGGATCATGTCTCAAATTTGACTCAACAAACAACGCATTAGTAGTCAAGACCCGAATTTCTTTTTTGGCAAAATACGTTGGTTCTGATTCCTTACATCTCCTTTTTTTTTTTTTCAAACAGGAAAAGAGGAGGACTCTTGAGATCTGGGGAGAGAGGAATCTTTGGGGGCCTGAAGAGTAGTTGGACGCATCTTTGACTGAGTGGATGGTGGAAACACCTATCCCCCAGTTTTTTTTTTTTTTTTTTTTCATAGTAGAGACATTAAACTCAGTGTCGTCAAAACTGTACTACGAATGAGTCTTAACCAACAATTTTCCCCATTACTATATTTAAATACGTAATAAAAGTTCCTACGTAACTCTCTGATTTCCGAATAGGGTACCTCCTTTTTGTTGTGTTTTGTTTTGTTGAAGTCGGTAAACTACAAAATTTCAACAAAAATGTACTTAATGTCCCAACCCATCTTCGTCACAGTCAATGTTTTGGTGTGAGAACAGAAGTAGATTAAAACAGAATCGTCGAGAAAATTTGACGATTTAGACCAAAAGTTCCTACTACTAAAACAAAACACTATCACACTTTGTCGACGGCACCAAAACTACTCTCCGGGTAAAAGGTAAAATATAGACGTTCTACAACCGCTGTAGTCCGGGTCCCTTAGTCCGTCGACTCTTCGGAGAGTGACCTCTTTCGTCATCTGTGTCCTGTTCCTTAGAAAGAGTCTCCGTCGACAAAGAACTTTACTCTTCTCTCACAGGTTCGTTTCGAGTCAAGTACGTCAGTTCCCGGTCCCTGGTCGGAAATCGTACTCCTCGTCTCTCCATGAGGTCCTTCCTACTCAATGCACATTTAAAGTGGGGTGTGACCTAACAATCAGGACCTTCTCTCTCCTTCGACCCCTACATGGGTTGGAGTCGAGTAGAAGATCGCGTAACCGGGGACACGAAGATACGTCAACACCCACGTAGTGTAGTGTTTGAGTAGGAAGGTCGTACCCAGACGTACCTTCGTTTTAGATCTTTGAGACCCAAGGACGGAGGAAAGAATCGTTCGTGCATTCTGTTCTGGACGTACAGATACTCCGACCACCGAGTTCTATCTTGGAGTAGAAACCGAGTGGTGGCAGGACCACACTGGTGGAGTTTAGACCTGTCAGGAACAGGTCGTCCGCGGTCATCCCGTCAGGTAAAGTCGGTCCCCAGTGGACACACGTAACGACGGGGGTGGGACGAGAGACTCCTCCTGAGTCTCGGGCCTCGAAATTTGAAAAGGTGATTGTCCTGAAGAAAGATCGTTGGTAGTTTAAACTTCCAAACTTTCCAAAACAACAACAAATCAGCACTTCAGTACAGACTGAGAAACGCTGGGGTACCTGACATCGTACGACCAGGGGAGACAGGAAATGACAGAGGACTTCAAACGAGTTAGAGTACAGGTAACTTAGTCACTACAATAGGTTGGTAGAGTAAGAGACAGTAGGAGAAGACGAGGACGGGAGCCAGAAAGGGTCGTAGTCCCAGAAAGGATTACTCAACCGAGAAGTATATTCCACCGGTTTCATAGTCGGGAAGAATACTTAGAAGTCCCAACTAAATGAGATCTTGACTAACCTCGTAGTTAAGAAGTCACGAGTCGAAAGAAATACCAGGTTGGGAGTGTAGACATGTACTGATGACCTTTTTGGTATCGAAATTGACATGTCTGGAAACAGTCGTTTCACTGCGAAGACGAAAGGTTATAAGACAGATCCACAGTATCGAAAAGAAGGTTCCTTGTTCACAGAAAATTAAAGTACCGACATCGGTGACAAATGTGACTAGAACTTCGGGTTCCTTTCAGACAGTGACAAAGGTAAAGGGGGGGTGGATAAACGGTACTTCTCTAACCTGTTCTACGGTACTAGAATCAGAAACTTACAACTCAAAATCCGGTCGGAAAAGTGAGAGGAGAAAGTGGAAGTAGGTCTCCGAAAAACCAAGTAGAAACGAAAGACGGTGATCTCACCATAGTAGACGTATAAACTTTAATAACTATAAAGAGGACATTACAACTAAGGTCGAACACTAAGTAGGTTGGGTCTTAAAGTGTACTACATGAGACGTATATTCAATTTATTCGTCCCACTGTTATATGTCGGAACTGTATGAGGAAAGGGTTAAACCTTGGTCAGACGACAAGGTACAGGTCAAGATTGACAACAGAGAACTAAACGTACGTTTAAAGAGTCCTCTGTACCAAAAAGATCATAAGTACATGTCTACACTCCCAACCTGGTATTTCTTCCGACTCGTGGTTTCTTGACTCCGAAACTTTAACACCACGACCATGAGGGTAGAGAACTTCTTAAAAGGTGTCAAACAACATTTGGTGTGTCAGTTTCCGAAATCACATCAGTTGTTTCGTCTTCTTTCACCATCTCGATTCCCTTGTCCTCTGCGTAAATATCGAGTCGCCAATCCTTCGTCATGACGATAGGACCAACGATTTTCCCATCCGTCTTACAGGAGGGTTTTACGTATACAACTCTGGGTAAGGGGTCACACTACCACAACCCTCCACCCCGGAAACCCTTTACTCCAGTACTCCCACCTCCGGTGTACTTACCCTAATCTCAGGAATCTTTTCCCGGGGGTCTGTCGAGGGACGGGGAAGGAGGTACGTTGTTATACCGTCCTTGTGCCACCAAATACTTGGCCCTTCACCCAGGAGTGTTCTGTCGGTTGGGTGACCGTCGAACTAGTATCTGAAGGATTTGAAGTCTTGCTACTCTTTATTCACTAACAACAAATTTTGTTTTGTTTGTTTTTACATGAGAGGAGGCTGAGACCAACCGTTTATCAACAGTAAGACTCACGACCTTTCGGATCGGACGGACGTGGTTGTGTCCGGGGAACGAAGGTGGAGACCTCTGATCAACTGTAGATCGTGTCGTNAAGGTCTTTTTGTAGATAAAGACGAAATAACTGATACGGTTTCGGAAACTGACACACCTAGTGTTATTTGACACCCTTTAAGATTTTCTCTACCTTATAGTCTGGTGGACTGGACGGAGAACTCTTTGGATATACGTCCAGTCCTTCGTTGTCAATCTTGACCCGTACTTTGTTGTCTGACCAAGGTTTATCCTTTTCCTGATGCAGTTCCGACAGATAACAGTGGGACGAATAAATTGAATATACGTCTCATGTAGTACTCTTTGCGACCTGACCTTCTTCGTGTTCGACCTTAGTTCTAACGGTCCTCTTTATAGTTATTGGACTCTATACGTCTACTGTGGTGGGAATATCGTCTTTCACTTCTCCTTGATTTTTCGGAGGACTACTTTCACTTTCTCCTCTCACTTTTTCAACCGAATTTCGAGTTGTAAGTCTTTTGCTTCTAGTACCGTAGACCAGGATAGTGAAGTATCCTTTATCTACCCCTTTGTCATCTTTGTAACAGTCTGAAATAAAAAACCCCGAGGCTTTAGTGACGTCTATCACTGACGTCGGTACTTTAATTTTCTTCGAATGAGGAACCTTCGTTTCAATACTGGTTGGATCTATCGTATAAGTTTTCTCTCTGTAATGAAACGGTTGATTCCAGGTAGATCAGTTCCGATACCAAAAAGGTCACCGTAATACCTACACTCTCAACCTGACACTTCTTCCGACTCGCGGCTTCTTAACTACGAAAACTTGACACCACAACCTCTTCTGAGAACTCTCAGGGAACCTGACGTTCCTCTAGGTTGATCAGGTAGGATTTCCTCTGGTCAGAACCCACAAGTAACCTTCCTGACTACGATTCCGACTTTGAGATTATGAAACCGGTGGAGTACACTTCACAACTCAGAAACCTTTTCTGAGACTACGACCCTCCCTAACCCTCGTCCTCCTTTTCCCCTGCTGTCTCCTACTCTACCGACCTACCGTATGGCTGAGCTACGTGTACTGAAACCCACTTGAGACCCTCAACCACTACCTGTCCCTCCGGACCGCACGATGCTAAGTACCCCAGTGCTTCTCAGCCTGTGTTGACTCGTTGACTTGACTTGACATGGGCTGATCAACAACTTTCACTTTCACTTCTCTGAGTCAACACAGACTGAGAGACGTTGGGGTACCTGACATCGGATGGTACGAGGAGACAGCTACCCTAAAACATTCGTTCTCATGACCTCACCCAAGGAAGAGGTTTCCTAGAAGGGCTGGGTCCCTAGGTTGGGTCCAGAGGACGTAACATCCGTCTACGAAATGACAGACTTTGTGAGTAATCAACAATTTATAAAAATTTCAATGAGGACTCAATCTTTTATTACTTTAGTGGATAACGAACTTCGTAAAGGCCTCAGACTGACGAAGAGGAACGAGAAGAGGGGATAGGACTCTTGGAGAACGGTAGGTGAGGGAGTAATGATACACAGAATGACCTTACAGAAGGAAAGGACTTCAATGTCCGTCGACTTGTCGTCATCCGATTTGACAATACCTCTAGAATTCGACGACCTAGCAATGTTCGACTTTAACTAATGTAGACTCAACCTCTTAAAGTCTTACTCTCTTGTACCATGAACTTGTTTCGACCTTTAAAACCACAAAAAATTATACACATGCCAAAACACGACTAAGGACGGAACAGGGAAAACACGGTCATTATAAGCAACACAGGTTTCATTACAGCTAAGGTTAATAAGAAAAAAAGAGGAGCAGAAAATCAAGTAATTTCTCCCACCAAAAAAAAAAAAAGGAAAAATAATTCGAAGATTCTCCGTGAACGAAAGAAAAATTTTCTACATGTCAGTAAAAATAGAGTACGGTACTGGTGTAGTGTACCGTACGACCTAGAATAGTTATTAAGAGGTCAATCCCTATCTTGGGAACGGGGGACGTCACCTTCATGGGTCAGAATTGGTGACCTGGTGATCCCTTCAGGACCGTAAACAAAGGAAAAGTGATTCATTAATATTAATACAAAAGTACCACTATTTTGTCACGAAATTTTTACTAGACTGTCTTCACTCGTTAAAACTGAGTTTTGACAGTGTGTGAAAAAACTATATACAATCGGAGAAGAACGAGAAAATTAGCAGTACAAACACTAAGCCTCTTATGAAAGGAAGGTCGTCAAAGGTAAAATTAGTGACAGTCTAACTTCGATACTCACACGGAATTGTGTGTATTCCCACGATCTAAAATTCAGTTATCTAAGATCTAATTAAAAACAGTAACTAATTTGACTCACTGGATTCTTTTTATTAGAATACAGATTTTGACGAGTAGATACTTAATTGTCCTAACCCTATTTACTATTAGAGTTGAGTGACGGTCGAGATTCCAAGATCTTAAGTAACTACAATAAAAGGACAAGATTCTCATTGTTAATAATCGTACATGTTACAAAAGATATATAGTAGAGTGAGCTCGGAATACCTGGACGTTTGTCCATCCGTTCTACTTATTTCCTAGGAGTAGTCGAATCTCGGATTTTTCTTATTTTTTTTTTAATTCTTTAAGTACTTAATGGGAAGACTTAATGGGTGAGGTTAAAGTTTGTGCCTTACAGCCAAATACCTTCAGTAAGAAAGACGGAGGTAGTGTCCACAATCGTAGCCTTACACAACCGACTCGATCCGTAGGACCACACTTTACTATCAATGCGTCGTCGATCAACAATTTGTATACACAAACACACATTTGTATTATACATATATTTGTGTCATCCTCCATCGTCCCCCACATCAGTTCGTCCTCCTACCTATTCTCTTTCTTGTCTTAATGGGTAATCGAAACTCCTCTTTTCTTTTCGTGGATTGTAGATAATTGACAGGTTACATACGACAAATACAATAGAATTAATTAGAAGTGTAGTTAGGATACACTTCATGTGTCAGTGAATAGGTAAGATGTCTACCGTCTTTAGATCTGAGTCTCGTCAATTAACCCAATTCAAAAGTATCCAATCTCAGTTATAAATAAATATATGGTCGTACGGAAAGGTACCGTAGGAACTTCGTTAAGTAAATGGGAAATTGGGTAAGTCAATTGTGTGAAAATAACTTGTGAATCATACGCAGTCCCAAAGGGACCCCCGAGTCTATCATTTCTGAGACGGACGTCACGTCTTCAGGACCCAAACTAGGGACCCAGTCCTTCCAGGGGACCTTTTCCCTTACCGATGGATGGGGTTATAAGAACGGACGTTTTAGGGTACCTGCCTCCTCGGACCGTCCGATGTCAGGTACCCCAGTGTTTCTCGACCTGTACTGACTCACTGATTGTGTAAGTGAAGAGTGAAATCGTACAAAATCCGAAACACGATCCGTCACTCGTTTTGAGTTGTGGCTTTGTCTAGAGACGGTAAGTCCCAAATGTTTAAGATGTAAGAACTATAGACACCGACGATGCCTCCACCCTACACCATCCCTATTCTCCAATCCCTCTCTCAACCTAGTCCCGGTACCACTATTTTGGACACTGTTATCCTAGAACCCCCGTTACCCCTTCGGGACTGAACAACAATGACAAGTCTGTGATTCAGCACAGGTTGAGAAACGTTGGGGTACCTGACGTCGTACGGTCCGAGGGGACAGAAAGTCACGACGACGACGATTCAGTGAAGTCGGCACAGGCTGAGACACGCTGGGGTATCTGCCGTCGGGTGGTCCGAGGAGGCGGGTACCCTAAAGAGTCCGTTCTCATGACCTCACCCCACGGTAACGGACAGAGGCCCCTAAACGAGTCTAAGTACAGGCAACTCAGTCGCTGCGATAGATTGGTAGAGTAGGAGACGACGGCGGAAGATGAAAACGGAAGTTAGAAAGGGTCGTAGTCCCAGAAAAGGTCACTCAGCAGAGAAACAGTTTTACAACCTCGAAGTCGTAAACAGGAAGGTTACTTATAAGTCCTGACTAAAGGAAATCCCGACTAACCAAACTAGAGGAACGTCAGGTTCCCTGAGAGTTTTCAGAAGAGGTCGTGGTGTCAAGCTTTCGTAGTTAAGAAATCGTGAGTCGGAAAAAATACCAGGTCGAGAGTGGAGGTATGTACTGATGACTTTTACGGTATCGAAACTAGCTAAGTATCGTGAACTGTTAAAGATATATATCTACGAGGGTCCTATTGAATAGAGTTAATTACGGTACGGTAGTGACTTGTGTCTCTCCTCTATGTTTGTTAGAGGACTCGACTATATACGATCGAGGGTGTGTGACGACCAGTGTCATGTTCATTTTCTTTTCTTTTCCTGAAGATTGTTGATTTTATTCCTATAGACTGAAGGGTGTCCGTGTTCTCATAGATTATAACATCTCTCGTAATACTAAACAATCTATACAAAAGATAAATAAATAGTACACATTAGGAGTGTTGGGGTACCCTTTTTCTTGTAAAATTTTTAAATCAAAATACAACCTCATATCGATTAAATGTTACAACATAATTAAAGTCCACATGTCGTTTCATTAAATCAATATATATATGTATATAATTAAAAAGTCCAAGAAAAGAGGATACCCAATAATGTCTAATAACTCCCCTCAAGGGACACTAGATGTCGTCCAAGAATAATGAATAGATACAATATATAGCATCACACATATACAAGTAGGGTTGGAGGATTAAATAGGGAGAGAGGTGGTAGAAAGGGGAAACCATTGGCATCCAAACGTAAGATTCAAACACTCCAGACAAAGACAAAACATTTATTCAAGTAAACATAGTAAAAATCTAAAGTGTATGTTCATTAAAGTATAAACAGAAACTGACTGAATGAAGTAAATTATACTATTAGAGATTCAGATAGGTACAAATACGTTTACTATAATAAATTAAGAAGAATACCGACTCATCATGAGGTAACATATATAAATTGTGTAAAAGAAATAGGTAAGGAGATAACTACCCGTAAACCCAGTGAAGGTACAGAACCGATAACATTTATCACAACGTTACTTGTAACCCCACGTACATAAAAAAGTTTCAAACATATACGGGGTCCTCACCCTAACGACCTAGTATACCGTAACGATAAAAATCAAAGTTTTCCTTAAAAGTACGACAAGAGGTATCACCGACATAGGTAAATATAAGGGAAGTTGTCACGTCCCCCAAAGGACTTTTACGTAAAACTTCTACCATATTAATTTGGTGGGACTCCGACTCATGGAGTAGGTCATAGTGTATCGAGTTTTCGTCACCTTGGTTCGAAGTTTTTGGTACGGAAAGTGATATAGGGGACCGAGTCTTTTGGTTCTAACCAATGATTAAAAATTCACGGATGAAATATTCAGATAAGAAAGTGAACCAACCTTGTATCACTACTCTGATTACGATGTAAAAAAAAAAGATTAAAGATAATAAGTAGTAGGTGTCGGTTATTTGTGTGGGAATTATTTTGGTCGCCAACGGAAACCAATACCTGTTCGTACGCTCACACTTTCTCCGACTACTGACAGTCTGTTTGGGTTGTCACCATGGATGGTTTCTGAAGTTAGACTCAGTCACGGCAGTGAAGGTATAAGGTTTCGGTCTTGAGGAGAAATGTATTCATTAGAAGGAAACCCTGTTGAAGTATCGGATGTCAGTAATTTTTTACTACGATGATTTCGTTGAATCACATTCCGACCTTCGGTTCTTCGTTAGTTGAAGAGTACCTGGGTGTCGTTTGACTACTGACAATGTGTCGGTCATCCGTATCTTCCGTTACCGTGGGGTGAGGTCATGCGAACGGACCTTTTAGGGTACCCGCCTCCTC
Source organism: Capra ibex (assembly GCA_006410555.1). Lineage (NCBI taxonomy): Eukaryota > Metazoa > Chordata > Mammalia > Artiodactyla > Bovidae > Capra > Capra ibex. Next base: position 11,523,396 of record SJYO01014747.1, on the reverse strand, counting down.
GGGTCATCCGACGTCAAGTACCCCAGCGACTCCCAGCCTGTGCTGACTCGTTGAAGTGAAAGTGAAAAGTGAAGGTACGTAACCTCTTCCGTTACCTTTGGGTGAGGTCACAAGAACGGACCTCTTAGGGTCCCTTCCGCCTCGGACCACCCGACGGCAGATACCCCAGCGTGTCTCAGCCTATGTTGACTTCACTAAATCGTCGTCGTCGTCGTCGTCGTCGTCCGTAAAACACCTTAACCGTAAAAGTATATCCGAAAATTAAACAACCGACAGAGTAGACTCGTCCTACTTCAACCTCACTTGTAGTCATGTGCATAGGTATCGTGTCCACACTCTTTTCTCGTTTAATAAGAGTCTATCGTATTGTCTCTTTACACGTTCATCTATACCGGTCACCTAACTCCTGTCAGTTGCAAAGGGCTTGCGGGTCGTACACGACTCGACACGACACGTACGAGTCACCACGGGTTGAGACACTGAAGTACCTAACATAGGGTGGTCCGAGCACGTAAGTACCCTAAAAGGTTCGTTTTTATGACCTCACCCAACCGTAAACGAGGAGGTCCCCTTAGAAGGTCTGGGTTCCTAATTTGGGTACAGAGGACACAGAGGATGGAACCGTCCATCTGAGAAATGATGGCTCGATGGACCATTCGGGTACACGATTCGTGAAACGATCTTTGGATACACCTACTGGTTCTATATACAGAACTAAGAGTAGGGACTTTTCTTCCAAATCTTTTGAGTCATTATGTGGTCCGAAAAATCCTACACCCGTCGGTGGTTTTTCTTTACACATGACAAGACTAACCCCGGCTTAGGATCGAGACGATACGTGGTGGTACCCTAGGACCCCTCTAATAGAGTTCAAGGAACTTAGGGTCGAAGAGTACCCATTATAAATGGAACTTATATAAAGTGTCCGTGAACGGTGTATCATCGTTAAGTTCACTACCATTAGAAGAACAATAATAAAAGTTGGTTCCTTACAGATGCCACCCCTTCGTGACTACCTTAAAGTAGTCCAATCTTGATTCCAGTTTTTTGAACTCAAAAAGACCCCTGGAAGGAGTGACTCTCAAGGTCAAAAAGTAAAACTGACACGGATATAAGAACCGCACCGAGACGAATACAGTTAGATCCACGACACGTGATTCTTACCCCAATTCACGTGGAGACCAACTGTATGAGATTGAAACGTGTAATTTTGATATATCCTTTCCTACCATACAACTCAAGAAGACTTAATTACTTCCTACTCTAATTTTTAAAAGAGAAAACCCTTCTGATGAAATACGATGAAATACGATATAAGAAATGTTAGAGAACTAAAGAATATTTCGTTTAGAAATTAAAAGGTTTATTAACATATACATAATTGGGTGAACTGGGACTGTCCTAGAAACACTTCTTCCACCCCGTTCATCAACAAGTAAAAGGGTAAAGTGTCTATTGTTTCGACTCTGATCCATTTGATGCCAAAATTGGTTATACAGCTCCAACTAAGATATCGTAGCAAACATAAAGTAATGATAGAAACAGATAAAGGAGACCTTTTAAACAATATGCATAATAAAAATGATTACCGAGTCTTCCATTTCTTAGGGAGATGTTACTTCCTTTGGGCCTAAGCTAGGGACCCAGCACTTCTAGGGGACCTCTTCCCTTACCGATGAGTGAGGTCATAAGAACGGACCTCCTAAGGTGCCTGTACCCCAGTTTTCTCAACCTGTACTGACTCACTGATTACGAATGTTAGTAATAAAACATGTCACGAATTGTACACGTGTGATTTAACGAAGTCATTCCTGACATCGGACAGTCCGAGGAGACGGGTACCCTAAGAGGTCCGTTCTTATGACCTCAACCAACGGTACGAGAGGAGGTCCCCTAGAAGGACTGGGTCTCTAACTTGGGTACAGAGTATACAGAGGACGTCACTGTCTAAGAAGTGTTGATCACGGTGGACCCTTCGAGATGTTATATGGAACCGTTTATATAATCTCATTCTTTATGTAAAAAGTAAGTTTAATAACGATATTACGTAATTTATAAATGAATATAAAAAGTTCTGAGACTAAGTTGGTCGTGAAGTAAAGATTTTGAGAATATTAAAAATTTTAACTCTGTGAAGGTGTCGTCGTTACCTTTTATTCAACGTCAAGGATTATACGTAAGTTATAATTTATTCGTAAAAGAACAAATCATCTTCTCGTTTCCACACCATTGTGATTTGTCTATCGTAGTAATTTATCTAAAGTATTGTGAATTAGAGAGGGAAGGACGATACATAAACTCAATTATACTCGTAAACAGTTAACGTAACTTTACCTGAACCATAGAAGAAAGGGTGTACCCTTGTCTTAAAGATCCAGTTATCCGGGAATTTACAGTACTTAACGTTATATCTACCGTCTACTGTGAACAGTTTCTGAGCCACTAGTTAAGTCTATGTTTAGACTGAACTCCTGACTCCTCGGGTTTAGTTTAGCTACGCACTCTATTTCAGGTCCAAATCGTACACTGTACCACTCACCGTGGAAAGTACCCTGTTTCGACGTCCTTGGGGTGACTCTGACTGTGAGCTTCCGAAAGAGTAAAGAGCAGTCCGGTCCCAACCTAGTGAAGAGAAAAAGATCGTGATACAGACGATCTGAAAGGTAATCCGTCGACCCGTTCCCCCTTTTTCCTTCCTCGGGTGTATTTGATGGAGAGTTTTAGGACGCTGAAGACGAAAGACCATGTTAAAAAGTGCGTTTGTCTACAACCTACGACCACCCCTGGGTCACTCTTTGGATGTCTTTGTTTAGAGACCATATAGATATTCGTTTTACCCAAGTTTACGTCTACCTCTCCTCGTTGAGATCACTCGGTAGGTAGCGACTCTTGTGGTGCCGTCCACTGTACAATTCAATGTTTTCCTCCCGACCTAGTTTTCGATACTCGGACGCCTTGTGTCCTCGGTAGAAAGGGTTCACTATTATTGATACAAATCCCTCATGAGTGATCCACAGTATGTATTCTAAAATATTCAGTAATCATTCTGAAAATATAAATAATAGAGTTTTGTATAAATGTATCCGAGGGATTCAATCCGTAACGAGGTCTTTACTTCTTTCGTTCAGGACTCAAGTGTACTTTCGACCCTAGACTTTCGTCTCGACTGAGGCTGAAAATTGGTACCGGGGAATAGAAAAATAAGTGGAGATGTGTAAGGTAACCTCTTCCGTTACCGTGGGGTGAGATCATGAAAACGGACCTTTTAGGGTACCCGTCTCCTCGGACTATCTGACGTCAAGTACCCCAGCGGACCTCAGTCTGTACTGACTCACTGAAGTGAAAGTGAAAAGTGAAAGTACGTAACCTCTTCCTTTACCGTTGGGTGAGGTCACAAGAACGGACCTCTTAGGGTCCCTGCCGCCTCGGACCACCCGACGACAGATATCCCAGCGTGTCTCAGCCTGTTCTGACTGCGCTGAATCGTCGTCGTCGTCGTAGGTAAGGTATCACAAGTGTGTTATCCTGAGTCTCTTGACCTAACCCACCTTTACTTACTTTAAATTTTCAAAGTAGACTTTGGTCTTAGACTATGTTAGTGTTCCAGTGAGAGTTGTCCTTTTTTAAGCTTACTTTGTAGAAATTGGGTGCAGAATCTTGACTTCTTATTAAAAGATAAAATTAAGTAAGTAAATGACCACTTACTTTTTTTTTATACATAAACTATGGATGAGCCGCGGTCTAAACGACTACAAACCCTTATCAGACACCGTTTGCTTTGTCCGTTCCAGACAAAGGTACGTCAAACCAAGGTCACCCCTTCTACCATCAGTGATAATTCACGATATTTCCTTTATTTCTCCATAAAAATCTTCCTTATAACTTCCTTCCGAAGAAACTTTACTGGGGGAATAACCCTGGTTTTGTTCTTTCTTGGTCCGTACTCTTATTTACCCCTTTTGAAAGGTTTATATCTCTTTTGTCGTTCACTTTTCTAGGGCTCCGTCTTTCTTAGATCCACACTTGTTCCTGATCTTTTCTGGTTCCACGACCGTCCAGGGTTCGCTCCCTCTTCCGTCTATGTGTCTCTTAGACTCTCCCTCGCCCCGGAGGACCCGGTCGTCAGGTGTCCCATGACACTCACGTTGCGTTTGGAAACTTTCTATAAATTCGACCTTTAACTGTGTCCACCAAACATCCGATAACTGTCTCTATACCAATGGATTACTCTCCTACCCCGAAGGGACCACCGAGTCACCATTTCTTAGGCGGACGTTACGTCCTCTGAACCCAGACTAGGGAGCCAACCCTTCTAGGGGACCTCTTCCTTTACCGTTGGGTGAGGTCACAAGAACGAACCTCTTAAGGTACCTGTCTCCTCGGACCGCCCGATATCAGGTATCCTAGCGTTTCTCAGACTGTACTGAACCACTGACTTGTTGTTGTTACTCTCCTGTATTTAAATTTAACTGTTTATCGATGGAGGAATTCGTGCACTCATTTATTCATCGATTTTGAGTCCTGTATCGGAATCTCTAGGTAGTTGTATTTGACCGTTTCCTTCACGGTGTTTGACTTTACTTACCTGTTGCGACCTGTCACTTCTCTCCTGTCGAGTCTATCTCGACGGTTCCCTGGATCCTCTCCTGTCACCTTTTCCATCCGTTCCTCTCCGAAACCTTTACTTTCACGTGTGAGTCACTTCCTTAAAAGATCTTATAGACCAGTCACATCTCTCGTGTGGTTCTTCCTTTAACCATTTAAGTTACAGGTACCTTTAAGGTATCGTTTCCTCCGGTATTGTAACAGGACTTTTCGTTAAAACAGTGCAAAATCCTGGTGAAAATCGGCCAGGAGACTTAAAGCTAACATGATTACCGAATGAAGTCAAAAACATAACGTGTTTGGCATTAAAAAACTTTAGGAGACGAGAAATACGTATGAGAAAGACAAGTCACCCTTTCTATACGGTAGGATAATAATTAATCTAGGGATCGTAAAGGGAAATAGACATATGAGACGTCAGAGAGACGTAAAAGAAACTTACCCGAGACGTACAGTCGACTATTAAAGTGCAACAGGTCTGCAACTCGGAGAGTTACGCGTCAACGGGTAGTTTTCTATTTCGTAGTACAGGGATACTTCAAGGTCGTCCTTCCCGGGACGTCTTCTTTAAACCCAAGCCCAAATTCTACGGAGAACCACCGAGGTTTGTCACAGTCCCCTTCCCCTACGACCCTATTACCCAACTCCCACCCTCACCTCCTCCCTTATAACCTACTGTCCAACGACTTAGCCCTTGGGACTGTGAACACTTCATGAGACAGTCCTTGTAATTCATAGGTTTTCACTATTTCGAAGTTAAACGATCAGGTAATCTGATTAATGACGTTATTAATTCATTGATGAACTAATCTTGATTACCCATGGATTAATAGGTCCTCTTTTCATAGTCCACCGTTAATAGTCCACCGTTAATTATCTGACCTCAATTACAGAATCGTGACAGAAACATACTTAAGTATTCGTTCCATTTCTTTTGTTTGTTATTGAATAATTATAAATAACCATGGTGTCACAAAAAGTCGAACAAAGTAAATGTGTCTTGGTTAATCACCTCTCTGGCACTCTCAGCGTCTTATATTTCCCTAACTTTGTGTCGATCGAAAAATTTCCATGTCCTAGAGTAATCGTTATTGCTGATTATGAATTGGTCTTAGTTGGACACTATAATCGAAACAACGACATTTAGATAACTTTCCCCTAGTGTCTCCACTTTTTAGTTATCAGTACTATTTTAGACACCCTTTAACCGATTACATAACTTCAGTTCCCGGAATAATTTCGAAAAAGGACCAGGTGACCTTTGGAACGTAGATAAAGTTGGTGGAAGGAGGACGCGGGGATGAAAATTTACCGACCCCTCTTTCGACCCACCCTTCTTTGCATTGAATCATCGTTTCTTTGAAAAGAATACTTGTGTATAGTGCATCTTCGGAACCTAAAGAGTGTAATACTCTCCAATGGAGAGATTCGGTCACAAACACTTCGTAACTGATGTGGGATGCCAATTTATAGTCTTTCGTAAACAATACTTTATTTCGCAACCTTGTTCTGAAAGTAGGTGTCGATACAACAAGATGCCCATGTCGAGACGGAGTATGTTTTGGTGAAACGATGTTTCTTAGTCCGTCACAAGCTTTACGTAGTGAGTTCAAATCTCCTCTTTTGTCCAGTCGATAAATAAATAAATAAGAAATTAAGCTCTTTTGTGTACGATGTTCCAACATTCCGAAGACCCGTTTGTATTCTTGTTCTCGGCTTGACGCCCTAGTCCTCTCTCTTTTAGACAAGATGACTTGTCAGACTCAACTTGTAAAATCGACGCATTACTTTTATTTTCGATGTACGAAGAATAAAAGAAAGGATCCAAAGTGCTTCAGAGAAAAAGTTCAGTTGATAAAAATTTTTAAGTCCTCCCCAAACCTGGACACAATTTAAATAATTGTAAAATTTTCAGTATATTAATTGGGACACCATCTCCTTTTGGGGTAAATGAAAATAAAATAAAGGAACGGATCATATTTATTAACTTTACCCAAAATTAGTATAAAATCCCTTTTTTTTTGTTAGTGGAATATACTCTTACATATGTCACTGTTTACCTCTATTTAGATTTTAAATATCTTTCCCTCGTAAACGTATTTGACGTCTTAGGTTTGTATATCCTGTAATTCTCATTGTTAACAACGTCTCCCGTACTTTTTAAGTTGAAACCAAAGAACTGTCCTCGGATCTAAGGATTGTACTAATTCTATTATATAGTGTGCCGGGAGAGAATAATTTCCGTATTAACAACAATCCTGGTCTTCACCACAATTGCGATTAGATCAAAATATATACATGTTTATGCCTCTCTTCGCTTGAACCCTCTGCACGCGAAACCACTAGGTATCCGTAAAATAATTACAAACTTATTATTGGCGGATCTCCCGGACAATATTTAATTTCCCTGCCTAACTCTATATTTAAAAATACTCCTGATCAATATGTAAAGGTAATACACAAATTTTTACTTCCTTAATGACACTCGTGACGTCGTGAGTGTAAATAAACTCCACTAAACCTACCCCCCTGCCGCCTCCTCTCGCCGACGGACCACCGTCCTTCTTTCTACATAGACAGGGAAACTTCTCTATGTAGTATACAGTACGTACTTGAGACAAGATGGTCTCTGTAAGGAAGCGACGGCTTAGCCGTACTAATAAAGACGCTGTTATCGCTCACTACTATCTCGCACTCCAAGTTCGGTGAATTCCCCCAAAGTATACCAATTTAGGACCTTCTGAGCCGATAATAGATAGCCCGATTACGTTATTACCTTCAGTCACTAATGGTCCTTCGGTAAGACTCAGGAGAGGGACGAGGTCTCCATGGTAGATCCCGAAATGTTCACCGGGTTTAGGGAAATCTCTTCGTCTAGGGTCATTTACCGTTAGTCGCAAGAAGGAGGCTCAGAAGGTAGTCCAAAGAGCCGTGACGGGAGTCCAAGCGTGTATCTTACCCAGACACTTAAAGGTGACAAATACTCGACATGGAAGTCTCCTAAGTCCTTCCGGGAGCGGTCGACCGAGTGTGCAGATACACGAGTATGCGAGTGTGTCTATTTCCGTGTCAATGTTGATACACAGATTTGTATCTAAATCCTTGAACGAATTGGGTGTGGGATTCCTATTCTTGCGTACAATCTCTTCTGACTAATAGGACAATGGACCTCGAGGTACGTTTGAAACTGACAGTCCGTCCAGGTTCCGACGTGAGGTCGGTTCTATGAGTACTTAACCACTAAACTTGTTCGATAAATTGACCACTGAGTCCACGTCTCAAAGGAGTCCACGTCTTCTTTTCGAATGACTGAATGACCCTTCTAATTTACGCTATATAAAAGTCCACGGACGATGTATTATATTATAATTATTTACACATAATCAAACAACCCCGACGACATTATTTCAAGATTTCTGATCTGCTGGAGTGTCTTTACACAACGGAGGGTGAAGACCTCCGACCTTCAGGTTCTAGTTCCCTAACCGTCCCGACCAAGGGAGAGTCCCGACACTTCCTTCCTAGCGAGGTCCGGAGAGAGGAACCAAATATCTGCCGACGGAAGAGGGACACAGAGAAAAGTAATACAAAAATTTCCAGATAAAAACATAAGTTTAAAGGAAAAAATATTTTGGGAAGTAGTAAAACCTAATCCAGGGTAGGATTACTGGATTAAAATAAAACTAAAGGAGACAGTTCTGGGTAGGAGGTTTATTCCAGTCTAAGACTCCGTGACCCCAATCCTGATTTGTATACTTGAACCCCCGCCCCCTCCTTGTATTAAGCTGGGAGTTGTACAAACTACTTACCCACGTCACTTACTTATGCACACCCAAGTGAGCCAACACAGACTGACAAACCCTAGAGTCCCTGACATCGGGTAGTTCGACAAAACAGGTGCCTTAATAGGGACGTTCTTATGACCTCACTCAACAGTAAAGGAGGAGACCCCCTAGAAGGACTGGGTCCCTAACTTGGGTATAGAGGACACAGAGGACGTAACCGTCCGTCTAAGAAATGGTGACTCGGTAGACCCTTCAGGGATATGTTACTTACTTACTTATGTTTTTTATACTAGGTACTACAATACTACTATTTTTCACACGAAAGTTTGTTTCAAATAAAAGTTTAGTAGTACGGGAGAGAGGGGTCGGAGTAAATCGTTAGACCTATTCTACGAGTTTGAAAGGCATAATGAGTACCAGTGGGTGAATGAGACCTTTGTACTGTCCTTGTAATACTTTAAAAAAAAAAGTAACGTTTAACTGTACTTGATTTGGGACCACACGAGCCGCTAATACCCGGCTCCTAGGTCCACCATCCATTAGGTCATAGGAGGTGGTCGTAAAGGAAGGTCACGGAGACACTCTCAGGGATCACTTTTGGTAGTAGCGAACTTACTAATGTTACTACTAGTTTATTTTCTTCGCTCATCTTCTTTCGTCTTGGGAACAATACGACTAAAATTTTATCTGACATGATAAGTTTCCGTAGAAAAGTTTTGAGGGATTTGGATTCTGGTCTTTTGAGAGATTAGTATCACGATAACCCTTAAATGTAAGGTCTCGTAGTCGAGAAGTGACTGTCCGACGATAAATGGTTAAAATCGTTATTACAATTTTCCGATGTGTTTCCAGACGGAAAGGGTAGTCACACGTCGCGTCAGTCCACTTCGGGTCCCTTGTTCGCCCCACACAGAGGGTCGCCCGTGAGGGGTCGACAGGGACGGGTCTACCAATTATTCCCGGAGGTCCGTGAGAAAAGAGACTGTAGTCAAAGAAGTAGAGATTTACCAAGAAAGATTCTATCTTTTACACTTTAAGGAAGTGGGTGTCACCGTGAAAGTCAAGAACAATAAGATTATAACAAAGGTATCCATCTTGACTCCTCTTCTCCCCGAATTTCGTTGACTACAGAGGTCTTGAACGGAAAAATAAAGTAGAGTTAGAAGACCAAAATTAAGTGTCCGTGTGACTCACCGACTTATCTGACTGAGTACTAACGACTCACGGGCACGCGACACGGAAACTTTCGTCGTCATTACCGCAAAGGAACCCCTCCACCTCCTTTCCTACGAACTTTTACTTTATACGAAGAGACGTAGACGTCTAGAACGCGTCCTCCACGACCCGTGTTTGTCCCCTCCCCCGGAGTCTCCAAGACGCGAGATCGCCAATGGTCTTATTCCACCTCCCTACCGCCCCTGTCCCATGTGGTCAAGGATTCGTAGTCACAAATTAGTGTGGGGTGGGGAGTTGTCACTATGACGTAGTCCTGTTTCTCCTTCCGGACAACAGTCCCTTACGCACTACTGACCTGAGAAGTTGTTGGTATCTAGTCCTCGTCACCGGTAAGTGGTCGGTAGACTGTGTCTAACGGAAGTCTACCAGAGTATTTGATTCCCGAGACCGTGGTGTCAGTCTTCTCCCTCCGTAACCTCACAAAATAGACGGTTTGACCCACACATCTCTACTAACTTCGAGTCTTCTACCCTTTCACCCTTAAACTCGTACCCACATTAAGTCGCGTAAATGGGAGGACCAACGACTTTAAACGCGCTTATGTCGAGATAGATATTAGCCAGATAGATAGGTAGACAGCTCCTGTATATGTGTATAGACATAAATATAGTGTATGTGTATATAAACCCGTAACCACAATAAAGATCGTCGTGACCCGAAACTGAAAAAAGATCAGTCCTTTATTTCGATCTTCTCCAGAACAGTAAGGGAGTAGAAGAGTATAACGACGCCAGAAGAACTACAGTTTCCCCCGTTTTTACTTTGTATTAGACTACTCTTTTCCTTACTATGTTACAAGTCTTTTACAAAAAAAGGGAAGGTTCTCAAACTAAAGTGACACAGAGTCCACTTTCAAGTCAAACCAAGAATAAAATAGGTGTGGTAAACGGGTAGGGGACACTCTGAGAGTCGAGGGGTTTAGGGGATGTAGTACGACGAACACAAATCGAGGTAGAAAGAGTAGAAACTCATTACACCAATACAATACTTCACCGGACCTGGACGGGATCGTAAATTTTGTACCGGACAGAGTATAGGACATGGGATCTTTTTGTTTAGGTGAAGCAAGAAAGAACAAGTTATGAAGGTTAGGTAACGGGTTTGAGACTTGAAGAACAATAACATAAGAACGTCGGCGTCTCTGGTAACAACTAAATTTGTTTGTTTGTTGACCCAAAGAAGTTCGAGTCACTGTAAGAAGAGGGGAAAAGTCGAATCAATGGGTAATAAACCCCCCGAAGTGTCCACCGTGATCGGACGGTTACGTCCTCTGAATTCTGTGACCTAAGGTAGGGTCCCAGTCCTTCTAGAGGACCTTCTCCCGTACCGTTGAGTGAGGTCATAAGAACTGACCTCTTAGGGTACCTGTCTCCTCGGACCGTGCAAGTGTCTCAAAGATTCTCACCCTTGTTGACTTCACTAAATCGTACGCATATAAGTAATAAAATTAGTAAGTGGGTTCCTCTACTTCTCTTAGACATCACTCCAAGTCAAGTCAAGTCAAGTCAAGTCAGCGAGTCAGTACAGGTTGAGAAACGTTGGGGTACCTGACGTCGTGCGGTCCGGAGGGGACAGGTAGTGGTTGAGGGTCTCAAATGGGTCTGAGTACAGGTAACTCAGCCACTACGGTAGGTTGGTAGAGTAGGAGACAGTAGGGGAAGAGGAGGACGGAAGTTAGAAAGGGTCGTAGTCCTAGAAAAGATTACTCAGTCAAGAAGTGTAGTCCACCAGTTTCCAAGTCTCAAAGTCGAGGTCGTAGTCAGGAAGATTACTTATAAGTCCCGACTAAAGGAAATCCTACCTGACCAACCTAGAGGAACGAAAGGTTCTCTGAGAGTTCTCAGAAGAGGTTGTGGTGTCAAGTTTTCGTAGTTAAAAAGTTCCGAGTCGAAAGAAATACCAGATTGAGAGTGTAGGCATGTACTGATGACCCTTTTGGTATCGAAACTGATCTACCTGGAAACAGATTTCATTGTAGAGACAAAAAATTATACGACAGATCCAAACAGTATCGAAAAGAAGGTTCCTCATTCCTAGAAAATTAAAGTACCAACGTCAGTGGTAGACGTCACTAAAACCTCGGGTTCTTTTATTTCACAGTGACAAAGGTAACAAAGGGGTAGATAAACGGTACTTCACTACCTTGTTCTACGGTACTAGAACCAAAAAACTTACAACTCAAAATTCCGTGAAAAAGTGAGAGGAGAAAGTGGAAGTAGTTCTCCGAGAAATCAAGGAAACGAAAGACGGTATTCCCATCACAATAGAACACTAAATAAGTATAGTCGTAAAGAGTACTACATGTGACGTATATTCAATTTCTTAGTCTCACCGTTATATGTCGGAACTGTATGAGGAAAGGGTTAAACCTTGGTTAGACAACAAGGTACAGGTCAAGATTGACAACGAAGAACTGGACGCATGTCCAAAGAGTCCTCTGTCCATTCCACCAGGCCATAAGGGTAGAGAACTTCTTAAAAGGTGTCAAACAACACGAGTGTGTCAGTTTCTGAAATCACATCAGTTATTTCGTCTTTATCTACAAAAAGACTTTGAGAGAACGAAAAAACTACTAGGTTAGTCAAGTCAAGTCAAGTCAGTGAGTCAGTACAGACTGAGAAACGCTGGGGTACTTAACGTCATATGGTCCGGAGGGACAGGTAGTGGTTGAGGGCCTCAAGTGAGTCTGAGTGTAGGTAGCTCAGGCACTACGGTAGGTCGGTAGAGTAGGAGACAGCAGGGGAAGAGGAGGACGGGGGGTAGGGAGGGTCGTAGTCTCAGAAAAGGTTACTCAGTTGAGAAGCGTACCGGTTTCATGACCTCAAAGTCAAAATCGTAGTAAGGAACGTTTCTTTAGGGTCCCGACTAGAGGAAGTCTTACCTGACCAACCTAGAGGAGAGTTCTCAGAAGAGGTTGTGGTGTCAAGTTTTCGTAGTTAAGAAGCCGTGAGTCGGAAGAAGTGTCAGGTTGAGAGTGTAGGTATGTACTGGTGACCTTTTTGCTATCGAAACTGATCTGCCTGGAATCAGTCGTTTCATTACAGAGACGAAAACTTATACGATAGATCCAACCAGTATTGAAGAGAAGGTTCCTCATTCGTAGAAAATTAAAGTACCGACGTCAGTGGTAGACGTCACTAAAACCTCGGGTTTTTTTATTTCAGACTGTGACAAAGGTGACAAAGGGGTAGATAAAGGGTACTTCACTACCCTGGTCCACGGTACTAGAATCAAAAGACTTACAACTCGAAATTCGGTTGAAAAAGTCAGAGGAGAAAGTGAAAGTAGTTCTCCGAAAAATCAAGGAGAAGTGAAAGACGGTATTCCCACCACAGTAGACGTATACACTCCAATAACTATAAAGAGGACCGTTAGAACTAAGGTCGAACACGAAGAAGGTCAGGTCGCAAAGAGTACTACATGAGACATTTCTTCAATTTATTCGTCCCACTGTTATATGTCGGAACTGCATGAGGAAAAGGATAAACATTGGTCAGACAAAAAGGTACAGGTGAAGATTGACAACGAAGGACTGGACGTATGTCTAGGTTACCTACCACAGTTAAACTAGAGACCAAGGAGACGGAAAAGATTTAGGTCGAACTTGTAGACCTTAAAGAGTCAAGTACACGACAACTTCGGAGCAAACCTCTTAAAGCTTGTAATGAAACGATCGTACACTCTATTTCACGTAAACTTGTAAGAAACCGTAACGGAAAGAAACCCTAACCTTACTTTTGACTGGAAAAGGCCAGGACACCGGGAACGACTCAAAAGGTTTAAACGACCGTATTACTCACGTCGTGAAAGTGTCGTAATAGAAATCCCAAACTTTATCGAGTTGACCTTAAGGTAGTGGAGGTGGTGATGGAAACAAACATCACTACGAAGGATTTAGGGTGGACAGAAACGTAAGGTCCTACAGCCCGAGATCCACTCACTAGTGTGGTAACACCAATAGACCCAGTACTACTAGAAAAAACATATCAAGAAGACACATAAGAACGGAGGAGAAGGATTATAGAGACAAAGTAAGTACAGGTATGGTAAAGTCAGGTAGAAAGGTACTTTACAAGGAACCACAGAGATTAAAGGAACTTCTCTAGAGATCAGAAAGGGTAACATGACAAAAGGAGATAAAGAAACGTAACTAGTGAATCCTTCCGAAAGAATAGAGAGGAACGATAAGAATCCCTCTCCAATTTCTGTTTTTAACCCACACTTTATTTTCCATTCAATAGGATATCAAAAGATATAAAACTTACTTCTCATCTTGTAAAATGTATTTTTCTTGTAATAATAATCATCATTGGACTTTACTCTGAAATTTATAGAGTTTAAGTCCTTGGTCAGAAGGAAAATATAAAAGAAGGACACTTTTATTACATTTTTCAAGTAAATTGTATAAAAAACCAGTACCACTAACTCTACACAAACTCCCGGGCCGACTGGAGACACGTACTCGAGTGTACACTACGCCGTGACTCTATTCTTTCGTGGACATTGGTAAACTGGACTAACCAGAAGAGATTAATTGGGTGTCCGAATCGGGTCTTGTGAGAACCCCTTTTCTCCACTTCTTAGTACATGAGTCACATCGATAAGTCGAAAATTTTCATGACAACAACTGAGTTTCTCAAATTAGGTGGTGATGGTGGAGGATGAGGACTAAGATCGTGAATTGAACGATAGTCCCTCACTTGTCCCGGGACCCCTTACTTGGTTCGAGTGATAAAGAAACTACGAGAGCTACATTCGAGTTTTCGTAAAAAGGGACTTATCTAGTAAATTAGAGGAACATTGTGTCGTAAGAGAGAACACTCTACCTCCAACAGTATGATCGTATAAAGTTTCCCAATAACCCCCCCTTTTTTTTAGATCAATCGGTAATATTTCGTAAAATGTTTATACTTCACGAAATAGGTCAGATTTATTACGAACTTTCGTATTTTAACATATGTCAATAACTCATAATAGTAACACCGGAGAGACAAAGAGACCCGTAATTAGAAAAGAAGAAAGAATTTAGAGGAAAGTGTAATAATACATCTCTTTATGTCAAGGAGAGAAAAGGGGGAATGATTCCCTAACTCTCAGAAGTCACGACTTCTCCTTTCGAGAATCTTTCTAATGAACAGTTAAGTTCACGTTTTCAAAAGTCGGTCTCTTAACAGTGGTTGTACACTCAGACTTACGGAAGATCTCTTTATCATGTAATGTCACTCCACAATCTAAAAAAAAAAGTTCTAGACTTTTAGATGGAGAATCTTTTATTTTTGTAACTGTTCCTCGTAATCAACAATAACCGTATATTCCGATACCGTATTTATAAACAAGTAGGTAGGGATGTCCTGAACCGGTTTCGAATGTCTTTTTCCTTCTTCTATAGTCAGAAAGAAATGGTGAAGAATTTAACTTCATGTCTACTAAATGTTACAACACAATTAAAGATGACATGTCGCCCCACTGAGTCAATATGGATATATATATAAGAAAAAGTTTGAGAAAAGGTAACAAGAAAGAGTGTCCTACAACTTATTTCAAGGGACACGATATGTGATCCTGGAACAGGAAGTCCCCCAGAAGGGTTGGTCCCTAACTTGGTCCCAGAGACTGTAGAGAACGCGACCGCTCGTACAAGAAATGACGATCGCGGTGGACCCTTCGGGTAGGGTATGTGTGTCCAAACGTAGACGATTAGGGTTTGACGGTTAGGTAGGGAGAGGGTGGCGAGAGAGGGAACCACATGAGAGATGTGGGTACTAAGACAAATCACAATCAGTGAGTCAGTATAGGCTGTGAAACACTGGGGTACCTGACATATCGAGTGGTCCGAGGAGACAGGTTTTTAAGGCTTCACCCATCGGCAAGGAAAGACGTCCTCTAGCAGAGTCGGGTCTCTAGATTGGGTCTAGACGTGACTTCCGTCTAAGAAATGGTAGACTCGGTGGTCCCTTCGCGGAGACAAAGTATCCATCCAAGTAAATTCCCGGGCTAGAAAGACTCAATTTTTGGGAACGAGATAAAGAGTATGTAGGATTTTGTTTAACGGAAAGGGAATAGATACTTGATGACTAATTATATCTGTTTGATCGTACTGGGTTCAATAGACACACTACTACTTTGAAGATAAAACGTGACCTCCCACACACAGGGAAGTTTCTGAACAATTCAGAGTCGAGTTTGTCGGTGGGTGACATCTTTGAGACTCTTGTGACTTTCATCTACAAGCGTGAACATTGAAACGTTTCATACTGGAGATCCGGAGAAGTTGTAATCATATACAACCAAGACTCCTTAAAGAAAATCTTTTATTGGTTTTTCTCTCCTGACGTTTACCTTCGTACCTGAACTTCTTAACTGTAGTGGGTACAACAACGTTATCAATGTCCTTCCTTATTTTCACTAAAGCTCTGTCTTAATATTATAAAATATAAACCCTAAAAACTGAGTCCCGGATCATACTGACTATTCGATTTTATCTAAAAAATAAATCCTTATAATACTAGAGATGTTCATAACATTTGGAAAGATGGACAAGGTTACTTACACTTTAGTGACGTAACCCCCCCTTTTTTTCTAACTCGATGATCCTATCTTTTTCGATAATATTTTAAAGTCAAAATTTGAGATATTAGTCTTATACACGTATATTTATGTATTTTATATTAATATTACCTCATGGATTCCTTCTTAAAGATGTTGACTTTATAAATCAAATAAGGTCGTATAAGTTTAAACGTGATTTAAAGGTTAATAATCTTCTAAATTTTTTACATATATATGTAACGAAGTGTCCACCGTGTCACCATTTCTTAGACGGACGGTTACGTCCTCTACGTTCTCTGTCCTCGAGATAGGGACCCAGCCTTCTAGGGGACCTCTTCATTTACCTGTGGGTGAAGTCATAAGAATGGACCTCTTACGGTATCCGTCTCTTCGGACGACCTGATGTCAGGTGTCCCAGTGTCTCAGTCTGTTTTGACTCGCCAACCCCCGTATGTGTGTGTGTTTGTACGTAATGGGATACTTTCAGAGTCGACAATAGAAATACAATTTGTTCAGATTATACATCATAGATCTTAAAGAAGTGTAGAAATCTCCCTAAATAAATAATTAGTTCTATAAAGAAAGTAAAGAATTTGGTAGTTTACTGGAGACTTTTAACTAGGATGGCGAAATTGACATCCATTTATAGTGGCTACTAGAATTCTTCACCATCGGGTAGAGTCTCCGAACGAAACCGTTTAGAGTCTAAAAGTTAAGGAATTCCGGGGATTATCGTAATTAGTTCCGTCGTGTTGATTGAATTTTCCTTGTCTACTAATTAGAACTGTTATCGTTACATTTATCTTGAGGTTAAGTACTTAACCGCTAATGGAACGGGGGTTGGTGACCCCATAAACGAGAAACAAACGCTAAATGGGACACGGTACATGTGTAATATACTTGTTTTCTCTCAAGAAATAGAAATTTTTTATAGGTAAGTCAAGTCGAATGTCTTGTCCCCTTTTTAACGATATAAATAGTTCCAACTAAAACAAAAGGTTCAGAGATTAAGCTTTGACTTCTTATGTTCTGATGTATGTAGTCCACAAAGATCGTTTTATCGCCGTCGCCGTCGTTTAGTATCTGTAAACAGTAAGGAATCTCGACAGACTGTCAAGACTGTTAAGTAATCCGACTCGACTTTTCTCCAAATCTTTCGTTTCTTCCCTAGCGTCCATCCTCTCAACGAAAACGTGCTAGGTCATTACCGACTAAACATAGTAAAACCCACTACCTATGTGACAAGTCTAATTTGAGTCGTCCCAAAAGAGGGGAGAGAGCAGGGTACTAAAGAGGGATGGGAGTCGAAGGAAGGAGATCTTCGGGGGCCCTGAGACTCACATCCGAGATGGGAGTCATCGTAAAGTAGGAATTTTCCATACAAGTGTATACATATACAGTTCCTTTACGAGGCAAGTAACGTAAACTCAGGCAAGGAACGTAAACTCAGTCAGGGAACGTAAACTCAGTCAGGATTACTCCACCTACTCGGATCTCGGATAATACGTCTCACTTCGATTCAGACTTTCTCTTTTTGTTTGTAGCATATAATTAGGGTATATATACTCTAGATCTTTCTACCATCGAGTCGACCATTTCTTAGACGGCCGTTACGTCCTCTGGACCTAGGCTAGGGGCCCAACCCTTCTAGGGGACCTCCTCCCATACCGTTGGGTAAGGTCATAAGAACGGACCCCTTAAGGTAGCTGTCTCCTCGGACCGTCCGATGTCAGGCGCCCCAGCGCGTCTCAACCTATGTTGTCTTCGCTGGTTCTTCGTCGTTGTCCTCTTTCTACCGCGATTCCTAGGATAAATGTCCCGTTGTCATCTCTACGCCTGTCTCCTGGTCCGAACACCTATTACACACCCCCGCCCCCGCCTTCTTCTCACACCCTGCTTACCTCTTACCTCTCATTGTGCCTTCGCATATGTGACGGCACGTATTTTGTCTATTGGTTACCCTTAAACGACACACTGAGTTCCTTGAGTTTGGTCTCGAGACACTGTTGGATCTCCCCACCCCTCCTCGCCCTTCACCCTCCCTCCAAGTGCTCCCTTCCCCGTGTATATATGGAACCGACTGAGTCCAACTGCCTACCGTCTCCAGTTGTGTTGTAATACTTCGTTTAAAGGAAGTTAATTTGCTCAAACCCCACCACCCCTTTCCTTTAAGAGAAAAGATTTTCTTCGACGAAACCTCTACTCAGGCACTCTGGACCCTACTACTTTAGTACAAAACGAAGGGTTAAAGATGGACGGGACACTTAAAAGGAGGTTGAGTCGGACACGGTTGCATACGTAGGTTTCAGTGTTTTGTTTTCGGTGACACTCGTCGGGTAGGACGGGGGTCGGACGGTACTACCAACGTTCGAAAAAAAAGATTTTATCTAAAAAATTTTTTACGTCTGGGTAAAAATTTGCGAGAACCTAAACACTGTTCTAACGAAGACAAAATACAAAACCAAAAAACCGACACTTCATTCAACCCTAGAATCCAGGGGTTGGTCCCTAGTTTGGATATGGGGGACGTAACCTTCCGTTTCAGAATTGGTGATCAGTCGGTCCCTATAGGACGTTCGAAGAGATATTTACCCCTATTTCATAGGAACCGGTGGTTAAGACACAACAAAGGAACACCGTCATAACTCTTGAGTTAGATCCGTAGTTAAAAGAACATTGGAAAAACGTGTGGTTTAATCTTCTGAAGAGTAAACATTAACACTACTTGTCGTTGACATCACTTATTTTTAAATATACAGAGTGAGGGGATGAAACCGTAGTATCTGGTAATTTTTATGGTGGAAAACACTGACCATCGACGTTCCACCGCATGGGTTAACTTCCTCCACCTAAGCTAATTAGGTTTAACCCTGATAATTCCACTTAAAACATACGTATCGAAACTTCCTCTATTTCTCTCATTTCTATATTCGGTATGGTAATTCTGACTATGATTCTAAATTCGATTAACTTTTACATTTTTTAGTAGGTTTGATGGTCAAATGTAAGGGGACCTTACATTTCTTCGAACGTACGATTCAGTAAAGTCAGTACAGGTCGAGAAACACTGGGGTACCTGACATCGGACGGTCCGGGGAGACAGGTACCCTAAAGGGTCCGTTCTTATCACCTCACCCAACGGTAAAAGAGGAGGTGTCTTAGAAGGACTGGGTCCCTAACTTGGACTTAGAGAATACAGAGGACGTGTCCGTCCACTCAAGAAATGCACGACTCGGTGGACCCTTCGGGGTACAACGAGTGTCCATCTGATAAACTCACAGTACAGTCAACGGTACTTACCACCGATGGTTTCCAGGGACCAATACCCGGAGATGTGTCTTAAACGGAGTCAGATCACCTCAGTGGAGTGATCCCTTCAGTATGTTTGGAGAGACTTTCTCACGGGGTATCTGTCATTGACTTACCACGTACACACACACGATTCGGTGAAGTCAGAACAGGTTGAGACACACTGGAATACCTGACATCGGGCGGTCCGAGGAGACAGGTACCCTAAGAGGTCCGTTCTTATTGACCTCACCCAATAAAGGAGGTCCCCTAGCAGGGTAGGGTCCCTAGCTTAGGTGTAAAAAAAAAGAGGATACAACCGTCCACTCAAGAAATGGTGATCACGGTTTGGGTCGAGGAGACGGAATTTCCCTTGTTGGAATGCTATCTTAAATATTAGGTCTCTTGGGTCGACCTACTTTGGTTTCGTTCCGTAAGAAAGTCTGGTACAAGAACGAACCAAGAAAGAGAAAGGGGTAGAACATAGTAAGATACGAAACATCACAAGAAAAAAACAGATTTCTTATGAAGGAGTCAGTTCAGGGTGTATTCTCTCGGACTGGATTCAATTGACCGTATACCTTTTGTTTAGTGGACCCCTTCCTACCGAGATTTCCACGATGGATGTCTACGTCATATCTCGGGTCTCTTCTGAAGTCCTTCCACGCATAACACCTAATAGTACAAACACTACGGTAAACGGAGCGACCATTGAGACAGACACGACAAACGACTTGGGTCCCATCCGTTCCGCACTCGATTCTCCGACCTCTGAGCTCTTCGACGTCCTTGACGTCTGTGCAGATAGGAAAGGACCGACTGCGTCGTCGACATCGTCATCTGTACGAGATAAGAGAGGAGGCACCGACTGGGTTGCCTGTGTTGACACTGTGTCGTCATTACGGTGGCAAAGGAATCCACCTCGAGTATATATGGGTGGTTCGTGTTGGCCATTGGTTCACTGGTGGGACCCTCCGTGTGCGCGTCACGATGCTTACTAGAGTCGACAATGATAAACGTTTTACGCCTCACTCTCTCGGACTTGTAGGGTAGAACCGATTAAACGAGAGAGGGCCTCCCACTGTTGCCTGACGTTCCATTTTATTGACAGAAACGAAATGTGAACTTTGATTGTGTTATAACATTTAGTTGATATATGGTTATGGTTTTTTTTTATTTATTTATTTTTATTCCCTTGACAGTTGTGTTCTATCTTAATTACCCACTACTCAAAATTCCAATCCTCAATTCATCCTTTCTAAGACTCATGGTCTTTTTTTGCAAGTTAATATTAAAAAATTTTCTTTACACCAATAAGAAAGTGGTCTCGGGTAGTAAACTCTTTGTCTTTCTCTTCCCACTTCTTTCTCCTTCTCTCTCGTCTGTTTCGTGCACACGCACACAGACACAGACGTGTACACACCTCGTACTCACGTACATATACACGTACACTCGTGTACACACACGTACACACACGTACACACACACACACGTACACACACACACACACACACACGTACACATACAATTCTTCTACCTCCGAGAATCCGTTTATTATACTACGAATACTCCAGGTCTAATGTCCTTTTAGGAGAAGTTTTTTTCAAAGGATTTGAATGTAAACCTTCATAAAGATTACTCGTAAAGAAAACTGACACTTTCTTTGTCTTCTTATACCAGAGAGTGGTTTTATGGGTTCAACAAGTCAGCGATTCAGGACAGGTTGAGAAACACTGAGGTACTTGACGTCGGGCGGTCCGAAGGGACAAGAAGTGGTGGAAGACTTCAAACGAATTTGACTACAGGTATCTGAGTTACTACGATAGGATGGTAGAGTAGGAGACAACGGGGGAAGAGGACGGGAGTCAGAAAAAAGGTCGTAATCCCAGAAAAGGTTAATCAGTCGAGAAATGTAGTCCATCGGTTTCATAACCTCGAAGTCGAAGTCGTAATCAGGAAGGTCACTTATAATTACACCGGGAAATTTCAGTCGGAATGATGCTCCTTTTCTTTTGTTTTTTTTTCTGTTCTGGTTCTTCATCCTATGGTTGATGTTTCGTACAGTAGACCAATAGTCGAATTAACTTCAGTAGGACAGTACCTACTGTTAGGTAGTCTATGAGACGGTCAGTCATACAGTACTGTAACATGCATTACTCTCCAGAGGAGGTTGGGTTTCCCTTTTAGATGAGTAAAAAAACATGAAATGAAAAACAAAAAACTTAATACAACCGTGATCATATTTTGCACATGTCAAAATAATTCAGACATTTTTTCCCCAGTTGAGTCTCGAGTTTTATGACTGACCGTAAACGGATTCTGTAAAATTTAAAAAAGTTTACACGTTTTAAGATGAATATAACAATTGGAGAAATAGGAGTGACTATATACTAGCTTACAAGGTAGTCTGTAAACGAGGAACTCAGTAAATTCTTTGTTTCTGTCGTATCATGTACGCATAATAACCACCCCTATTTTGACGACTTTTCATTTTTATCTTATAAGGTCTTAAATCTTCACTTTTGAAACTCTTAAAGACGAAGTCGATACTACCACATTGAGCTCCTTCTGGTAGTAAGGGTAATTCTATTTAGATATATTTTACGGTTTTTATAACATAAACCTCTTTAGTGTCTCGAAGGTTTGGTCGGTCGTGAGTTTCTCGAGTCTAAAACCTTTTTACGTTTTGAACAACATTACTCGGGTTACAACATGTCGTTTTCAAAACGAGTCCCGTAAACAACCGAAGATTCGGTACGTTCTCTTCTTCGACTCTCCGGCCGAGTATCCGGTGACGATTATACGTTGACCGTATTAAACGTTGTTGAAGTGTCTCGACCTTTGTTTTTCAGTTCAAACCCGAACGGTCCCATAGGTCTTGAATTTTCGGATAATACGGGTTTCTTTCAGTCTATGTCATTTCTCTCAAATAACGAATCATAGTCAAAAGGGGTACTTCTTAAACGTTTAAGATTTCAACATGTTTCGTTCTCCGGTTCTTCGGTCCGTTTTTGACCGAATTTTCGACTATTTTAAAAGTGTCATCACCCCTCTATTTTTAATCTCAGGTCCTACGTGATCCCTCTTTTCCGGGACTTTTTATTGGAGTCCGAAAATTGGCTTAGTGGATTCTTTTCAAATTTTTGAACTGAGTTTTGTCAAACAACCTTATTTTCTTAGGTACGGAGGTCATCGACGGACGGTCCTTTATTTACCTAAGAGTGATCTTTTTCCTTTGTTGTAGATGTCACAGATCAAAAACACACATGATCGGACCTTAAATTATCAATGGTTCGTATGGTTCTTTAACCTACATGTTACCCTTATTCTATGTTTACTATGTCTACAACCACATTAGTTGATATCCGACATTTTATGGACTTTTATTCTACAAGACAGTCTTTACAAGATTTTCACGTTTTCACAAAATTTCCACCTTTTCACCAAATTTCTAGGTTTTAAATAAAGTTTTCACTTACTTTTAAAACCTGTAATTTTTATATAAAAAAAAAGACTTGAATTCTCGAGTCATCTACCCAAATTGTCGTCTAATCTGTACCAACTTTTCTCTTAGTCATAAAGATAAACGTCCTTTATAGGTGTGACTTCGTGTCTCTCTTTTATCTAACCTTTTACCACTTCCCATCCTTCACACATTCTCCGTATAGTCTATGTCACTTTTCGAAATCAGGTGAATATTACCTTCCGAGGTAGTATGTTTCTCTTTTTTATCCCGTCTTCGATATAGACTTGATTAGTAACGGTACTTACAGGGGTTTACTACTTTCTGTGGTTCGGTGTTTATACTTTGAACGTCTCTAGTGGTCAGAAACCTCCTAGTATCGGTTCCTTGTCTTTACTTAGTCTCAATCTGATTTAGAATCGTTTTAAGGTTGGGACAGAGTTAAGTTGTATCAGAGACTAAACTAATTTCGCTAGTTAAGCAGTAGGAGAGATTGATCTTCACTTTTTATACCTTCTGAGAGATTAACTTTTCAGTACTAAGTACCGGAGACACACACACACACACACACAAAAGGTCTTTTTTGATTCCTTTTTTGAGTTGTTAGATAGAATTTTAAAATCTTTGGTTTTTCATTCAACATGGTTTTACTTATTTTCCCTTTTTTATTCTCTCTATTATCTTATTTAAATAATTTTTTTGTTACAGTGTTTTAGTTTGCAATAAATAACCTTTTCTAAAAATTTTCATTACTTGACGATCTTTATAACCAATTCTTGTTTTCCCTTCCATGTTCAATGTTTATAGTCCTTTATATTTCACCTTTTGTGATGTCTAGGACATTTGAGTTAGTTCTATTATTTGCCTATAATGTAGGTCGTAATACAGTTAATCTCCTAAATCTTATTTAGTTGTTTAACGATCATTTTGTGTCAGGGGAAGTTGATTGTGTTTTTCCTTAATTTTTAGAGTCACCATGATATAGAAGCAGTTTTAATTTTAAAATTAATTTTCAGAACTCTACAGGGACCGTCAGGTCACCAATTCTGCATTGGTAGGTCACATCCACTACACCCAAACTATGAACCAACTCCTCGATTCTATGGTGTATGGTTTTGTATTCTATCTTCGTTATAACAATTTTTGTTTTGTTTTGTTTTGTTTTTTTTGTGAGGAGGGACGTATTGGGTCCGGGCGTACCAAAGAGATCGTTTAAAAGATTACTTCATTTTTATTGTAGTGAGAATGTGTGTAAGAATTTCTATTAAAAAAATTTTCCCTCGTAAAAAGTTAAACAAAATAATCCGGACGTATTAAAACTATTCGTTCATACTGAATTCTTTCTGTTTAATATTTAACGAGAGGATTTGTCTATATTTTAAGATTATTTAACGAAAGTTTACCTTAAATAGGTATATAATTTTTTTCCACTACGTAACGTGTTACAACAAAATAAGGCCTTTGCGTTCCAACACAATTGATCCCTTTGGTAGTCACGTTAAGATGTGTAATTGTTTTGAATCTGTTTTTATGATTATAGAGTATAAACTATTTTAAGACGTAAACTATTTTAAGTCATGTGGAAGTACTACTACCAACAACGACTATCACAGAATAAGAAACCCCGGGGTACCTGTCATCGGGTGGTCCAAGGAGACAGGTACCCTGAAGGGTCCGTTCTTATGACCTCACCCAACAGCAAAGGAAAAGGTCTCCTAGAAGGGGTGGGTCGTTACCTTGTGGCTAGAGGACGTAAACGTCCGTCTAAGAAATGGTAACCCGTCGGTCTCTTCCGGTATGTGGAAGTACTACTTTTCGAGGTTAATCCCTACTCTAGACTCTAATCTTCTCTTCAACCCTTTAGACTTCCTTTCACATAGGTATTTTTAGTATCGTTTAAAGTGATTTATTATTTTATAATTTTCGATAGGGGGACTCTAGGACTGACGTTGTCGTTACAGACGATATCTGTAAAGAGAAAAAACAATGTCTATAAAGATAAGTTGAGGTAAGATCGTCACGACTTCTCACGTTATTCTGTTCCTATTTTCCATTTTTTCTAAACATTATTTTTTACTTTGAAAGTAATGTATGTGTTTTGTGGGTGTTATTGACACGTTTCATTTGATTCAGTTGAGTTGTTGTAGTGATCTATACTCAGGATTATACGTTTTCAGTTCCTATAAAGGTGTGTCTTTTTTCTTAAACTTTTACTTTGAATTCTTGATTATATATCGTAGTTTTGTAGTTTATGGGTCCTTGTTTACATTGTTTTCTGTACACTCTAAAGATTTTTCATAGGGGTTCAAACTTTCTGTGAATTTCTAGGATTTCTTACCTCAGTATGTGGTTCCATTATCTACTTTCTGTGGTACGATGTTTCCATAGTTGAAGAGGGTTTAACTAGACATAAAAGTTTCGGTAGGGTCAATTTTAGTACTTTCTAAGAAACACTTTTACTTGTTGAAAAGGGTATTTATATGTACTATTATCAGACTCTCATCGTTTCTATTAGAAATTTTTTTCTTTCGACTTTCTCCTTATGATCATCTACAGTGTTATAATATTTAAAAGTCGTTACTTCTATCATTACATAAAGTGTTCCTACATACTTATTTCGTTGTCTTGTTCACTACTCGGTCTTCGTCTGGTTATATGTACTGCTGAAACAAATACTGTCTCGACTGTGGTGTCATATCACCCTGGTTTCTCCCAGAAAAGTTGTTTGCAACACCCTGGTTTGTCTGTAAGAATCTCCATTTTACTAGGGTCAGGAACAGAGTGTAGTTACGGTCCACTTAACTTCTAGATTGTCACTTCCAGTCACATTACTTCTAAGATCTGATATTGTACTGTCGAAACCCCATTTGTCTCTAAATAATTTTATCTTGTACTTTGTATCGTCTGTTTTTTTTCACTATAACTTTTTTATCTGTTGTCGTGTGTTACTTTATCCTTTTCTTTTCTGAACTCGTCTGTGAAGTGTTTTTTCCTATAGGTTCAACTTTCACTTTAGTACAGGCTGAGAAAAGCTGGCGTATCTGACATCGGATGGTCCGAAGAGATAGGTACCCTAAGAGGTCCGTTCTTATGACCCTCACCCAATGGTAAAGGAAGAGGTCCCCTAGAAGGGCTGGGTCCCTAGTTTGGGTCCAGAGGACGCAATCTCCGTCTGTGAAATTGGAGACTCGGTGGTCCCTTCGGGATAGGTTCAACCGTTATTTACATTTTTTCTTTAGTGTCGTGTAATCAGAACACCAATTCCTATAGTTTTAATACAACTCTATAGTTACATACAGGTAGTTTCACTGTCATAATTCTTCTAATTAATGTGTTTCGACCGTTCCTACGTCTTGTTGACCTTGAGAATTGTCTGACTCTTACATTTAAATACTGGGACAAAATCGTTTGTTAAATTGTGACAGACGATTCCATCTTGTATGAGGACGAGACGTTGGGTCACTAAGGTGAGGTCCATATAAGGACTGTCGATATAAGGTCCCCCATGGTTCTTTGTACCTGCTCCTACTAACATTGTTATGTCAGATTTTACTTTTAAAATTAATTTAGTTTACTGTTTTTACGCCAGACCGACTAGTTACCCTATCATATGTTGTTACTATTACTTGGAGAGCATTCGGTCTTCGCACCGACGTAAAGTGTTTCTACGACAACTCACGTTCTTTGGTCCGTGTTTTCTCCTGACCAATTTCCTAAGGTAGATGTCTGTCAAGTTTCGTCTGTTGCGATGAACTATCCCTAACTACACTCCGACAACTAACCCTCTTCTGCATTCTCTGGTGAGTACAGACTCTCCAGAAATCTTAGTCACGACGGTCGGAGGACTAAGAAGTAGTCACACTATAAAGATGTCCGCACAACCGATACTTTTACGTAGGTTGAAATGTGATTAATAGACACGTGAAAGACAGATATAAAAATATTAAGAGATTTTTTGTAAAGAAATTTTACTTTCCGAAATTTTTTTACCTTTATAAAAAATCTGAATGTAGACACAAAAGTCTCGTTAAAGAGTGTCTACCCCTTTGACAGTACGAGATCGATATGTTCTAAAAAAGAAGGGACACTTTACGTTTTTAAAATTTGTTCCTACTTTTTTAAAAGTTAAAACGGATTCCGTTTATATACTTTTAAGCTCTCCGTCTTAACGACTTTCATTTCACATATAAAAGTGGCATACTTAGTATTACTTTTTCCCCGAAATAAAGAGGAATTTTACCGATTTTAAAATTAAAACGTTTAAAATACTGTACTATTAATACTACAATAATCAGTGACGTTACGTTATAGTCTCACCAAATTTTTTTCTGAAGTGAGACAATAAGACAAATGAGGCGAAGTAAGGACTTTTATGTGTGTGTGTGTGTGTGTGTGTGTGTGTGTGCGTGTTGGTATATGTGTGAGTGTAGAACGAACCTGTAAGTAAAGGAACGAATATTCTGTTTTTAAGCACAAAAGAAAAACTAAATAAATATTAATTTTTTTAAAATTCACCGATATCTACACAGAAACTTCCCCACTGCAAAAGTACTCAAGACGTTGGGGTTGAGTCGTTTATAACTAGTCGAAGTAACTTTGTGTATCGTACTACCTTAAGATTATTTCTCTTCTATTCGATTAAATTAAAAAGTTAGAGACAGGTGTATACACATCTATCTTCGTTTGTATACGTATGATGTGTGTACGAAGTCATTTTGACCCGTCAAATAGAACTTATTAAGTAACAAACACCTTCACCATTAACCTTAATTTAAATTAGAGGTAGAAACGTCGTTCCTTGTCATAAACTTTTATCTTTTGGCTTGTGTACTTAGACAACAAAGGAGAGGTCCTACAGTAGTCCGGACAGGTGACCGTTCGACGCATTCGTCATCACAGTGTCATACCCTGTTGACTTTGCGACTGTCCATGAACGTCTGTGTCTGGGCTACCCCAGTTTATGAGGTTTTAGACGGAACAAACGACTAGAAAATTAGCCTAAGTTGAGCTGACACCGGCATCGTGTTCCGAAAGACTGTCATACACTGTCGTAAACTGTCGTTTCGTAAAACTAAAAAGGGGTAAACTACTATAAAGCCTAAAAACGTTAGGAAACATTTGACCATGTCGCAATAGATCTTTTACTGTGTCCGTCAATTAACATGACCTACTAACGTAACAGAGAATTTGAAGACGACTTAAGACAATCACTTACTTAGAACATACAACTCCCGTTATCCGGTTCGTCTAAAAATCACTGGGGTTCTTATCTGAGGGGGGGGTTTTTTTATTGGTACTTGGGTGTCGAGTTTGAGTCTTACCAGTCTCCGAGGTTTCTTTACACATGTGAAAAAAAAAAAAGAAAATAGAAAGACTCAAAGAAAGGTTGTTAACGTCTCCACTAAAGATCTCCATATCCGCCACCCCCCCCCCCCCTCCTCCTACACGTTACATAGCTAGATAATGAATGTTATCCAGAATTTTAAGAAGAATAAGATTGGAGAAGTGTTTGAAAAACCCCTATGTTCTTCCTAAACCCTTCCTTTTATATATATATATCTCTCTTTAGATGATCTTTCGGTAAAAATTATTCGAGTGGTATTCGGGGATTTACAAAGTTTGTTCAGAAAGGGGTAGTGAATAAGTGTTCTTAACTTTGGATTTGTTTTACTTTAATTTAAACGTAATTTGAAAGTAATAGTACCTTTAATAAAAGATTAAATTTAAGTACAGGAGAACTACAACTATAAAAATTAACAAGACTTTATTTTGTCTACATAGGAGACACCGAAGGGTAGTTCGAATCTTATTACAGGTTCTAGGTAAAGGTTACAGGAGAACACAAAGAAAAGAACGGGTGTGGTGACCTCCATACGACTGAACAAATGGAACTCGTGTAGTTCGAGAAAAGACACGTACGGGAAGGGAGACAGAACTCACAGGGGAGAGTTGGAGCGTTTGAGCACTGTCTCAAACGGAGACACGTAGGTTAGACAGGAGGAGATAGTGAAACTAACTACAAGGAGTGGAAAGTGGTGGGTGGGGGTGGGTCCTGGTAAGGGAGAGCAATATGGTAAAGTGAAAGAACCCGACAAGAAGACGTAAACTGGACGAATGGGTCACGAAAGGTCCACCGAGTCACCATTTCTTAGACGGACGATTACGTCGTTTACACCCAAACTAGGGACCCAGTCCTTCTAGGTGACCTCTTCCTTTACCGTTCGGTGAGATCAGAAGAACGGACCCTTTAGGATTCTTGTCCCCTAGGACCACCCGATGTCAGGTACTCCAGTGTTTTCTCAACCTGTGTTGACTCGCTGATTTGTCGTTGGGATCATCCCTCGTGGAGCGGATAAAAAACAACAACAACAACAACAATTAAGGAGACCGTCGTCATGGATCTTGTGCTCCATATCCTTCACAAGTCACTGAAGGAAACTAACCTCAATTGAAATCCCTAAGTGGTGGTTTAGTTTCGGGTTCTTAAATAATATACTACATCACTCTTTTTTGTTCTACTTAGGGTACGTGTCTCCTTGGACCACCCGATGTCAGGGACTCCACCGTTTCTGAGCCTGTACTGGCTCGTGTCGTGTCTGATTTCACAGGTAGTCGTTTTCCATGTCGAAAATTCGTCTGTCAAAGTCACCGTCAAAATACACCTGTATTGGTCAATTCAACGACTTAAGTAGGAATCACGGTAAAAGTCAGTCTAAAGACTTCGTAGTCTTTTGTTTATAATCTAAAGGGAAGTAGGTTTATGGTTTTATTTTGGTGAAAGTTCATGTCTGATCTATTATTCACTATTTAAGTCTGAAACACACTACTTAAACATGGTGACTCTTAAGTCTTTCATACATTTTTCTACCTTATATTAATAGATCGAATCTTGGTCTGACAAATTCAGATAACGGTGCTGGGACTACTTCCCGGGTATTACCAGGACCCATGGTACTGGAGCCGACATACAAAAGTGTAGGGGATACCAGAGGGTTGACAGGAAACAGGACGGAGGGACCTCCGTCCTT
This sequence comes from Capra ibex, assembly GCA_006410555.1. NCBI lineage: Eukaryota > Metazoa > Chordata > Mammalia > Artiodactyla > Bovidae > Capra > Capra ibex. The sequence continues at coordinate 11,493,442 of SJYO01014747.1, read as the reverse complement.
CGATAAAGTTTTAATGAGAGAGATTATGAGGTATGGTTGCATTTTGTCTTAATAACTTTGTCTTCGACATCTTGTCTTTTACTGGAACTACCGAACTATTTCCCGTGAACCGACTTCTCCTCCCTTTACCATTTATATACGTATAGTGTTTCACTGTGTCGTGTTGTCTGTTCCCGGTTAAGTTCTCACGGACAAAGTCCCTATTCCACTAAAGAGAGGAAGGGAACATGACACGAAAGAGTACTCTTCTCATCACGATCGGACCACTTTCTTTGGTATATTCTTCACTAAACTTAAACATTTTATGAAGAATGGTGAATGTCCACAGTCCTCCATACTTATACTAAAAAGAAATTACATGTTTTGTTAGGTCAACAATAAATTCCCGAATGGGTGTCTCTGATGTCTTTATAAAAAGAAAAACGGGTACCTCCTTATGTAAAAAGACTTACCTGTGGTAACAACTTTGGGGAACCTGATAGGAGGTACTCTATTTAGTGTCCAAACGTCAAACAGCCAACATCCTGGAACCGACCATTAGTTTAAGAACACGAAACTAAAGAATAAGGTACTTCGTCCTCAGTACCACGGGAAAAGTACTTTAACCACACTAACTTCGTAAATTACGATGGTGTTCACTTCTCGGATCTTTTCCCGGAATGGACATTGTTTCTCAATCACCTATAATCGACTATAATCGACAATATTACGAAGAACTCTCTCTCAGGGACCACCGTCTCAGTCATTTCTTAGATGAACGTTATGTCCTCTGGACCCAAATTAGGGACCCAGTCCTTCTAGGGGACCTTTTACTTTACTGTTGGGTGAGGTCAGAACGGACTTCTTACGAGACCTGTCTCCTTGGATCACCCGAAGTGAGGTACTTCAGTGTCTCAGTCTGTGTTGTCTCACTGATTGTGAAAGTGAAACGAAGAATTCTTCTACTCAGTTTTAGTATTCGTCATGAACGAAACAAGAGTCACACGTGGTTAGACTCATTAATGTTCTAATTAAACTACTTACATCTCAAGATTATACTAACTATTGGGTGCTATGGTCTTTCTTGTAGTAAAATGTCAGTTCGACTACGTTTAAGTTTGGAGTCGAGTTCATATATTACATCGAAACACTTGAACACTTTTATAAACAGAAAAGAGACTCAGAATTAAAAAAAGATGAATATTTTGTATCTATTATCGTAAGTGAAATACGACACATATAAACTTCATTGGGTACACCGTATCGAACTACAAACTGTAAATCTTTTTGTTCGATAACTATAATAATAAGAAATTTACCGTTAAAATAGTTACCTTAATATGAATAAAAAAACACAGACGAGTTCTTTCACTTCATTTACTCAGTCAGACATTTTTACATCAGGACTATCAAAATATTTACTAAGAAGTACTGTCACATCTAGAATAGTATCACAGATAACTAAAAATTTGTAAAAAAGACTTCCATAGTCAATAGTGAATAGTAGATAAAGGACTCGTAATTATACACGATCATGAGGTCCATTAACATAATGGTGTCTATTTCCAGTTATACGATGGGACAGGAAGTAGTTATAGATCACTTATGGTTCATACACTATATTCCTTTTAGTATTCAACCTTCTATTGACTCTAATTTTACATATATATTTATATGCATATATATAATCAAGTTTTTGTTGTCGTGGTCTCGACAGGTTCTAGTCTCGTCTTCGTTATTAGTTTTCATCTCTCTCCTTCCCCATTCTTAAGTCTTCTCCTCGACCGTCGCTCGATCGACTACTGGACCTCCTGTGGCTCGACTCGAGACCCACACCACAGTGCCAACTTCCAGGTCGACCACCCCTTTTGTGTTTTCTACCTCCCTTACCACAGCCAGTCTCGTTTTCGACTCTTTTGGGTCCCACACCGAGGTCTGGTTTCCTGTCGTACTAAGTGACACCTACCGACCCCTCCACTTACTCTCACCTTAATAACCCTTTGCGACACTCAGGATAATTATCTAATTCTCCAAACTTCAAAATCGGTTGTCGTTACTTCAATAAGTTCTCAAACCTGTCGTACTGCACCTGATTTCTCCCGAGACGGTTCTCCTCAGACGAAGTCGTCTTTCTTTCTTGACCTTATCCTCTATGACCTTAAGTCCTCCGTTAACTCTATAGTAAGACCAACACTAAGGTGACGAGACGACCGAGTCTTCCATTTCGTAGACTAATGTCACTCCCTCTGGACCCAAGCTAGGGACCCAGCCCTTCTAGAGGACCTCTTCCTTTACCGTTAGGTGAGGTCATGATAACGGACCTTTTAGGGTACCTGTCTCCTCGGACCATCCGATGTCAAGTACCCCAGCGTTTCTCAACCTGTGCCGACTCGGTGAAGTGAAAGTGAAAAGACCAACAGTTCTCTTCTTGAGTGATCTACTTCGCTTGTACTGTTGTATTTCCCATTTCGGTAGACTTTCTTCTTATTGATTGTTAGTCCTTAGATAATTTCGTGGACCTCACAACCCTTATAAACCTCTCTTCCTTTCCCGTTTCTTTTCGTTCTGATCACTGACTTACTTTACCTCTTACCATGGTTTGAGTAGTACCCTTGTCCCGACAGCTTTCCGACCGACCAAACCTTCCTGTCTGGTATACAAGGAAACCTCGTGAAGTGAAGGACGTACGATTGTGGGCACTAATGTTTAAAAGGAGAGACAGAGTTTAAAAACCTCCTTGTTTTAAAATGGAATAAAAACCACTTAGGTGTTCATAACGAAAAACACGTCTTATCCGGGAACTAAAAAAAAAAAATTACCTAATTCTCTGTCCTTCTCCTTTTTCAACAAAGTTGTTCCTTTCCAACCAAAGGGTGTTTCTAGTGCTTTTTCGGAGACGTATTCTTGTCCTGACGTCCACAAGCAATTCTACCCTCGTCACCGAAATTCCTTTGGATGTAGTTACCATCTTCACATTCTTTACCACGTCCCTCAGACATACTTTACCATCTTCACATTCTTTACCACGTCCGTTTCACCGCCCTATTTCGTCCATACTGGATAAATAAATCATTAAGGTTGTCACTTTTGTTATCTTTTTATGTCATCTTTAATCTTCTCAAGAAGATTAATCTTTAATTCTCTCTTTTAACGAAGGAGGTGGAGTCGTTTTTCTTTAGGACTTCCTTTAGTTGGACTTCGACCTTAAGGTTACGAAACCGGTAGACTCCGTTTCTCGGCTGAGTAACCTTTTCTGGGACTACGACCCTTTCTAACTTCCGTCCTCCTCTTCCCCTGCTGTCTCCTACTCTACCAACCTACCGTAGTAGTTGAATTACCTCTACTCAGACTCATTTGAGACCCCTTACCACTTCCTGTCCCTTCGGACCGCACGACGTTAAGCCCCCAACGATTCTCAGTCTGTGTTGAATCGTTGACTTGTTGTTATTGAGGTCATTTTTTCCCTTTACACCTACACCGATTACTTTTTTAAACTTTTTTTCCTCCGAGGAATTTTTTCTTTTAAGTTCACTTGTTATAGAGTGATGTCTATCACACTCTTCTCTTAGTGGTTAAAGAAATACTGTCTTTTTTTACTTTTTTTTATATCTAGGTCTCTCTACCACTAATCTCTTTCTCCTCTAAGTAATTTACGTTAGAGACTATATAAGTTATTACTTAATACCCGATTACTACTAAGAAGTTACACGTAATTTCACAATACCTAATTGGATTCATCTTCAACGGTTAATTGACTTCAGGTACGTTGTCTATTATGAACCCTCGTCACGATTCAGTACAGAGACTTCAAGTCACATTTTGTACTTCATGTACAGGTCTCCACGTCGGGACACTTAAATGGTACTAACCAAAAGAATTTTGTTCATTACCAGTATTGGAATCTGATACTAAAAGTCAGTTTTCATTGACATATAAACCCCTTGCATTCGGTCCAATTATCAACAACAAGTCAGTGAGTCAGCACAGGCTGAGAAACACTGGCGTACCTGGCGTCGTACGGGCCGGAGGGACAGAAGGTGACAGAGGGTCTCAAACGAGTTTGAGTCCAGGTAACTCAAACACTACGACTAATCATCATTATTAGTTGATCCTTCTGTAGAAAGTTGTGCCAAAACCACTTGACCATCATGGTTACTTATTCAGAATATCAGGGATCAACGAACTGTTTTATATCAAACCGTTTCCTGTAAGCAAAGTATAATACTTAGATATAAAATGCTTTTGTAGTGAGATCTTAAACCTATCATTATCCAGTCGTACGAGCCCTTTCGTCCCGTTTCTCCTTCCAACCAACCAAAGTACATCCGTTCGAGGTTCTTCCGTCGTTAGTTACCCTTCCTATTCCTTTCACGGTATTCCGGTCTAAAATACACTCTTTAAGTTGGTTCACTTACCTGTCACCCTTCCTTAAGAAACAAACGTCCGTTGTTCGGGTCACAGAACTTTAGTCCTGGAGTCTGTCCCTGGGACTTTATTACTTTCTGGACACTTCACCTTAAGTCTGAGACTTTCATGTTTATGTGTCAGTATCCGTAGTCCCCAAGACTTTCCGTAAAGACATTGACGGTTCTTGTTATTGTCTTTATCGCGGAATGTACTTGTGTCACGAAGTCCGAATGTGCACAGACGGCCAATACAATATAGTAGACTATGGGAATATCGTTTCGACCTCCGAATCTATTGAGTGACAGTGTTTCACTTGAAATCATCTGTTCTAGTCCTGAACTCGAGGATTATATAAGTAAGTAGTTAGGTAAACAATTTAGGTAAATTAAAACAAGTTGGAACATGGATTCCCGAACCCTTCGGACTCCTACGACACAGCTTTACACCCGACTTAAGAGACTCTTCTTCGTTCACCCATGTGAACCGACCACTGTCGTCCACTGTAATCCAACAGTCCTGATTCTGGTAGACAAAATAAGTCCGAATATAGAAAATAACGAATTCTTATTAAAACTTTCAAATCATAATAGGATTCCACCTCTTATATGGTTATATACGAAACCCTATAGAAATTCAAATATTTGTATAATCGAAAGAAACTCTAAGTTTTCATTTTTTTTCTTTCACTCCATTTTAAAAGGAGGAAAGATATTTTGGAAACTCTTACCTGTCTTGACAGGTGTAAAAGACACTCAATGTATTTTAACAGACAACAACAATATTAAGGCATCCGTAGTGCGAGGAGATCATTTTACTACATACCTCGTTAGCAGACCATCCCCGACTACCCTACATTTACTTTGATTAATTCCTTTACAGTTTGTATTAATTATTTTGTCCAAATTCAACGTTTTCGGGACAGTCACCTTACTTACCTCCCCTCGTAGCGAGCGGGTAACAACCCACGAGAAAAGGGGAGAGGAGAGAGGAGAGGTCCGAAATAAATCGTAGCAAGTTAATCTAGGATTTTTCGATGAACTTCGAGTGAAAAGATGGAGTGGAAGAGAATCGAACTAGGGTACCTCTCCCTCCTTATATTTAAACGGACAGCCGGACGTCGAACCTTTTTTAATTAACGGTTGAGGAGTAGAAAAGGTTCATGATGTCCTGTAATTGTATTGGTTAAACGAACTTGAGGAGTGACCGACGGATTATCTCGTAGACTGGTCGACTATTTTGGTCCCACAACGACTGCGGTGGAATAATAATAATCGTAAAAGTATTATAGGTTTATAATGTCGTCGTACTAAGTGCCCGAGGTAAATAATAACTATTCTTGTTTTTTTTCCCCCCTTAACCTTTACTGTTTTGCCCACTCGCTGGATGTTAATACCGTTCGTTTAATCTCATACACCATCTCAGTCAATGTAAACGGATCCTCATTACTACGGGCTCTGGAAAGGGAAGGGGGCCCTACCCTTTTTATTACCTAAGGGAACGTCGACGTCTACCCCATCCTCTTCCGACAGTAGCCCTGATACAAATGTATTCAAGCCGACTCGCACACCGGTCGTCCGGTCGGACCTCACAAGGTCAGTCGAGGTTAGTAAAGTCGGTAACTTCGTCTTCAACGAGTTTTTGACCAAAGACCCTCCCCACCTTTTGTCTTCACCCGCGGTCCCTCCTCTGCTCAGAACGAACTTGTAGTTGTCGACGCAAACGTTCCTCGAAAAACTCGGAACAGTCAAGGATCTGTTCCCACTATTGGAACTTTTTGGCTCCGGTCAGTTGAAAATTCACCCCTCTATTTCTACTTTACACCAAAGCCAATTGAATGTCTGGGGGCGGGCAGGAGGAAGATCTAATAGAGTTAAGTCACATACATGTGTGTGTGTGTGTGTGTGTGTGTGTGTGTGTGTGTGTGTGTGTGACAGAGAGAGAGTGTCTGCGTAAGAATATATGTGTGTGTGAGTGTATGTGTGTGTGTGAGAGTATGTGTATGTGGGAGAAAGAGTGTGTGTGAGAGTATATGTGTGTGTCAGTGTGTAAAAGTTTGTGTGTGAGTGTGTGTGTGAGTGTATCAACGGACCATAAATGACGGTAAACTGTTTACAGGTAACTCGTAGGTATAAACGGTCTGAGTCCTCCTCCTTTGTCTCACATACATGAGTTTAAATTTCCCAGTCAACACTTAAGTCTAATTAATCTTGATTGTGTGTGTCTAAAATAAACATCCATTCAAGGAAATCTTTCTCGGAAACCATTATCTATGTTCTCTACACTACATAGGTGGTTTAGTCTTCTGTTAAAGGTCTGTATTATTAATAATCGTTTATGACCATTGTCGTGGTCTCCACACATGGACGAGAGTCGTTTCCAATCATCGACCTTATAAAAGATAGCCAATCTCTTTCGTGCCATTCGGATCCTGTAGCTCGAGACGGTCTTTTCTTCCTTCCTGAACTTATAATTACCCGAGTCTGGTTTTCTTGTGTTCTCAAACCTCCCGATGACGACACGTTTAAACTTTGACAAACCTAATCTTGCATAAGTTAAATTGTAGAATATTATTTTTAGGTTTCACTACAGTCTCTGTCTCTTATAGTTGTTTACAATAAATACCTCTCCAATTTGTATAAGAAACATAATAAGAAAGTTGAAAAGAGATACAACCTTTGAAAATTTTTGTTTTACAGATTCCCCTTTTAAGGGTAATAAAGACTTAATATGTTTCTTTACTTAGTACATTGAACCGAAGTTAATGTAGTACTCGATCAATACTTTTCAAGTAAAACTAAATTAGACTAAGTATTTATAGAGTCAGGTCTGGAACTACGACTTTTAACCATGTTAAGCTAAAATAATTTATAAATTTTATAAATTTTCATCTAAATACCTTATTTTTATCACTAATAATGTTGAGTCACTTTCTTTATTTTGTAATCTGATGACGGTCATGGGAACCTCAAGGGATACATAGAAATAAGTCGGAGTGGGAAAGGGCAAGGGGAATCTCCATTTGTTATAAGATTTAAAGATTAAAACAGTAACGGGACGGTAAATAGTATATACACATAGATATATATGTATATACTACCTTAATATACACGTTAAACAATGATAACCCCGAAAACGGGGTTTAATGTTAGAAATATTATAAGGTACAACAAAGGATACACCTCGTACCAACATTGAGTAAATAAAAGTGACGACACATCATAAAGTTTCATGTTTATTTTGTACTTAATAAATAAAAATATCTGTAAAAACGATAAAAATTAAATATCGTGTTTATATCCGGATAAATCTCATTCGTGGATCTCTTCGTTAACTTCGATGCAAGGGTTCAAATAGTCGTATTTGAACAAGGATTATTAAAGTATACGAATTTACAGATATTGTTTTTCTTATACCAGAAAGACTATCGTTAAGAGACGTCAAGTAACTCTGAACGAAATACCACAACCTCCATCTAAAAATTTATATACATGTAACCTACCAAGAATTAACAAGATAAGTGTAACTGAAATCTGAATCGTCCATAAAAACAGATATACTGTACCAGAGTGGGTTGTACTTCCACTTACACAGAAAACAAAGGACACCCAGACAGGTAGAAATAATATATCTCGTATAAGATATCTTATGAAAGAAAACCCGTTACAGACCAAAATGGTCATACATTTAACACTTTAGGAAAGTAAAGATGTTCCAAAAAAAATTCACCATAAGACGAGAAGAAAAAGACTAAAATTATATTGATATGGTCGAAAAAAAAATGAAGATATTAAAGACATAGGACTACAAATTTATAAAGGAAATAATGGTCGTATTTCAAACTTTAAATTTTTTTAACTCAGAAGCATAAAATTGATTTCGGAATTCAGATAAACGTTAATAAACTACCGACTATATAAACCTAAATAAAGATGAAATTCTGAAAATAGGACTGGAATAATATATACAAAAAAAAGAGTAAAGAACGGAAGAAGACATAACTAAGTGATAAAAAAGAGTAAAAGACTTGGTCTATTCTTCAATGTCTATGTTACAGATAAACAATAACTAATAAAATCTTAAATGGTAGGTATTAATTTAACAGTTTCACATTTAAGTAGTTGTATATATTGAAAAAGTACTTATTAAATTTTGAGAAATTTGTCAAATTAAAACTAATGAAAAGAGGATAAAGTTTGACAAAACAGATCATTATTAAAAATGGAACAGAAAACATCGGTAGTAAACGAATCAGTGCAGACTAAGAAACACTGGGATAGCTGACATCAGGTGGTCCGAGGAGACTGGTGTCAAACAGGTCTATCCTTATGACCTCAACCGACGGGAAAGGAAAAGGTCCCTAGAACAGAAACTTGAGGTGTTTAATATGTAGTAATAACAACAAAATGCAGATAATAAATAAATATTACATTGTACGTACAACGTTCTTAAAACATACAAATATTATGGAAAAAATAAAGTCTTAAAGGAAGACCGTAGTAAAAACATTGGACTTCTTTAAGTAATAAATTATAAAAAAGAAGGTGAGACCGAAGGTAAACCGACAATTCTTGAATGAACCGTTGGAATAATAACAGGAGAACTTTCATTAGAGAGGAAAGAGACACCTACGTCAATTCTAATACCGAAACGGAAAGTACAAGACGTCAAAGTGGCAATACACAGATTTGAACCTAAAAAAAAAAAAAAAAAAAACCAAACAAACAGAACGGAGAACCCGAAGGACTTAAACACTTGACCATAGAAAATAGTGAAGATCTTTTGATATCTGTAAAGAAGTCTGTAACGAAGGAAGAGTAAGAAAAAGAGAAAAGGACGACCGTAAGTGTAATATATAAATAATCTAGGAGAATGAGAAAGAAGACACAAAAATAAAAAGAAAATACAGGGAGAAAAATAAAGAGACCTGACACAAGACCAACGAAAGAAGTCAAAAGAGAAGAAAAATTATTAAGAGAGAAATCGACACAGAAGAGACTACAATTTCATAAGATGACTTAAAATTAAAATGAACAATATCGAAAGTAAAGATCTTCATTGTAAATCGGTAAAAAGTTTATACGTACCAAGAAAATAATAGGGAGGAAAGAGTACAAAAGTTAGAAAATAATGAATTTTATAAAACGTATAAATAAAATATAAAACACCGTCTACTATGAGTTTAGTCTTCTGAAAACGTCAGATTAAGACAAGAAATCGAGGACCACTTAAATCCAAGAAACGTAAAAGACTGACGGTTAAGTATAAAAAAACTTGAAGAGGTCACACTTAAGAAACTCTGGACCAAACTGTCCCTCTAGAAAGCCCTCTCTAAAACAACGAAACTAAACCAAACTGAAACAAGGACGTCTCATGGATGTTCGTAGCGTGTTGGTCTTCGTGCAAAATTTACATAGGAGTCGAACTCTATAAAGTATAATGAACCCATAGTACTTAAGTCAGAAGTTTAGATATGCTCCCAGTCCATTGTCAATAAGAAAAGGGGGAAATCACGATTAAAAACTGTCAAAAGGAATGACTCCCCAGAAATACATATTAAAATAAAGAAAGAATGAGATTGACACTTTGTATTCAGTGACCTCAGGGTCGAAGTATATATTCAACACAAAATAATCTGAGGAGAGGAACCAACTCGAGATCCTAAATACAGAACAAGAAGTGTGTGTGATACTCAGGGACGTTAGAACGTAAGTTTAAATGGTCCAAAATATGGATTGGAGTTTCAAAATCCGGTCCTGTCTTGGAAAAGAAAAACCGACACGACGTACCGAACACCGTAGAGTCAAGGGACTGACTGGTCCCTAACTTGGGTACGGGTGTTCTCAGGATTGGTGACCTGGAGGTCCTTTAAGAGTCTTGAAATAAAGAAACCTGGAGGTAATCTATAATCGAACACTTATCAGAAATAAAAGAAAAGTCAAGTACTTTCGTAAATTTTCCTAATTTACTTATGTACAAAGACACACAAGTCATAAAGTATACAAAGTGTAAAATATACATTATATTATTTTTCACATAAAATCCACCATATATTTCAATTTTATAGTGTACATTATAGTATTAAAATTTAGGTCATTAAAATCGTCACACGTTATAACGGTTTCTAGATAAAGTTACTCTAAAATAACCAAAATGTAGTTACAACGTATTCAAAGACTAAAGTTTTCCTTTCAGACTTTTTGATAAGATTTGGAGAGAATAAATTCGGTTCCTCGCACCGAGTCTATCTACCATTTCTTAGAAGGACGTTGTGCTCTCTACTCCCAAGCTAGGGACCCAACCCTTCTAGAGGACTTCCTTCTTTACCGTTGGGTACGGTTATAAGATGGACCCTTTAGGGTACCTGTCTCCTCGGACCGCACGATATCAAGTCTCCCAACGTTTCTCAGTCTGTGTTTACTCACTGATTCGTACGTACGGTGTGTATGTATGTATGTAACATTAAGATTATCACCAACTTAAAAAATCTTTGATCTGATGTATCCATTCAGTCATAAACATTTCCGGACCATTTCTTGAACTGTTTCGTCCTTTACTTTCGACAGTAGTAGTAATGGTAGTAGATGTAAAGTAGTGGAAGAGAGGAGTACAGGGTTACACAAAATACTTACGTTTTGTAATAAAAGACCTACACTTTCAAAGTAATAGTTTGTATGGAAAATCTTCGTAAGTCTCTCTGTATCCAAAACGATTTGTTCTCTCTCGCGTGTTGTATGACCGTCATTCAGATGTCCTTTTTAACAGACATTACCCTGTTCCCCTAGAACCTAATTGTGCTACAGAATGCAAAACGACAATTGTACGTGAATAAGTGGTCACCTCAAAATACCTCATCTTAAGTCCGATTATTCGTCGAGTAAACGTCCATGTAAAGGGTGGTTTGACTTTTTGTCGGAATCAAAAGATTATTGGACTAACCTCAGGACGTCTCCATGTCAGGAAACAATCGTTGAGTAGAATTATCTTTACTTAGTGAAGGTAACGTTACGAGAATGGTGTGTGAGGGTACAATCGTATGTCGTCTATCCTTTGAGGATGACTAAGGTCTACGAACAATCGAGAGACTCGATTACATATTTAACGTAGTAAACCCCCGAAACTAAGAAAAAGATTATAATCCTATCACGACCTTTATAGACGATTTAATTGGAACATAAAACAGAAACCGGGTTTTATTTGGAATTTGATTAAAAACTTTATATAGAGTAAAGAAAAGTAGAAAAGGGGTAACCGGAGTAGAGTGTTCCTAATATTTTAGACTTTATAAGTATGCTCCTATTCAAAACAAAGGTGATATACAATTGGAACCGACCTTAGTTTTGCCGAGAATTTCTTTTCCTTGGTTGGTACCCAGAAACCCCCGAACAAATCGTCTAAATTTTCTAAAAATTGACAATCGATTATAGAGTCTAAAACTTTAATGTCATCCAAGAGACTTAGGTGTCCAAAGTGTAGGAACCTATAATTCCCACTTGACATACACAAGTAACAGTATCTAACAAAATATGTTCCCCAACTCGGATGTGTTCCTGAGGACCTCTGTTAAAGGGTGTCTATAGTTTCTTACTGATATATAACTAATAATTTAACAATTATCTTAACAGTCAAATACCGATAGATTTGAAAACAATCAAACAAATTTTAATTCGTCATATATGTTATGACCGTTACCGTACACTTCTGTAAAAGGTAAAAAAAGAATAAAAGAGAATTAACATTTTAAAGAGGATATATAGTTCACATTTCACAGAGGGTAACTCTTTCTTGTACACTAGGAATTTTAATATGAACCCGAAAACATTGTTACAAGGCTAGGATAAGAAATAAAGATTACTAAATAGTAAATAAAGATCGTCGTTCTACAGGAACAGTTAACCTTCACTCAATCTTTTCCGTAGATAAGATCTCGTCACCATCTATAACTAGTAAAGTATAATCTTAACATTGGTCTCTTCCACAAATATTTTAAATCCCTTAAAATATCCAAAAGTTCATGGTAAGTGGAAACACTTATATGTTGACGTAAGGGAACATTGAAATGCCTAGTTATATCAGTTTCTTTATATAATCTTGAGCTCCGAAACTTGTACTGGGTCATAAAGTTTCTGAAGGAAACAAAAGTCGTATTAAACGTACGTGTATATTACGAAACTACGACCACAGGTGGTTTTAACCACTTCGTCTATGAACTTACCTGTCCAGTCACATGGTCTGTTGGTCTAAAAGTTTCCCCTGACTGTAATTGACTAATGAATATCGAGTATGTGAACAGGAATACAAGTTGTGTATTTTACGATTAAGTAATCGACCAATGTCCTTGGGGTGAGATAGATAGTTAGGTAGTAGATCGATGGACTCTAATATGGACGAAACTCAGTCGAGTTTTTAAGGTTAATTCCTCATAGGAAGTTTTAGAAGTTTACCAGATCCAGTAGTTTTTGTTCCCTTCTGACTCTTTGACAGTCTCGGTTCTTCTCGGAGTCCTCTGTACTATCGATGGGTATTGCCCCATAGTACCTACTGTAGGACCTTATCTTTTCTGTAATCCATTTTTGGCTTTGTTTTTATACTTATTATATACCTGAAATTACACAATCATAACCGAGTCACTAAAATTGTTTACATAGTATCATTATATTTTACAATCATTAAACCTTTTGAGACACGTTCTACAAACCCCTTGGATACATGATAAAAACGGAAAAAAGACATTTAGATTTCACTGAGATTTTTATTTCAAATAACATACTTATATTTTTCCTTCTCTATGATTTCCTCTTTTTTCCAAAACGAGTCCATTTCTGTAACACACCTGGTGCACAGTCTCGGTTTCCATTTCAATAAAACTTTCTTCAAAAACCTATGTCTCGTACACCAAAGCCATCTCTTACATTGTAAAGGGTTAGTACAGTTACCACGAGAATGGGTCCGAGGCCAATCGGACCTAAAATATAGATGAAATAAAGACATTGTTTTAATAAAGAGTATAAAAACGTCCTTACTTTTTAGCTTCTCATATCAGAATATCTCTCACAAGAAATTTCTGCTTCTCAACTCCAGGAGTGTAAATTCTGTCATTTTGGTTCTATGTCCACTCGGTTCTTAAACCCTACATGAATACTACTCAACCGAAGGGAGGTCCGGTTCAAGAGGTCTAATCAACAGAAGAATTCTGACCTGGTGTGCTCTGAACTCCGGGAGTCACCCAAATCAAAAGTTCTAGCGATCATCGTCCGTTACGAACATCTTCCTAACGGGGATTTACAAGGAACACCAATTGCAATTAAACGGAATTCTTTTTCCTTTCTCTCTTTCGCCTCTTATTCTTTACCCCCTCCCTGACCTCCTCCTCTTTCTTTTCCTCCTTAGTTGAGTGGTTCTTCTCCATGTAAAAAGGTAAAAAGAACTCCTCTCTTTTTTTTTCTTTCTTTTTAGTCGGGTTTGCCACAAATATTTTTGGTGCATTCAACATAAAACCTGCAGTTTTTACCATCAATCTCATCGACTAAAACCTCCGACTTAACAAGGAAACGAACCAAGGTAACGGTCCGTACCTATACTGGTCTCTTAGTTTTGGTTTGTTCTCGAATCTTTCCTTCTCTGGTTTCCAGTCGTGATTCTCGTAAAACATTGAAGGTACTCGTCGTCATACTTGGCCCTCCTTCACGTCGAGTGGTCGTCCTTCGTTCCACCAGGTCTCTTATTTCGTCTGCCGTCGGACCGGAGTCCCTCCAGGGGCCGCAAACCGTTGTGTTTGTAAAGGAGGCAGAACAATTGGTAGATAGACAGACGTCTCTGTCCTCTGTCCTAGTTCCGCCTAGAGAGGAAGAGAGAGGTAACGACAGAGACGGAGACGGAGAGAGAGGAGTCGGAAGGAAGATTAATTGGACGAGGGGATAGTAAAGGGAGGGAGAGGAAAGACAGTAGAGGTAAAGTGTCATAGTGAACGAGCCACTTTTCTTCGAGTCTGTGTAAGATAAATCTTTCAGTCACAGAGTGATCCCCACTGTTCAGAAAGAAACTCCAGTAAATAGATTAACGAGAAAAGTCTATTCTTAATTAATCGGGCTAATAAAAAGAAGCAAAAACCTACCCAAGGGGTGGACTTCTCTTCTTTAAGGAACGACAGTCACTAATTAACGAGTCGGTCTTCGAATGACGGAGCGTAAACATTATTTACGGCTGATCGAGAAATCCAGTGTAATTCTTGGTCCGTCCAACACCATATTACATGTCCTATTATTTCGTGAACATATTTATCCCCGTCGTCGTAAACTAAAACTAATTTATAAAATTATGTAGTTTCCCACTTCCTCAAAGTGCTATGACTTCCATTCTCGGGGGTAAATCCCGTCGAAAAAAGAAAGGAAACACTCTGTATTTTGTAGAGGTCCTCGGTAAACGTACGTCCCGAATAGAGTTTACTGGGGTCACTAGACGGCCCTCCCAACAAAAAATCCAAAAGACAATCTCTTATGGATTTTCATATTCGTGGAAGTCCCTGGTTTAGAGAAAACAAAGTTTGTTTCTTTATTCGAAAGAGAACTAAATGAAGGTTTAATCAAAAACAAAAACAAAAAAAATTCAACGACAACAACGACCTTACACATACACTCCAAAGGTCTGGAGTTGGATTTCACTAATTTAAGTTTCCACTCGTTTAGTTCTATACTATTTCCGGACGACGGCACGTTAGGTAGACCTTTCTTCTTTGTGTTTAGGTTCTCGTATAGTGTCCTACAGAATCTGAAAAGTAGATGAGCTTGTTTGATGGAATCTGACCCACTGTACTCGTTATTTGTTAAATAAAGAGTGTCAATACTTCCGACCCTTCGTTCCAGTTCCAGGACCGTCTAAACCATAAACCACTGCAGTAAAGGACTAAGTACTGACCACGAGAGACCGACACAGGAGGGTACTGTCTTCCCATTCTCTCGAGAGTCTGTGGAAAATATTCTCGTACCTAGGGTAAATACTCCTAGAGTACCGGATTCGTACAGGGTTTCCAGAGTGTAGGAACATGAGAGTATGATCCCGTAGTGTGAGTCCTGAAGTTATATCCTTAAACTCTCCTTTCGTAAAAAAAAAAAAAAATGTCATGTCACACCAAAAAAACAACAATGACACAAAATTAACTTCCTATTGAGGAACTCTCTTAAAACAACCAAAGACGGTTTGTAGTTGTACTTGGTCGGTATCCATGTGTATATAGGGGAGGGGGAATTCGGAGAGAGGGTAGAAGGAGGGATAAAGAGGTGGGGAAGTGGAGATGGGGTGGAGGGGTGGTGCGGGGGGAGGGGGGGTCAGATCCAACAATGTCTCGGGGACAAACTCAAGGAACTCAGTATGTCGTTTAAGGGTAACCTTCACTTTTGTCAATCAGGTAGTATCTTCCACTCAGAATATAAGACACCTATCGAGTGAATTTCTGTATCCAAAATTTATTAGATACTTCTGACGAAGTAAAAGATACTAATACAATCTGAAGATGTCTATGTGAAAAAACACCGATAAAATCCTTTTTTTCATTTGTTGGGGTCCTCTTTAATTCACAAAATACTTCCCACACGAGTAAACTCGTTTAAACCGTTTTTGTCTAGATCTTGTCTAACGAGGACTAAGGACCCGGTTAAAGTATATATATATATCATTATAACAGAGATTTTCCTTGCTTATAGGGATACTTTACCCACTAAACTAATCATGCTTCTTACGAAAAGGGTTCTTCTATTCATTATCTTGTAAATGAGAGTAATTCGTTATAATGACTTTTATTAGTTTAGTTCATATAAAAGAAAGTGAAATCCCTTTGGGTTGTACATTAATTCTTTGAAGACATTTCTAAATGAAGTATTTAAAATAGGATATAATATAGAAAGGTTCCAAGTTTAGATGACTTTTTGTTCTTGGACGTACATCTTCTAAAAAATATTTTCGGATAACTAATTTACTTACCTAATTTGTTTACCTATTTGTTCGTTCCTGGATGTCATATCGTGCCCCTTAATATGAGTTATAGGACTTTGGTACTTTACCCTGAGTACACTGTTTCCGACCATAACCATCATAAAACACAATGAAATAGACAAGAGAACACCCAAGGGACCACCGAGTCTACCATTTCTGAGACCGACGTTACGTTCTTCGGGTCCAAACTAGGGACCCAGTCCTTCTAGGGGGTCTCTTCCCTTACCGTTGGGTCAGGTCATAAGAACGGACCTTTTAGGGTACCCGTCTCCTCCGACCGTCCGATGTCAGGTACCCCAGTGATTCTCAGTCTGTGTTGACTCACTAAAGGTGATAGACAAGAGAATGACACCCTTTGAGTTTACCTTTCTTAGACGGGTGTCAAACCCTCTGGACCCAAACTAGGGACCTAGCCCTTCTAGGGGACCTCCTCCCGTACCTTTGGGTGAGGTCCTGAAAACGGACCTTTTAAGGTACCTGTCTCCACGGACCACCCGATGTCGGGTACCCCAGCGTTTCTCAACCTGTGCTGAGACAGGGAATAAAGGTCCATGAGAAGAGAAGTCAACGTATTTTATCTTTATTGACAAAGTCTTCCGGAGGTCGATGGTTAAAATAACTTTTGAAATGACTATATTAATGTAATTGTGAATTATACACAGGACTTACTAACTCTACTACGTTATACTTCTAGAGAAGGTACAGTTTCCTCCTTCAAGATACTTAGGAAATTGTATGGTTCCAGTGAGTGGATGTTGAAAGTCTAAAAAATCGAGTATAATCCCTCTGAAGGTTATGATAAATAACCAAAACGAATATAGTTCTCGGAGAAAAATAAGACAAAACATTTAGAAGGGTGATGGAGACTCGAGGACCAATTAACATTTATGTCTTTAGCGAGCCTCCATAACGTGAAGACCAAGGTCTAGTAGAGTTGTTCACTTATTACGTTATTTCACTTAGTGTACTTAGAAAACCAAAGGGTCACGTATATTTTCAATATAAATGGTATGACATCAGACAATTCGTATGTCATCGTAATATAGAATTAAATTTTATGAAGTAACGATTTTTACGGTGTTAATGTAGTGATTAGTGTCTAATGGTAGTGTAGTTTATCGCGATTAGTGTCTATTAGTATTGTTCATGTTATTGCTACTTTTACAAATATTAAGAAAAAGATTAACCATCCGACTATTAAGATTTCTTAATGGTTTTACACTATGTCTCTGTACTACACTTGTTCACGATAACCTTTTTACCGTAGTTATCTGAACGAGTTATGTCCAACGGTGTTTGGAAGTTAAACATTTTTCGTGTAACAGACACTTCACGTTATTTAACTTTCACTGTTTTACTCCATACGGACATTCCCTCAAAAAAAAGAAGTTGGTGGACAGTTCTAAAGATCTCGATAAGATGTACTCACTTATAAAGACAAAAGAAAGTGAAAGAAAAGCGTTTTTACTACTTTAATCGATTGTTCGACAACTCGAATCTACGAAGTATGGCGGAAGAGAAGGAGAACACGACAGTACTTGCCTAATACTCTTTCCCACTGTAGGAAACGACAAATGTAGTTGTGCAACGTCTAATGAAATAGAGTACTCTCTTGATTAACAAGACACTACTAAGTTTTACCTGTAAACAAGGTATGAAAAAAAGAAAATCCAAATTTAACTATTAAATAAGTCTTCCGAAATCAGTCATACGGACTTAAGTTTTATGTCCGTTTAGACAATATCCAGATTTTTTTGTTTTTATTCTACTACGTTTCTTTAATGTCTTCACAAATCACCAGTTTTACACCTCATTGATTAAATAGCTCAGGTTGAAGACAGGTCTCAACTTTCTTTTCAACTTAATCGTTTCCCGATACACTGGGAGAACACTAACAGAAAGTTTAGTTAATAGAGTAATTTATAATTCATTCGAATGTTCTTTTTTTAGTAATATTTTAGTCTAACCCAATTTATAACACCTCGAAGTTTATCTCTATTTTCATCGTAGGTAGAGTACCTCAACACTGAATAACCTAAACTTAAATAAATGCATTTAAAGACCGAGACGGTACGTCGAACACCTTAGGAACTGGTCCCTGACTTGGACCCGGGGGTCGTCACCTCCTCACCTCAGGATTAGTGACCTAGTACTCTCTTAAGGTCCTTAACTACAAATATTTCACGAATCTTTTTCCGGACCGTGAATCGTCGATAATATGTGTACACACAATCTATTTTCAGATCCTAATGATGTTTTGAAAATATGAACGAGGAACTTAGATATACGACTTTTATCTTTGATCTAACTTATATATTTGATCTAGTAAGGTTTAAAGACAAAAGGTTATCTTTAATTAACGTGTTTAAAGTCAGATGATAAGAACCAACTTCTATAAAAGTTTTTTGTATTCGACACGTTTTTTCCTAAGATAGTTATATAATTTGTTTTCTATACAGTTTATATAGACACTATACTTCTGTAGTATAATGTAAAGTCTCTCAGTACAAAACCCACTGAACTCCGGAGTAAGTCTTTAAAACATGTAGTATCATATGTCGTATAAGGGGAAAACGTCTTTACACTCAGGATGTGAGGGGGTACTTGTGTGAAACGTTTATAAAAAAAGAATCACATCGTATGGAGAATTTTAGGTTGAATTTTATTTGTCTTTTTGAGTGAGTAAGTACATTTCTTCCTTTTTATTAAAAGGGAGATGGAAGGACTCAAGAACTGACTTTGAGGATAAAGAATAAAACTTTTATATTCTTTATTCTTCTCTTTTAGTTTATTTTTAAATAATTGTCTTCTATGCGTATTTTGCATTGTTTCCTTTTTTACTTATTGAGATTCTTCACCGAATCTTGAGGTCGATTTTATGGTAGAAGTTGATTTATACTTTCTTTCTTTCTATACCTCATTATCCCTCCGAAAGACCATTTTGTCCATTTATTCTCACTCCAAACAATATGTCTAAATTCAACCACGTAAGAAGGAACTATTCCTGGATTTCGACAGACTATCTGCCCTCCTCCCTGTGGAAACTATTAAATACTGGACGAAAATCCACTTATCCCGGAGGGACCACCCAGTCTACCATTTCGTGGATGGACGTTACACCATCTGGACCCAAGCTAGGGACCCAACCCTTCTAGGGGACCTCTTCCTTTACCGTTGGGTGAGGTCATGGGAACGGACCTTCTAGGGTACCTGTCTCCTCGGACCATCCGGTGTCACGTACCCCAGCGTTTCTCAACCTGTGTTTACTTACTGGAGTCAAAAATCCGTTCATCTTCCTCCCGCCCGTCCCTGGTTAAAACATTGAAGAGTCAGTGGAAGTCGAGTTAGAGAAAGTCGGGAATACAGTTTCATCGTATAACTCTCCACCACATAAGACGATGTCTACGACTTTCTAGTCGTGCACATGTGGTCATGACTTAGTTTAGAGTGTCTGTCTCAAACCCCACTTCATCTTTTATTATCGAAATTAACGAAAGGGTCCGTTTCTCTCTATTTCACCGACACCTTTTGACACAGGGTTGGGTCCCCTCAAACTACTTCTCTAAATGCCAAAACCGAGTTCCTACCCCAACGACTATTCTATTTCCAGACACGTCCCGAAGTCAAATCAAGTCAAGTCAAGTAAACGAGTCAGCACAGGCTGAGAAACGCTGGGGTACTTAGCGTCGTGCGGTCCGGGGGGACAGGTAATGGTTGAGGGCCTCAAGTGAGTCTGAGTGCAGGTAGCTCAGCCACTACGGTAGGTCGGTAGAGTAGAAGACAGCAGGGGAAGAGGAAGACGGGGGTTAGGGAGGGTCGTAGTCTCAGAAAAGGTTACTCAGTTGAGAAGCGTACTCCACCGATTTGATGACCTCAAAGTCGAAGTCATAGTCAGGAAGGTTTCTTTAGGGTCCCGACTAGAGGAAGTCTTACCTGACCGACCTAGAGGAACGTCCGGTTCCCTGAGAGTTCTCAGAAGAGGTCGTGGTGTCAAGTTTTTGTAGTTAAGAAACCGCGAGTCGGAAGAAGTGTCAGGTTGAGAGTGTAGGTATGTACTGGTGTCCTTTTTGGTATCGGAACTGATCTGCCTGGAATCACCCGTTTCATTACAGAGACCAAAACTTATACGAGAGATCCAACCAGTATTGAAAAGAAGGTTCCTCATTCGCAGAAAATTAAAGTACCGACGTCAGTGGTAGACGTCACTAAAACCTCGGGGGGTTTTTATTTCAGACTGTGACAAAGGTGACAAAGGGGTAGATAAAGGGTACTTCACTACCCTGGTCTACGGTACTAGAAGCAAAAGACTTACAACTCGAAATTCGGTTGAAAAAGTGAGAGGTGAAAGTGAAAGTAGTTCTCCGAAAAATCAAGGAGAAGTGAAAGATGGTGTTCCCACCACAATAGACGTATAGAGTCCAATAACTATAAAGAGGGTCATTAGAACTAAGGTTGAACACAAAGAAGGTCAGCTCGCAAAGAGTACTACATGAGACGTATATTCAATTTATTCGTCCCACTGTTATATGTCGGAACTGTATGAGGAAAAGGATAAACCTTGGTCAGACAACAAGGTACAGGTCAAGATTGACAACGAAGGACTGGACGTATGTCTAAAGAGTTCTCCGTCCAGTCTACCAGACCATAAGGGTAGAGAGAGTCTTATAAGGTGTCAAATAACACTAGGTGTGACAGTTTCTGAAACTAAATCAGTTATTTCGTCTTCATCTACAAAAAGACCTTGAGAGAACGAAAAAGGTACTAGGTCGCCTACCACCGTTAAACTAGAGACCAAGGAGACGGAAAAGATTTTGGTCGAACTTGTAGACCCTCACGTCCCGAACGTGAGGATATTAGAGTAGATTCTACCGAAGGATTAGAACTACTTGAAGAGACCAAGGAAATTAGAACGGAAAGAACCGGTGAGAAGGGAACTAATCGTCAACAAACTTAGACGGGAAACCTTGAGTCCCTTCCAGTACCACCTATAGTGTCTCTAGAAGTTGGAAAATCTTTACATATTTCGGACCTTTTCATCTTAAGAACCTATAAAAGTCTTCTGGTCAGGGTGCTTGTCCTAGGTTGTTGTTGAGATTTATTACCCCCTATTTATTTTACAGAAGTTTCTATAAGTTTACAAGAGTATCTTTGCCCTAAAGACTTCGAGAGGACCCGAGAGACTGACGGTGTCAAGTAAAAATAAAAGAGACGAAACTTCGTAGGTTTGGATTGTGACTACTACCACTACTAAAAGACTACTAAAAGAAGACGACACCTTAACGAAGGGACTCACATAGACCGTGTATAGGACAAGAAGATGTCGGTACGACTAGGTTCAAACTGTATAAATCACGTCTCGTTCGCATTGTCATGATCCTCAGTCGTTCTCTGAAATCTGATTAGTCTACCTGTAGTTCACTTCCTTTAACTTACGTGTCGTCTACAAATTTTGAGTTTTAGAACTTAGAGACTAACGTCCCTAAAGAAACATCAGGGTGGGGAGTGTTACCGTCCTGGGACTCCTCACCCACAGACCTACGGAAGGGGGTTCTCGTACGGAGTCAGAAGAGTGATTATCTTAGAAGTAAAATTATTTGAGTACGTGTCACTTAAAACCAGAAGACTCAGTAACAGAAGAGGGGACTACAAAGACGGAGTTACGAGATATACCTAGTACCAAGAGATCAAGACTCAGAAAGGTTTCTGGGAAGAACTATTTGGAAGGATGGGAACGGAAAAAGTTTTTAACTACGAAAGCTTAATAACACGGACTTCCTCTAGTTTGTTCAGTCAGGATTTCCTTTAGTTAGAACTTATAGGTAACTTTCCTGACTACGACTTCGACTTTGAGGTTAAGAAACCGGTGCACTTTATCTCTCGACTAAGTAACCTATTCTGGGACTACGACCCTTTCTAACTTCCGTCATCCTCTTCCCCCGTTGTTCCCTACTCTACCAACCTATCGTAGTAGATGAGTTACCTGTACTCAGATTTGTTTGAGTCCCTCTATCATTTCCTGTCTTTTCGGAGCGTACGAACCTGGGGGGCAGGTACCCCAGTGTTTCTCAACCAGTACCGAATCATTAACTTGTTGTTGGTGCATTTCACGTACTCATAAGTGTTCCTAGGTCTCCGAGTCTATGTCATAGAACGAGAGTCGGTCAGTCACACTCTGAGAGGAAGTCAATTCGTCTAGACAAGGTAGTAATAAACGATCCGACTCTTCCGATCCGACTCATGGAGGAACAATAGTGATTGTCTGGGGTAGTCACCCATTTCGATCTTTTATAATATTACAAATATAATACGTATACGTATATCTACAAAATATATATATATATGTCCATGTATATATACGTATATATAGGGGTTCACGCATGCACGATTCAACGAAGTCAGTACAGACTGAGAAAACACTGGGGTACCTGACATCAGGCGGTCCGAGGAGACTGGTACCCAAAAGGGTCCGTTCTTATGATCTCACCGAACGGTAAAGGAAAAGGTTCCCTAGAAGGGTGGGGTCCCTGACTTGGGTGTAGAGGACGAACCGTCCGTTTAAGAGATGGTGACTCGGTGGACCCTTCGGATATGTACACATATCACTACTGTATCTATCCACAATATATATATATATATATATACACACACAATATAATGTAAGGATACATACAGATATAGTGAAAATGTAATAGATAGACGTGTATATGAATAAAATTTTACATACACAAGTATAACTGTGGAGAGTAAACTTAAGGTGTACTTTCCTAAGACAGATCGGAAGGGAGTAAAGACATCAACATTTATAGAAGAGACTGTTACTCTTTGCACAGAAGTAATAAAAGTCATACAAATGACTAAACGAATTGGTAATACGAGCGAACAAATTACCTCGGTCACACAGTTGGTATGACCAGTAAAGGAGGTGGGTGGTACTAGTACCACGGATGTAAAAAAGGAACGGAGACGTATCGAGACAAGGAGAGAGGAGAGGGGTCAAAGTAGGTGGTGCGTCCAAGGATGTAACCCCTTTCCTTTCCCTCACTCCCCTCTGACTTTCCAGTTCCTTCTCCACACTTCCCTTCTACATTTTTGTTTCTTTTCCTTCCCTTGTACCCTTCTTTCCCGAGATCATGATTATAAGTATATATTTTATAATTTTTAATTAAGGTTTTTTCTTTAAATTAATTTTAATGTTCGACGTTAATAACTAATCAATTAAATTTTTACGTATTTTGTTGAGTTGGTATAATGATATTTATAAAGATTTATAGAAGAGAAATAAACTCCCAAATAGAGTAACGTTTGTCAAGTCTCCGATCGAGTGACTTTCAATATTTGAAGTTTCATTAAACATACAAAGATTTAGGTTTAATCTGTTAATAGTACCAATGTAATGAAAGACGTACACACAATTGAGTAAAAACTCACCCACCACAAATGTTTTCGTTCGTCGATAACTCATTAATGTCGGGTCCTCCCGGTATGTCATAATCCGTATGTCTAGTTCTCCACACAGACTAATAAAGTAAAAGACATATCTGAGTGTTTGAGTGTGAAAATTTCACACATACGATTATACTATCTTTTAGATTATACTAAAAAGTTTTTAAACGTAAATAAAAGATTGTTCTCCTGTAAAATATATAAGTCAACTCAATGTAAAGAAAAAGACCCCTCACGACCAAGTACGAGACGGTGAATTTTTTTGTCTAGAAATTTTCGATTACCTATCCGTAAGAAATATATAGCACGCATAATTGAAGAACGACCTTAAAAGAAACGTCGACAAAAGGATGAAATCACAAACAGAATTTGATCTTCAATTTGTAAAAATAAATGGGTTTAGATAGGTAAAAAAGGAAATAAACAAATATCAACTCTTATAAATAATAAGTCTACGTCGTTTCTGAACAATTTCTTATTTATAAGAGAATATCGATATTCCCGATATCGACGACCAGAAGAGGAGGTTAAATTCGTAGATTAGATCATCCACATGAAACCTCAGATTACAATGAATTGTCCAACACCCAATAAGGATTAAAATAAAGGTTTACGGTTGAGTTAACGACTTATTAGGTAGAAAGGGAGAGACCTACCTTTACGTTGGAAATTCTTTGTGCGTTAAGTACGTTTGTACCCATTTAGAACCTCTAAAGATAATAAAAGATTACTAGATAGACAACTAATAATATGGACGTTATACGATGAAATTAATGATATCGAAAGTCATTTAAAAATATAGACCGTCTGGTTCAAGAAAGAGTCATAAGAATGTTAAAAGAACGGATAGAAGTACATAAATAAGAAGGTCAATTTTCAATAATAGTTCAACAGTTCCAAAATCCTTTTTTTTACTAAAACTACACTCACTGTGATACAAATATTCTATTGAATCACCTTTAACTGTAAAAATGTTAAAAATCAATAGGGTAGGTCCTTCCGTCATAAAACAGTCGTTAAGTCCAAGATATAATACGGGAAGTCCTTCCAAAATAACAAATACTCGGAATGTATAAGAGATCAATAAAGATCTATAAAATGTCGAACCAACGGTAGGATCTGTACTTGAAAGTTTTATTGGGGAGAATTGACCAATAATTAAAAATTTTTCTTTGGATTGTGTAATATAGACCGATGGAGTGCTATGAGAAAACCCTCATTATTAAAATTGTTTAAAAGTTAAGAGAACCTTTAAAGTTCATACACTTACATTCCATACATTAATGATTAGTGAAATAGAAAAGAACAAATTATATATCAAGGACAAAAAGAATTGAATGTTGTAAAAGGTTTTTAGACTTACGACTTACCGATTTTGTCTTTCAAATTCACTTTTTAATTTTAGTTTAGAGTGTTTGTGTACACCAAGAGGTGGTTACGTAATATTGTCTTCATAAAGTACCAAATTATTCTACTTACTCACAACCGGAGGTATTAGACACAAATCCGTCACGGTACGTGACGAGCCCATCCCTAAGGATGGGATGTGACTCTGACCTTCAGAACTTCCAAATACACAGAGTGTTAACTTCCCTTTTACTTTTACTAGTCTTATAAACGAGGATTTGAGACTTATGACCTAATCAACCTCTTACTGTTATAGGAAAACAGAAACTCACTATTGGATGATGTGTGTCTATTGAAAATACAGAGAAAATATAATCGTAAGGATAATGTACAAGGATAATACAGGGATTGGGATTGGGATTGGGTTGGGATTGGGATTGGGATTAGGAGTGATAATAGGGAGAGGAACAAGGGTGACGGACTCAGGGACGGTCAAAAAGTCTTGACTGAGGTGGGTAAAGAAGGTTGTGTTTAAGTGAGGACGGATAGGGGGTAACCAAGTAGTAAGATGTTCGTCCTTTATATGTCTTTCACTCTGTCGATCGTGAGTAATTTAAAAGTTACAACCTCAGAATGAGTACATAAAGAGTTGTAAAGGGAGTAATCAACCTCTTCCTTTACCGTTGGGTGAGGTCTTAAGAACGGACTTCTTAAGGTACCTGTCTTCTCGGACCACCTGATGTCAGGTACCCCAGTGTTTCTCAGTCTGTGTTGACTCACTGATGGTGTGGGAGTAATTACGGTCCAAGTTCGAAACAAAGGATTTCTCATTCCAGGATCCACGAGTCCATCGGCTTCTGTGGTACAAAGGGTACGGTAAGGAAATGAAGGTAAGGGAAGTTATCCACGAAATAAATATTCTTATAAAGACGACTCTACAAGAGGAAGGAAACTAAATTAGTCAGTGGTGTGATACTGAAACCATCGTACAGAGGTAATGAGACTAACATATCGGATTGACCGTTGTAATGTGTGAGAAACTAGTAATTCCTACCAACTGAATCTAAGAAGACGTTTAATCGAGGAAATTTGTAATACATAGAGAAGAAGAGGATTGACTCATGAAGAAAGGTATCGTGATAACTGAATTTTTATCGGTGTTGGATTTTCAACTCTCAATACGAAATAAACCATCCTTTAAAATCCCGAAATTCAGGCCCTCTGTTGTAGGGTTCACTGGGACTCCCTTGACGAGACTCCTCCACTCCCTTTCACGGTCCCACATAGCTTCGAAACATTGTCTTCAGTCCATCAGATTTGTAGTTTTTCTTATAACAATACTTATAATTTCTTTTGGTCTATAGGGTTCAATTCCTTTAATCACGAATACCCTTCTACGTTCTCAAGAATTCCCCTCTACTTTCAGACCCGAGTGACTTTAGTAAGGAAAGTATACGTAGAGTCGATAGGACCCGTTCATAGGACACAAAAAAGTGTAAGACCCGAGGGAACTTAAGTAACGTCCCTTTCCGATGTATATCGGACAACCGACACCCTGTCGTCCAAAATAAGAAGGTCTCACGGGAACTCTCGATCTTAACGATTACTAACACTGTAGGGCCAAATGACTATACCGCCCCCTATAAGGTAAAGAGTCGACGTACCACGACCTTATTTTGCTACTACGACACTTTCACGACGTGAGTTATACGGTCGTTTAAACCTTTTGAGTCGTCACCGGTGTCCTGACCTTTTCAAGCGAAAAGTAAGGTTAGGGTTTCTTTCCGTTACGTTTTCTCGTGAGTTTGATGGTGTGTTAACGTGAGTAGAGTGTGTGATCGTTTCATTACGAGTTTTAAGAGGTTCGGTCTAAAGTTGTTATACACTTGACACTGGAAGGTCTACAAGTTCTACCTAAATCTTTTCCGTCTCCTTGGTCTTTAGTTTAACGGTTGTAGACAAACTAATAACTTTTTCGTTCTCTCAAGGTCTTTTTGTAGATAAAGACAAAATAACTGATACGGTTTCGGAAATTGACACACCTAGTGTTATTTGACATCTTTTAAGACTTTCTCTACCCTTATGGTCTGGTGGACTGGACGGAGAACTCTATAGACATACGTCCAGTTCTTCGTTATCAATCTTGACCTGTACCTTGTTGTCTGACCAAGGTTTAGCCTTTTCCTCATACAGTTCCGACTATAACAGTGGAACGAATAAATTGAATTTACATCTCAAGTCAAGTCAAGTTAAGTCAGCAAGTCAGTGCAGGTTGAGAAAAAGTGGGGTACTTAGCGTCGTGCGGTCCGGAGGGACAGGTAGTGGTCGAGGGCCTCAAGTGAGTCTGAGTGCAAGTAGCTCAGACACTACGGTGGGTCGGTAGAGTAGGAGACAGCAGGGGAAGAGGAGGACGGGGGTCAGGAAGGTCCGTAGTCTCATAATAGGTTACTCAGTTGTGAAACGTACTCCACCTGTTTCATGACCTCAAAGTCGAAATCGTAGTAAGGAAGGTTTCTTTAGGGTCCCGACTAGAGGAAGTCTTACCTGACCGACCTAGAGGAAAGTCCGGTTCCCTGAGAGTTCTCAGAAGAGGTTGTGGTGTNCGTAGTCTCATAATAGGTTACTCAGTTGTAAAACGTACTCCACCTGTTTCATGACCTCAAAGTCGAAATCGTAGTAAGGAAGGTTTCTTTAGGGTCCCGACTAGAGGAAGTCTTACCTGACCGACCTAGAGGAAAGTCCGGTTCCCTGAGAGTTCTCAGAAGAGGTTGTGGTGTCAAGTTTTGGTAGTTAAGAAGTCGCGAGTTGGAAGAAGTGTCAGGTTGAGAGTGTAGGTATGTACTGGTGAGCTTTTTGGTATCGGATCTGATCTGTCTGGAATCACCCGTTTCATTACAGAGACGAAAACTTATACGATAGATCCAACCAGTATTGAAAAGAAGGTTACTCATTCGCAGCAAATTAAAGTACCGACGTCAGTGGCAGTAGTCACTAAAACCTGGGGGTTTTTTATTTCAGACTGTGACAAAGGTGACAAAGAAGTAGATAAAGGGTACTTCACTACCCTGGTCTACGGTACTAGAAACAAAAGACTTTCAACTCGAAATTCGGTTGGAAAACTGAGAGGAGAAAGTGAAAGTAGTTCTCCGAAAAATCAAGGAGAAGTGAAAGACGGTATTCCCACCACAGTAGACGTATAGAGTCCAATAACTATAAAGAGGGTCGTTAGAACTAAGGTCGAACACAAAGAAGGTCGGGTCGTAAAGAGCACTACACGAGACGTATATTCAATTTATTCGTCCCACTGTTTTATGTCGGAGCTGCGTGAGGAAAAAGATAAACCTTGGACAGACAACAAGGTACAGGTCAAGATTGACAACAAAGGACTGGACGTATGTCTAAAGAGTTCTCCGTCCAGTCCACCAGACCATAAGGGTAAAGATAGTCTTAAAAGGTGTCAAATAACACTAGGTGTGTCACATTCCGAAACCGTCCATACTGGATTTATTTTAGGGAATACTAATATGTCACCCTCACTCTTTATCTAAATTCTCTGATCTAGACTATCTATCTCACGGACTACTTGATACCTTACTCCAAGCACTGTCACATGTCCTCTGTCCCTAGTTCTGGTAGGGGTACCTTTTCTTTACGTTTTTTCGTTTTACCGACAGACCCCTTCGGAATGTTTATCGACACTTTTCTTCTCTCCGTTTTCGTTTCCTCTTTTCCTTTCTATATTCGTAGACTTACGTCTCAAGGTCTCTTATCGTTCTTCTCTATTCTTTCGGAAGGAGTCGCTAGTTACGTTTCTTTATCTCCTTTTCTTGTCTTACCCTTTCTGATCTCTAGAGAAGTTCTTTTAATCTCTATGTTTCCCTTGTAAAGTACGTTTCTACCCGAGTCTGTTTCCTGTCTTTACCATACCTGGATTGTCTTCGTCTTCTATATTTCTTCTCCACCGTTCTTATGTGTCTTCTTGACATGTTTTTTCTAGAAGTACTGGGTCTATTAGTGCTACCACACTAGTGAGTGGATCTCGGTCTGTAGGACCTTACACTTCAGTTCACCCGGAATCTTTTATAGTGATACTTGTTTCGATCACCTCCACTACCGTAAGGTCAACTCGATAAAGTTTAGGACTTTCTACTACGACACTTTCACGTCGTGAGTTATACGGTCGTTTAAACCTTTTGAGTCGTTACCGGTGTCCTGACCTTTTCCAGTCAAAAGTAAGGTTAGGGGTTTTTACCGTTACGGTTTCTTACGAGTATAATGACGTGTTAACGTGAGTAGAGTGTACGATCATTTCATTACGAGTTTTAAGAGGTTCGGTCAGAAGTCGTTATGCACTTGACACTTCAAGGTCTACAAGTTCGACCAAAATTTTTTCCGTCTCCTTGGTCTCTAGTTTAACGGTCGTAGACGACCTAGTACCTTTTTCGTTCTCTCAAGGTCTTTTTGTAGATAAAGACGAAATAACTGATACGGTTTCGGAAACTGACACACCTAGTGTTATTTGACACCTTTTAAGACTTTCTCTACTCTTATGGTCTGGTGGACTGGACGGAGAACTCTTTAGACTTACGTCCACTCCTTCGTTGTCAACCTTGACCTGTACCTTGTTGTCTGATGAAGGTTTGGCCTTTTCCTGCTGTAGTTTCGATCTATGACAGTGGGACGAATAAATTGAATATACGTCTCATGTAGTACTCTTTACGACCTGACCTTCTTTGTGTTCGACCTTAGTTCTAACGGCCCTCTTTACAGTTATTGGAGTCTATACATCTACTGTGGTGGGAATACCGTCTTTCACTTCTCCTCGATTTTTCGGAGAACTACTTTCACTTTCTCCTCTCACTCTTTCAACCGAATTTCGAGTTGTAAGTCTTTTGCTTCTAGTACCGTAGACCAGGGCAGTGAAGTACCCTTTATCTACCCCTTTGTCACCTTTGTCACAGTCTGAAATAAAAACCCCCGAGGTTTTAGTGACGTCTACCACTGACGTCGGTACTTTAATTTTCTGCGAATGAGGAACCTTCTTTTCAATACTGGTTGGATCTCTCGTATAAGTTTTCGTCTCTGTAATGAAACGGGTGATTCCAGGCAGATGAATTCCGATACCAAAAAGGTCACCAGTACATACCTACACTCTCAACCTGACACTTCTTCCGACTCACTACTTCTTAACTACGAAAACTTGATACCACAACCTCTTCTGAGAACTCTCAGGGAACCTGACGGTACTCTAGGTTGGTCAGATAAGACTTCCTCTAGTTGGGACCCTAAAGAAACCTTCCTTACTACGATTTCGACTTTGAGGTCATGAAACCGGTGGAGTACGTTTCTAAACTGAGTAACCTTTTCTGAGACTACGACCCTCTCTAACCCCCGTCCTCCTCTTCCCCTGCTGTCTCCTACTCTACCGACCCACCGTAGTGCCTGAGCTACCTGCACTAAGACTCACTTGAGACCCTCGACCATTACCTGTCCCTCCGGACCGCACGAAGCTAAGTACCCCAACGTTTTCAGCCTGTGCCGACTCGCTGACTTGACTTGACTGGTACTGACTGATAATTGAAGGTGGGATTTTTGTTCTATCTCCTATGTATTCCTCTGTGTTCCTTCCTCTTGAGTATTAAATATTTCTGGATCACCTAAAGGACCACCATGTCACCGATTCTGAAACTCGAGGGTTACGTCCCCCGGACGTAAACTAGGGACAAGTCCCTTGATTCAGGGTATACGACGTTGATTCTTAAACGTACGATGGTAATTTTTTGAACCGTGTCAGTTTATTTATTTATTTTAAACCCGAAGGGTCCACCACGATCACCATTTCTTGGATGCACGGTTACGTCTTCTGTACTTCTTCACTTCACTTTGAGTGAGTCATCACAGACTGAGACGCTAGAGTACCTGATCTGCCAGGTTCCTTAAGAGGTCCGGTCCTATGACCTCACCCATCGGAAAGGGAAGAGGTCCCCTAGAAGGGTTGGGTTCCTAACTGGGGTCCAGAGGGTGTAACGTCCGTCAAAGAAATGGTCGACTCGGTGTTCCCTCCGGTCGTTTTCTGTATCCTCTACGTCTCAAATAGGGACCCAGTTTTTCTAGGGGACCTCCTCCCGTACCATTGGGTGAGGTCATAAGAACGGACCTCTTAGGGAACCTGTCTCCTCGGACCACCCGATGTTAGGTACCCCACCGTTTCTCAGTCTATGTTGACTTCTCTGAATCGTACGTACGTGTTATATTATCCATGAAAGTCAAGTCAAGTCAAGTCAAGTCAAGTCAAGTCAAGTCAGTGAGTCAGCACAGGCTGAGAAACGCTGGGGTACTTAGCGTCGTACGGTCCAGAGGGACACGTAGTGGTTGAGGGCCTCAAGTGAGTCTAAGTGCAGGTAGCTCAGCCACTACGGTAGGTCGGTAGAGTAGGAGACAGCAGGGGAAGAGGAGGACGGGGGTTAGACAGGGTCGTAGTCTCAAAACAGGTTACACAGTTGAGAAGAGTACTCCACCGGTTTCATGACCTCAAAGTCGAAATCGTAGTCAGGAAGGTTTCTTTAGGGTCCCGACTAGAGGAAGTCTTACCTGACCAACCGAGAGGAACGTCAGGTTCCCTGAGAGTTCTCAGAAGAGGTTATGGTGTCAAGTTTTCGTAGTTAAGAAGCCGTGAGTCGAAAGAAATGTCAGGGTGAGA
Source organism: Capra ibex (assembly GCA_006410555.1). Taxonomy (NCBI): domain Eukaryota; kingdom Metazoa; phylum Chordata; class Mammalia; order Artiodactyla; family Bovidae; genus Capra; species Capra ibex. The sequence continues at coordinate 11,461,581 of SJYO01014747.1, read as the reverse complement.
GTGTAGGTATGTGCTGGTGTCCTTTGAAACGGTCTGTGATTTAGTGTGCAAAAGTACATTAAGAGTCTTTCAACCGAAATACTTACGATGTTCCTCTTCTGACTTCGTTCGGGAACAAAACGTGGATTCGTGTATTATTTATGAATCAACTCGTTCTTAAACGGGTGTTCATAAGAAATAAAGTTTAAGATCCGGTAAGGATGTTACTTATGGTACGAGAGGACTAAGACCACTTCCGTTTTTATTAGTAAAGACTCATGTGGGATGTCGTAGGGTTGAGGATGACCTCAGTCAGAGTAGGTTTCGACTCTTTATAAGAGATCAATAAAAGGAAAAATATCTATATTCCCATTCGTCACTTCTCCTTTTGAGTCTTTAAAGGTGACACTGACCTTGATGTAATTCGTAAATAACATTTAATCTCTCTCATCTGTATAAAACTGGGTTTATTATCTATACACAAGGGTCCTGGTGTTTAATGTCCGTTAAACGAGTGTAATATCATTATTTCGATATACGAACCATTCGTGTATTTAGTGACTATTACTACACATTTCGTACCACAAATGTTTATTTTCCCATAAGAACGTACTATCTAAAACAGGAACTATGGGAAAACAAGTGACCGAACCGGTAGGACAAGGTCAACACTAGTTCCTTTTTCTTTTCCTCGCATAATTGAGGTTGTACTAAAGTATCAATCCTCTCTGGTTTTAAACGATTATCTTTCGTGATGAGTTTTTAGATTTATAACATTGTTCTCATCCGGAAGACAAATCGTATAGATATAGGATATACCCGAAAGGACCACCGAGTCGACGATTTCTTAGGTGGACGTTAAGACCTCTGGACCCGAAGGGTCCACTTCAATCATCATTTCTTGGGTGGATGGTCACATCCCCTACACTCTATATCCAAGACAGGGACCCATCCCTTCTAGGGGACTTCCTCCCGTACCGTTAGGTGAGGTCATAAGAACGGACCTCTTAGGGGTACCTGTCTCCTCGGACCTCCCGATGTCGGGTATCCCAGTGCATCTCAACCTGTGTTGACTTCACTGAATCACGTCTGTGTTCCCTTCTATGTGTAAATATTTTTTACATGTGACCTGAAGATCTTATTTTATACATAAATAAAGTGATGAACCCTGAAACTTCTCCAGGAGAGGGGTTCTGTGTGTGTGTGTGTGTGTGTGTGTGTGTGTGTGTGTGTGTGAACTTCTAGAACTTAGTAAATAACCATCTATGTTCAGAGAGAAATAGACTAGTCACAACCACAAGTCTGTCCATTTACTGGATGTCCTTAGGATAAGATTGGTAACGATATCTTTTATAACTCTTTCATGAAAATTGTCGAAGGTCCTCATCATGGAGAAGACTATTTGGTACAGTGAGTATTCGTTAATCAGAAAGGTTTTTATATGTACTCTTAGAACCTTGGCGAAGTATCACCCTCACGTCCCGACGTCAATGAAGGACCCAAATATAAGAATTCCCTGATTTATGGTCTTCGTTAACGACAGGTTTCTTTCTCCATAAAGTCCCGTGATTCCTGGAGTATCAGTTTCCCTAATCATAAAGAAGGAAAATCCCCGTCGTAAAACTATAAACCCGTCGGTCCTTCTGAAACTGTAAAATTACTCTACCCCTTCTAGTAAAGGGACATGGTAAACGGGACTCACTTATTTTCGTCCCCGAGTCGGACTTACTCTTCTTCGTTCGATTAGAAGTTAATACCTATATCGTAAATTTTTTCTACAACTCCATTTTACCTCAATCTATCATGAGTCATACCTACAGACTTATTTTAAAACAGAGTTCTATAAGATACACGTGTACATTTTCTTTTCGTATTTATTTTAACATACTAAAAAAAAAATTTCATCTCAAAAGTAAACGAATTCGTCTTACCGATTCCCTTTTAAAGGGAATATAAGAGTCTCTACCAGAGAATACGAAAGACGTAAGAGGGGTTAAATGTGACAGTCAGTTTCATTCTTTGTCTAGTGTCTGAGTCGTCCCTACTAAACACCTCTTAAATTATGTTCTTGATAAATGTTTACATACTCATCCTAAATTCCTATTAGTTAATAAGACCTACTCATTATAAATCGGTAACGGTACGTATCCGAAATTTCCCGTTCTCCTCCTTTCTCTATGACCTTTTGTCTCTGTCCTATTCGACACACCTCTCCCGAAAACAACTCCCTTGGTAACATAGAACTCCCGTCCCTGAAGTCATGAGATTAAAGAGTATGAAAAGGAAGGGAGGTCAGAGGGTAGACACAAAGGATAAAAGACTTGGGTCAACTTTCGGTCTTCCGATCTGTCGGAGTAACAATATATAATGTACTATCAGTTTGGATCTCTCGTGTAATTTTTCGTCTCTGGAATGAAAGGGTCGTTTCCAGACATATCAGTTTCGATACCAAAAAAGTCATCAGTACATACCTACACTCTCAACCTGGTATTTTTTCCGACTTACAACTTCTTAAAGACGAAAATTGACACCATAACTTCTTCCGAGAACTCTCAGGGAACTTGACGTTCCTCTAGTTTGGTTGTGTAGGATTTACTTTAGTCAGGACTTATAAGTAACCTTCCTGACTACGACTTCGAGGTCATGAAACCGGTGGACTGTACTTCTCGGGTGAGTAATCTTTTCTGGGACTACGACCCTTTCTAACTCCCGTCCTCTTCTTCCCCTGCTGTCTCCTACCCTACCAACCCACCGTAGTGGCTGAGTCACCCGTACTCAAACTCGATCGAGACCCTCTACCACTTCCTGTCCCTTCGAACCGTACGACGTCACGTACTCCAGTGTTCCTCAGTCTGTGTTGACTCGTTGGCTTGTTGTTGTCGTACACCCAGTTGGAGAGGTAGGTTTGTACCCCTACTTCCACCCAGACTTTACTATTTACGTTCCATAAACACTATTCACGTACGTCGGAATTAAGATGGTACTATCGGTGTACGGTCTCGTGACGGTTTAAGTCAGTCAAGTCAGCGAGTCAACACAGGCTNTCAGTGAGTCAACACAGGCTGAGAAACGCTGGGGTACTTAGCGTCGTGCGGTCCGGAGGGACAGGTAGTGGTTGAGGGTCTCAAGTGAGTCTTAGTGCAGGTAGCTGAGTCACTACGGTAGGTCGGTAGAGTAGGAGACAGCAGGGGAAGAGGAGGACGGGGGTCAGGGAGGGTCGTAGTCTCAGAAAAGGTTACTCAGTTGAGAAGCGTACTCCACCGGTTTCATGACCTCAAAGTCGAAATTGTAGTCAGGAAGGTTTCTTTAGGGTCCCGACTAGAGGAAGTCTTACCTGACCAACCTAGAGGAACGTCAGGTTCCCTGAGAGTTCTCAGAAGAGGTTGTGGTGTCAAGTTTTCGTAGTTAAGAAACCGCGAGTCGGAAGAAGTGTCAGGTTGAGAGTGTAGGTATGTACTGATGACCTTTTTGGTATCGGAACTGATCTACCTGGAATCAGTCGTTTCATTATAGTTCATGAGGCTCAAGAAGTTGGGAATGTATAAAGAGTCGACGTTTATCTCTTTTACTTAAGAGACATGTGAAAGACAAACAAGGGAAGTAGAAAAGGTACTGACGTAATGTTTTGTGTTTGACGGGGGTCTTTAGGTGGACTGACAGGAAAATAGAAGAACTGAGGATTAAACCCTCGTTGAAAGGGTGGATCTCGAACCGAAAAACTTTCCACTACAAACAGTAAGAGACAAAAGTTCTAGAGGACCTGGTACTGAGACCTTCAGATCGGACGGACAGTTTACATTACGAAAACCTGTACCTAGAAACGAGATGTAGACAAGTCACACTTCTCGGTGTGTAAGGTCTTGGATCCCTTAGACACGGGCCTTTGGGTGGAATATCGGAACCACCCAGATATCAATTAACGGAACACTAACAACCGGTAAATAAGGTTGAGACACTTGAAACTAAAACAAAAATTAGGAATTTTAATCGTATTATTGTGGATGAAATAAAGAGAACGTATCTTGTTTTATTCAGAAAATATTTGGTTTTCAGTAAATATTTGGTATTAATCTTTTCCATTAACAGTTTATGTTCATTCGAAAGGTCTAACAAAAGTCAAAATTACGTTCTTCCTTATTAGTAACGTTCTGTGAATTGATGTCGAGTAAGTATTTTATCGTTTTATAACAGGAACTCACCTCACTTTGTAGTGACTTCGAGAGTTATCTACCCAGGTAGACAAACGGACTACTTAAGAAAACTAGTCTGTCCTCAAAAGAAGGATTAGTAATTTATGGAAGATGAAGAAGATCTAGAAAATATTTACAGAGTTATTAGGTTCGTGTATATTTCTTCATCGACGAAGAGAACGAAAATAAGGGATGGTTGGTGAGTTTTAGGTTACCTTACGTACCCTTCCTATATTTTCACAAGTCTTCTACGACCCAAACTTTACGTTGTAAAAAGGTTCATTCGGACAAGATAAAAAATGACATAAGGAAAACAATTGTCGATCCTTGTGAAACGTCCCTATATGATTGTTCCTCTGTCGTATTTACGTAGAATTTAGACTCACAACATACGAATGGTGTCTTAACATACACGAAACTGTAGGTAGGAAAAGGAGGGTAAGACCAAAGTGGTAATCCGGTGGGTTGGGAGGTTGATTAGTCAGATTAGTCATCCGAGATCAGTTGATCTATAGGGACTTAAACGGAACTATACACTACTGAAATCTGAAACGAGTCGAACAGAGACGACAGATCTTAAGGGAATGGTAGGGAAATGAAGACATTTTATAGACAAGTAGAAAGTTGACATGAAAGGGGGACGTCGGAATAGACTTAGAGGTAGGTCTTTAATGATAAGGAAAAATATACTGGAGGTGTACCAGACTGTACAGAGGGTACGAACTACTTACATGAATATAAGTTTACAAACACAGACAGAATTAATTTAACGTTCGAGGAATTCCTGTGCTAGGTACAGAAGATAGAGGAAATAGAGGTTACTGACCTGTTAACCCGTTCGAGTGACGAACAATTTACTTACTTACTTAGTTACATTCTTATCGCCTTTATCAAGAGTTTTTCTTTTGTGTGTTCTCCTCGGTTGAAATTGACAGAAAAAAGTCGAGTCGGTAAAGGGGTGTACATTTGATCTCGGACGACCGTAGAGAGTCAAGTCAAGTCAGGTCAGTGAGTCAGCATAGACTGACAAACACTGGGGTACTTAGCGTCGTGTGGTCCGGAGGGACAGGTAGTGGTTGAGGGCCTCAAGTGAGTTTGAGTACAGGTAGCTCAGCCACTACGGTAGGTCGGTAGAGAAGGAGACAGCAGGGGAAGAGGAGGACGGAGGTTAGGGAGGGTCGTAGTCTCAGAAAAGGTTACTCAGTTGAGAAACGTACTCCACCGGTTTCATGACCTCAAAGTCGAAGTCATAGTAAGGAAGGTTTCTTTAAGGTCCCGACTAGAGGAAGTCTTACCTGACCGACCTAGAGGACCGTCAGGTTCCCTGAGAGTTCTCAGAAGAGGTTGTGGTGTCAAGTTTTCGTAGTTAAGAAACCGTGAGTCGGAAGAAGCGTCAGGTTTAGAACGTAAGTATGTACTGATGACCCTTTTGGTATCGGAACTGATCTGCCTGGAAACAACCGTTTCATTGCAGAGACGAAAACTTATACGATAGATCCAACCAGTATTGAAAAGAAGGTGATCATAAATAAATAAACCGTTCGTGAACAGTCCATGGGTCAAATATTCTTTGACCTCTAAGACTTTAGTTTACACTGTAAGATGAGTCCACAGTGAAGAGGAAACGGTTGAGGGAAAGTGTAAAAGTTGAAACGTTGATTCGGAAACCACAAAATGTGTAGAAAATACCGTTCAAAGTCGTAATGACTATACGTATACTAAAAAAGTAAATGTAAAGAAAGGATACAAAACTTACTGTTCTGAGACAAACCTATAGGACCGTGAAGTCTGAGTAGTCGAAGTTTTGACGCGAGTAGAAGGACGAAGATGGTAGGTGGTACGAAAAAGACAAGAGGGAGGGGTCACTTAATATTGTAGCCAAGGTTCTACCCTTTAAGGAAGAGGGAGTGGGAGGTGTGGGTTAGTGAGTAAATTTTGAGTAATAAAAGAAACAAAGAAAAAAAAAAAATTTAAATCTTCATATCGACTTAATATTACACGAATAAAGACCACATGTCGTTTCACTAAGTCAAACTTGTATCTGATATATAAATATATATGAAAAGTCTAAGAAAAAGTAACATTCAATAATATTCTATAACTTATGTTAAAGGACACGATACGTCATCCTGGAACTAATATATAAGATATATATTATCACACACAGACAATTTTAGAGTCAAATTCAGTCAAAAAATTTTATATGAAATGTGTGTTACTTCATGTGTGTAAAATTTATGTAACAAGTTACTCAAAACTACTTGTAAATATGGGTCCATTAATACCGAGGGTCAATCCTATAATTTTGTAAAGGTACGAAGGTATTTTAAGAGGATACCGGGTAACACTACTTAGGCAGGGGTGAAGGTCCAAGTCCGTTGGTGACTAGAAGAAAGAGAGTAGTGACTTATCATAAAGGACAAGTATCTGAGCATACCACAAGTCAGCAACTACATTTACACTGAATAAAATGAGTCTTTTGACAAAGACTCTAAGAAGGTACAGTAACGTTCATAGTCACGAAGTAAGGAAAATTTACGACTCACCATAAGGTGACATACTTAGATGTCATTGAGAAATACGTAAGAAACCGATTACCTGTTAACCTAATAAAGATCACAACTATTATGTTTATTTTCTCAATATCTGTAAATATAGATCGATAAAACGTCTGTACAAAGTAAAAAAACACCCTTTTATAGATATTCGCCTTAACGACGTAGCATACAACTCATACGTAAATGGAAACGTTCTTTGGCAGTTTCTCAAAAGGTTTTACTTACGTGTTAAATATACGGGTGGTCACTTACTCTTAAGACCAACAAGGTGTAGAGTGGTTGTAAACCATAATAGTCAGTAAAATTAAAATCGGTAAGATCATCCATATATTACCACAGAGCACCAAAGTTTGAACTTAAAGGGACACTGATTACTACTACTCATAAATTTTTATAAAAAACAGATAAGGAAACAATAGATCATTTCACAGACAAGTTGAATTGCAGGGTATAAAACCCCCCAACAGTCGGAATAATAACGTAAGACCCTTAATAAATTCGTAAGACTTATGTCCTATATTTATGTAAGAAAGTGAATACCAAATTGTAATGTTAAAGAATTAGGACATAAACTTCTTGTCTTTATAAAAGGAGGAAAAAAACAGAGAAGGGAGAAGAGACGAAGAAAGAAAGGAAGGAAAGAGACAGAGAGGAAGGGAAGAAAGAAAGAAGGAAGGAAAGAAAAATTAATGAACCCTTAATTTTCATATCCTATTAAGAACAACAATGAGTCAATGAGTCATAACAGACTGGGAAACTCTGGGGTACCTGGTGTCGTACGGTCCGGAGGGAGAGGAAAGGGATAGTCAAGTCAAGTCAAGTCAAGTCAGCGAGTCAGCACAGACTGAGAAACACTGGGGTACGTAGCGTCGTGCGGTCCGGAGGGACAGGTAGTGATAGAGGGTCTCAAGTGAGTCTGAGTACAGGTAACTTAGTCACTACGGTAGGTCGGTAGAGTAGGAGACAACAGGGGAAGAGGAGGACGGGGGTTAGGGAAGGTCGTAGTCTCAGAAAAGGTTACTCAGTTGAGAAGTGTACTCCACCGGTTTCTGACCTCAAAGTCGAAATCGTAGTAAGGAAAGTTTCTTTAGGGTCCCGACTAGAGGAAGTCTTACCTGACCAACCTAGAGGAACGTCAGGTTTCCTGAGAGTTCTCACAAGAGGTTGTGGTGTCAAGTTTTCGTAGTTAAGAAGCCCCGAGTCGGAAGAAGTGTCAGGTTGAGAGTGTAGGTATGTACTGGTGTCCTTTTTGGTATCGGAACTGATCTGTCTGGAATCAGTCGTTTCATTACAGAGACGAAAACTTATACGATAGATCCAACCAGTATTGAAAAGAAGGTTCCTCATTCGTAGAAAATTAAAGTACCCACGTCAGTGGTAGACGTCACTAAAACCTCGGGGGTTTTGACTTCAGACTGTGACAAAGGTGACAAAGGGGTAGATAAGGGGTACTTCACTACCCTGGCCTACGGTACTAGAATCAAAAGACTTACAACTCGAAATCCGGTTGCAAAGCGAGAGGTGAAAGTGTGAAAGGAAAGGGATACCGAACGAGTTTGAGTACAGGTAACTCAGTCACCACGGTAGGTTGGCAGAGTAGGAGAGAACAGGGGAACAGGAGGACGAAGTTAAAAAGGGTCGTAGTCCCAGAAGAAATTACTCAGTTGAGAAGTTTAGTCCACCGGTTTCATAACCTCGAAGTCGAAGTCGTAGTCAGGAAGATTACTTATAAGTCCTAACTAAAGGAAATCCCAACTGACCAAACTAGAGAAACTTCAGGTTCCCTGACAGTTCTCAGAAGAAGTTGTGGTGTCCAGTTTTCGTAGTTAGGAGGAAGTCGTAAGTCGGAAGAAATACCAGGCTGAGAGTATGGGTATGTATCTGATGATCTTTTCGGTATAGAAACTGATATACCTGGAAACAACCGTTTCAATACTAAGACGAAAAATTATACAACAGATCCAAAAGTATCTAAAAGAAGGTTCCTCGTTTACAGAAAATTAAAGAACCGATATAAGTGGTAGAGTTCACTAAAACCTCGGGTTCTTTTATTTGTCCAATTTTATCCTATTATAGGAGTAGATTTTTATTTTTATCGACTAAGGTTATATACGGAAAATTAAGAAAATATAATGGAAAAATAATAGAGTAACGTGACTAATCCTGGAGGATATGTTACAACTAATACTCACCATTCTTGTCTGTAAGAACGAAAAAAGGGTTGAATTCCCCTTTAAAAAAAGGAGTAGTATTTCACACTACTCTTGATATCCAAATAATATATACAGTGAATGGTACAACTTCTTCAAAGAAAGATAAACATCATAAATTTCTGAGTTAAAAAAAATTATCTTCGTAACAAGTTAAATTCCTGATATAGATAGGGAAAAGTCTAAGCAAAGTTAATATCAAATAATATTCTGTAATTTATATCAAAGGACTCGATATCTCATCTTATCGTCTTGATCTCCAAGAAATTATCCTTACTTGTAACTGAAAACAGTCCAAACAAAAAGACAATTATGTAAATAATTTCATGATAAAAAGAAATAATATTTCTATAATTCTTAATACCATTAAATAAGAACTTCTATTTGACTGGAACATCGGAACCTTATTTGAGGTCAACCTTCGCTACCAAAAAAAAAAAAAAAAAATATTATATCGACCTGAGTTGAACGGTTACAAAACAATTCCTGAATTTTTAGACATAATCACTTCTCCTTAATTTTTCGGAGAACTCCTTCCACTTTCTCCTCTCACTTTTTCGACCGAATTTCGAGTTGTAAGTCTTTTACTTCTAGTACCGTAGGCCAGGGTAGTGAAGTACCCTTTATCTACCCCTTTGTCACCTTTGTCACAGTCTGAAATAAAAACCCCGAGGTTTTAGTGACGTCTACCACTGACGTCGGTACTTTAATTCTCTGCGAATGTGGAACCTTCCTTTCAATACTGGTTGGATCTATCGTATAAGTTTTCATCTCTGTAATGAAACGGTTGTTTCCGGATAGATCAGTTTCGATACCAAAAAGGTCATCAGTAATACCTACACTCTCAACCTGACACTTCTTTCGACTCACGGCTTCTTAACTACGAAAACTTGACACCACAACCTCTTCTGAGAACTCTCAGGGAACCTGACGGTACTTTCGGTTGGTCAGATAAGATTTCCTCTAGTCAGGACATACAAGAAACCTTCCTTACTACGATTTCGACTTCGAGGTCATGAAACCGGTGGAGTACACTTCTCAACTGAGTAACCTTTTCTGAGACTACGATCCTCCCTAACCCCCGTCTTCCTCTTCCCCTGCTGTCTCCTACTCTACCAACCTACCTTAGTGGCTGAGCTACCTGTACTCAAACTCACTTGAGACCATCAACCACTACCTGTCCCTACGGACCACACGACGTTAAGTACCCCAGGGTTTATCAGTCTGCAATGACTCGATGACTTGACTTGACTTGGCTGACTAACTAGAGATCAACAGACCACAATCTGATTCTTTTCACGACCGAAGTTCATCCATCAATTAGTGAAAAGTAAAATGAAAAGGTGGACCTTTACTTTTAATTCCTTAGTCTTCATACTTGTAAAAATTCCGAAAACCATTGTATGATGGTTTATCGGGAGGTCTTTTTATATGGTTAATAGAAAGGTTTCGTTATATATTATTGTATAGAAAGGGATATAGAAGGTATTGTGGTTCTTTACAGTAATTTCAAAAATTTACTTTTACTAGAGTATAATTAAACTTAAAGAAACTAGTCGTTTCTCTAATGAAATACATAAATAACACCAGTAAACTTAAGAAAACACTTAACCCAAAAGTATGAAAAATATGAAAAAGAGTACTCATAAGGAGGAAATGAAAGACTAAAGTTTCTCGAGAAATATCTACTTCTTATAATCAGTACACATCGTTTATAAAAAGGTCGAACAAAAAAGAGTCCATTTTGGTAATTCTTGTATTCATCTTTATTAGATTTTTATGAATTATACAACTATTTACCAAAGATGTGTATCCCTGGGAAAGTTTCAATCTTAAGATTGTAAACATAGGGACTTGTGTCCACAATTAAAAAGAAACACTTTTACTTCTTATGACTCGTACACCAAACTTTTGTCCATAACTTAGGGGAACATCTTGAGTCGGAGTTTATTGAATTCCTCTATGCTAAATCTAAACTATCGAGATGACGATCCACTGGGAATTAGACCGGTTATGAAAAAGTTAGATAGAGAGCAGATTCAGAGTGGTGGGTGGGGTCGGGTGATGGGAAGTGTGGAATAAGTCCGAGACACAAAAGTCATTCAGTGTCGGAAGAAGTGGGACGATGGAGGTGCTCACGACATTCCGAGTTCCAGGTTCGGGTTAATTACTGAGGTTTACCTGTACGATTTACCTTTAAACGAAAGTCCATCGTAAATATGGAACTGTGAACGGGAACTTCTTACGGGGTCTTCGTCATACCATAGTGATTTTCTCACGACCTGAATCTTTCTAACTCAAAGTTGTAGTACGAGAAGTAAAATGGGAACACTAGACTTTATCTTTTAAGTCAAAGATACCCACAGTCAAAGGAGTAAACATTTCACTCCTAACATGACAGAACGAGTGTAATAACCAACTGATCCTTGTACTGTAGTACGTTACACTTACGTAATTTTGGTAAGAAATCACCTTAATATTGGTGTACCTACCAGAAGATAAGGAATTCGGATAGTTGTAGGAAGGAATTATGAGTTTTTCAACCTTTTACGTGTACCTAGGTTGTGGTTTGTTTTTCTAAATCTCAGTGAGTCTCCAAAGTGATTTAAAATTGTCGCAAATAGACCCATCTTACCCGAGGGATCACCGAGTCAACCATTTCTTAGACCTTATGTAACTAATATTTATTGAGAACCTCACTAAAATAAAGTAGTATCGTTCATGACTAAAGGACAACCGACTCAGAAAAAGTTTCGGAGGTGAACGTGTAAATATACTCTAAAAGGATCGATTCGGTCCGGTTTCCGTGTCATTCTTCGATAGAAAAACATGAAGAAAACGAAGAAAGTCTATTAATACTCATTTCCCGTTCTCTCCCTTTGACTGTACCTTAAACTCTCATGATATTGAATGGACATTCATGAATACATGTTTATTCACGTACCCAATCAACCGATCTGGAGTCAGAGACGAATACACTTCATTCAGTAACCAGATATGCGTCTTGAGTTTATAAATATACAATGAATAATATAACTAACCCCGAAGGGACCACTGAACCTACCATTTCTTAGACGGACGTTACACCCTCTTGACCCAAACTAGGGACCCAATCCTTCTAGGGGACCTCTTCCCTTACCGATAGGTTATGTCATAAGAACGGACCTCTTAAGGCACGTGTCTCATCGGACCACCCGATGTCAGGTACCGTAACGTTTCTCAGTCCGTACTGACTAGTTGATTACGATAGTATAACTATAAACTTAAGACAGGGAACAAACAGAACGGAGGACTGTGGGAGTCTCTACCTCGTAGTATTATTGAATAAAGATTTTAATAGAGTGGTAAGTGTGTAATCAGGACTTGACGGAGTCGGTTTGATGAAACCCCAGATGTAGAATTTGACGAGGACTGTAGTAGTGAGTAACGGAGTAAGTCAAGAGTAGGAACTACTCGTGAAAGAAAAAGAAGAAAGGATACCACTTCAGGAACGGAGAGAGAGAGAGACGACAGAGTCGTCGGGACTCATTTACGTACCAGAATCACAGGGTCCGGGGTCTGGGTGCACTTACATTCAGGACACCAGTGGTGAGGGTGATCCAAGTGTGGTTGTAAGGTCATCATTGACTCATATTCGAGTACACACTTTCTCCACGTAAAAGATAAAGTCAACACTCTATCTTTATCTTTATCTTTTACATATTGTATTTTCAATTTACATGTTTATAAATTGACCCAACTTCTATCAATAAATTTTTTGTGTGGGTTCATTGATAAGGGACTAACTTATATACTTTTTAACGATTAGTACATACCTACATTCTCAACCTGGTAATTCTTCCGACTCCCCACTTCTTAACTACGAAAAAATTGACACCACGACCTCTTCTGAAAAGTCTCAGAGAACCCGTCGCTCCTCTAGTACGGTCAGTTAGGATTTCCTTTAGTTGGGACTTATAAGTAACCTTCCTGATTACGACTTCGAGGTTATGAGACCAGTGGACTACGTTTTTCGGTCGAGTAACTTTTTCTGGGACTATAACCCTTTCTAACCTCCGTTTTCCTCTTCGTCCGTCGTCTCCTAATCTACCAACCTACCGTAGTGATTGAGTTATCAAACTCATTTGAGTCACTCTATTACTTCCTGTCCCTTCGGACCGTACGTCATCGAGTACCCTAGTGTTTCTCAACCTAGGTTAAATCACCGACTTCTTGGAGTGGCTCCCTCAGAGAAGTACACCAGGAAGGGTAGCGTCAGGTTAAACGGAATATCCTACCTTGGTGATCGGTGCGACAATACTGTCAAAAGAACGAAAATGAATCTCGAATGTAACCCCCTTAGGTCATTCACAAAAGACTTTTCGAGGTCTATCATATATAAAATTCTAAACCGCTGGTAAATACTAGAGACAGAGTACAAAAAAAAAAAGGGAGAAACAAGAAGAAGTCAAGAAATTGTTTAGAAAGTTTTACACTTTTAACGAGTATCGAGTGTCCTATATCCAGTCTGAACCGGACACCGACATCAAACAAAAACCCAAATCTAGGATTGTATTATGACTGAAAAAAAAAAAAAAATGATAAATAAATAAAATACATATACTTTATTTCTACCTTAAAAGAAAGGTTGTAGTAAGAATATCATAAATAGGTATGATAACGTACTTCGAGATCAAGTAAGTAACAGTAACTCGATATCGTAAAACACAGACTAAATAGAAAAAAAAAAAAAATGGATGAGATGTTACATATAAACCAACAAAGTTTCAAAATTTAAGTGTTTTTCATATTGATACTTGTAAAAATATACATGGGACTCCGTAGACACATTTAAGCAGACCCCATATATGAAACCATGTTTTACAGAACTCAGATGCCAGGCGAAATTATTTCGGACAGAAGGTCATCTCAACATTTATAAAAGGGAGAGTGAACATCACATAACCGCAAAGGTAACTAGGTGTAGGCATCGTCGTGAAAAACAGTTAGACAAAGGTTAAAGGGTTTAACAGTTAACGTAAAAAAAAAAAAAAATCTAAAGGTACTTACGATGACTTAAATTCGTGTAAAAAGGACACACGTAGTCACTAAACGTAAAAGATAAAACCATACACAATTATTGATTACTTCAGGAAACGGAATAAAAAGAACCCATCCTTCGGAAAAAGTAAAACTAAACATCTGTAAAATTTTATATATAAGATCTATTATCTAAGACCAAAATACGTAAATGTTGTCCAAAACGGACAAACACCAAGAAAAAAAAAAAAAAAAAAAAAAANACCAAAAAAAAAAAAAAAAAAAAAAAACAAGTGACAAACACCATGGAAAACTATTTGGATTCATAAGTTAATATTACGCCAACTTACATCATTCTAAAGGGAAATACTACTGAGGAAAGATTTAAAACCACCACAACAAACAAACAAAAAAAATCCATCTTTACCGATTCAAAACTTTCATACACAATCGATTTTTCGAATCAACGTATAGGATACATTTTCCTCGTCCTTTTGATGAAAGAGACACTAACATAGGGAACACGGAAACATTGGTACTTGAACAGAGAACGGGTAGTGTCGTGGTGAGTACAGAAGGTTCCGGACTACCGGGGACTTCCTTAAGAGTGTGAGGAGTCGACTACTGAGAGACACAGAAACAGGGAGATACAGATAGGAAGGAATGATTTAAAGAGGATCATTAGACAACCAACAAATGTACTTAGAAGTGTAACATGGACTTTTTAGATGTAAACCTTAAAAACCTGGACGATTAGTAAAAATAGAAGAGAGGAAAAAAAGTAGGACCGAAGGTTTAGATTACCTGGAGAAGAAAGAGACTCAAACTTTTATGACTAGTTATTACGTAGTAAGGAGAGAGAACCGAAGATCATAACGGACTAAAAAGAGGATAAAAGAATGATCAAATAGACTGTTGAATATATAGTCACCAAGAAATGTAAAACCCCCTAAGGACTTGATGAAAATCTTCACATGACTAAGAGAAGGGAACTTTTTATGTATCGACATTTATTTATGATAAAAAGTATTGTGAAGTCTCTCATACGAAGGTAATATTTTGAACCAGGTCATTATTCTCCCTTTCCCCATCTCGTGTTGAGAATTTTCTTACTATATTGAGTACCTGTGTTGTATTTGGTTAATCTTTGTTTAACCTGGTTCTTCCGTCTATTCTGATCTGGAACGTGGAGTTGGTCGTTCGATTTACTGTGTGGGTCCCCGTAGTACTGTTAAGGTTCTGTGACAGTTTTCTGGTTCCTTACCCGTTACTGGATTAAGGACCTTTAAAGGTGAGAAAGGGGTTTTATCTACCTTATTACGAGGGTGAATAATCGTATACTTTAATGGGTCGGGCATTTTTGACTAGTGTGGTGTAAAGCTCTGGAGGTCTGAACGGGAGACACTACCGGGTGTAAGACAGACACCTTACACGAAAAGAGACTTAGACTTATTTAGTTGAAGAATGTATAGTAAACAGAGAGTGACTTAAGAAAGGCGCTACTCTGTAGTTCTTGGACTCGAAGGAATCCAGGACTTTGGTCCATAACACACGAAACCGACCCAGTCTCGTTCTTATGTATCTTTGATACGTTTCTTCTCGAATTACTGGGTCTATTGGTACTAGTGAGTGGAACTCAGTCTGTAGGACCTCAGGTTTCAATCCACCCGGAAATCCTTCGTAATGATAATTGTTTCAATCACCCCTATCACCTTGATGTCGTCTCGATAAATTTTAGGATTTTATACTACGACAATTTCATTTACGTAAGTTATACGGTCGTTTATACCTTTTGAGTTGCCACCGGTGTCCTGACCTTTTCTAGTCAACAGTAAGATTTGGGTTTCTTTCCGTTACGGTTCCTTACAAGTTTGATGGTGTGCTAAGGTAAGTAAAGTGTACGATCTTTTCATTACGAGTTTTAAGAGGTTCGGTCCGAAGTTGTCATGTACTTGGTACTTGAAGGTCTACAAGTTCGTCCTAAATCTTTTCCGTCTCCTTGGTCTCTAGTTTAACGGTTGTAGGTGACCTAGTAGCTTTTTTGTGCTCTCAAGGTCTTTTTATAGATAAAGACGAAATAACTGATGTGACTTCGAAACTGACACACCTAGTGTCATTTGACACCTTTTAAGAATTTCTCTACCTTCATGGTCTGGTGGACTGGACGGAGGACTCTTTGGACGTACGTCCACTTCTTCGTTGTAACTCTTAACCTGCACCTAGTTGTCTGACCAAGGTTTAACGCTTTCCTCTCGTAGTTCCGACATAAAACAGGAGAACGAAGAAATTGAAGATACGTCTCTTGTAGTACCCTTTACGGTCCGACCTACTTCGTGTTCAACCTTAATTCTAACAGCCCTCTTTGTAGTTATTGGTGTCTATACGTGTACTGTGGTGGGAATACCGTCTTTTACTTCTTGATTTCTCGGAGAACTACTTTCTCTTTCTCCTCTCACTTTTTCAACCGAATTTTGAGTTGTAAGTCTTTTGATTCTAGTACCGTAGGTTAGGGTAGTGAAGTACCGTTTATCTACCCTTTTGTTACCTTTGTTACTCTCTAAAATATAAAACCCCAAGGGTTTAGTGACGTCTACCACTGACGTCGGTACTTTACTTTTCTGTGAACAAAGAACCTTCTTTTCGATACTGGTTGGATCTGTCGTATGATTTTTCGTCTCCATAATGGAACGGTTGTTTCCAGGTAGATCAGTTTCGATACTAAAAGGGTCATCAGTTCATACCTACACTCTCGACTTAATATTACTTTCGACTTCTTAACTATGAAAACTTGACACCATAACCTCTTCTGAGAACTCTCAGGGAACCTGACGTCCCTCTAGATTGGTCAGTTAGGATTTCCTTTAGTCAGGACTTATAGGTAATCCTGACTACGACTTCGACTTTGAGGTTATGAAACTGATGGACTACACTTCTTGACTGAGCAACCTTTTCTGGGACTACGACCCTTTCTGACTTCTGTCCTCCTCTTCCACTACTGTCCTATACCAACCTACCGTAGTGACTGAGTTACCTGTACTCAAACTCATTTGAGTCCCTCAACCACTACCTGTCCCTCCGGACCACACGACGTCAGGTAACCCAGTTTTTCTCAACCTGTACTGACACAATGACTTGACTTCACTCAGGGTCGGTACACCTAAGTTCAGGGTTTCACCCAAAACCAACCTAAACTCAGGGTCATATACCAAGTTCAGGGTTAGATTCCATTTGACAAAGTCAGGACAAAATATTTTTCACTTCCTTTAAAATTTTTAGAATGACCGAAATAAGTCATTAACGATTCAACCCGTCGGAAAACGGCTCGTCCGTCTTTCCTGGAGACTCCTCTACATGTTTTACCTTCTGAAGATATCCGCTTTCCCTTCTCCCGTTCCTTCAATACGTCCTTTTCCGTCTAGACAACTCCGTTCCAGTGTAAGGAAATTCGTACCGTCCTGAGATAGTCCGTCTACCGAAGAGATCAGGACTAGTCCATTAAGGACTAACTGACCAAATTCTACGGTAAGGACCCTTTACGGCTTTGAATTCTATTTTAATCCATATTTCAGAGTTAATCTACTGAACCCTTAATAATCTTTAAAAGAGGTAAACCTCGGATACAAGAAGAAAAGTTGTTAAGGGGGTATGAAACTAGTCTGAAAGTCAAACTCTCTACACTAGTAAGGACGGTGACGAGAGCTTAAGCAGTGTCAAAAACGACTGGGAAACACACCATAAGTATTAAATGTTGAAGTAAAAAGTTCACCCAGGTAGATAAGTGTCGACAAGACTACAAGGTCAGAATACCTCCAGTAAAGGAACCACCAATCACCGACACTTGCACGTAAATTTTAGAAACTCTTTTATGTCGCGTGGTCCCTCTGACAATAATAATATTCGTCCTGCTAGGGGTCACAGACCTCACATGAAACCTTGGTACCTGGAATTCTGGGTTTAGTTAGTCTTAGTTTATTAAGTTTCTTTCTAGGGTGGCTTCCTGAGTAAAAATTAAAAAAAATAAAAATTTCAGTTCACCGAACAAGTCACTCAAATACATCCACACAAAATTTAAGGGGACTTCACAAGAAAGTCCGTGTTCACCACAACTGGTGTCGTATCTGTGGAGGAACGTGTGGACTTTCTATTAGTTCACAATAAGGATAATAGTTCTTGTTGGAACTCTTCGCTTAGATTCCTAAAAACAAACTGTCAATGAAGAAAACGTCATCTAAGGTATTATGAAAGTTCCCAATTCCTGTGCAAGAACTAGTATCGAAGTTAACATGAGAGAGGGTTCGTACCTTCATCCCTAGACGGTTTCCTTCTTTTAAAATTAATACTTGAAAAGGACATCTAAGAAAAATTGAAATACTACACCTTAACATAGAGTCAAATTAACACTTGTCAATCCTCGTGTGAATCTATTGGATTCTCTGTAACAGATAGATCCGTAAATACCTAGATTCTTCTTACTATTAGTGTCGTTTCTATTTAGGATATCCCCGGTCTGGTGAGGATGATTCTATCGTGGCAATGACCTAAGTAAGTGTCCTTAACAACGCAAATGGGTAAGTTCGGTCGTTCACCAATCCAAAAGTCGTGTGAGTCCTTCATTTAGAGGGTCGGATTTTACTTTTGTAAAACCCTTATGGAACCGTCAGGTCACCAATCCTGAGGTACAAAAGTGTAGGCTTTCGGACCCGAGTTAGGAACCAACCCCTTGATTCTACGGTGGTCGACACACCCTGTCGGTTTTTTTTTTTTTCAATATTTAAGGAACGTTTCTACTCTAGATAAACAGTACTCCCCGTTTAGACTAAATCTATTAGTATCTTACTTCTGTATGTTTACCATGATGATAAACGCGTCCAGAAACACAGATTAACCCGTCCATGTTAATTTTAGTCTCTTTCCATTTGAGTTCCGAGACCTGTAAAATGTGTATTTTCAGTGAGACATTCACTGCGGGTTCTTGCCAACTAACATCAACTGTCCCTGTAACCCGTATCTTCTCTTGACCAGTGTCTCGTCTAGTCCCCGGAGATTGTGGTACCCGTTTAGTCAAAAGATACTGTTTAGATCTTCAGACTTTTAAATGGAAGGAGCCGTTACCAAACCCCGTACTACCGTAATAGAAAGGACCGGTTACGGTCTCACTTTGTCTCCTCCTTTTCTTCTTTCTCAAAGTACAAATCAATTTCATACTTCTGAATTAGACAACAGAACCGCGTTGGTTATTACGGAGTTACAACCGATGAAGGAAAGGATTAGTCAACCTAAACCTCCAGAGGTCACATAAGTGTCCTCGTCTAATGTTTACCTCGGAAGAAGTCGACACTCTTTTCACGGGTTTCGAGTTCCGAAAAATCAAAACGTCGTCACGACCACCAGTTCTCGTGTACAATTCAGGGAAAGATACCTAGAGTGAGACCAAAACGTTTTGGTAGTCTCAGTTTGTTTTTCATAGACTTTTACTGTTCTGAATTTTACAGGTAACAAGGTTCCGTTTGGTAAGTTATAGTGTCATTAGGTTCAGATACGGGGTTGGTCATTGCGACTTTTTTGACTTCAACTTGTCAAGATACCTTCTGGATGTTCTGGAAAATCTTGATTGTGGGTTTTTTCTACAGGAAAAGTAATATCCCTTGACCTTACGTTTTCATCTTTCAGTTCTTTGTGGACCTCATTGTCCGTTTAAACCGGAACCTTACACCTTATTTCGTCCCGTTTCTGAATATCCCAAAACGGTTCTTTTACGTGACCAGTATCGTTTGTGGGAGAAGGTTGTTGTGTTCTCTTCTAAGATGTGTACCTGTAGTGGTCTGACAGTTGTGACTTTAGTCTAACTAATATAAGAAACGTCGGTTTCTATTTCTTCGAGATATCAGTTGTTTTTGTTCTGGTCCTCGACTGACACCGAGTCTAGTACTAGAGGAATAATGGTTTAAGTATGCATTTAACTTCTTTCATCCCTTTTGGTGATCTGGTAAGTCCATACTGGAGTTAGTTTAGGGAATACTAATATGTCACCTTCACTCTTCATCTAAATTTCCTGATCTAGACTATCTATCTCACGGACTACTTGATACCTTACTCCAAGCACTGTCACATGTCCTCTGTCCCTAGTTCTGGTAGGGGTACCTTTTCTTTACGTTTTTTCATTTTACCGACAGACCCCTCCGGAATGTTTATCGACACTTTTCTTCTCTCCGTTTTTCGTTTCCTCTTTTCCTTTCTATATTCGTAGACTTACGTCTCAAGGTCTCTTATTGTTCTTCTCTATTCTTTCGGAAGAAGTCGCTAGTTACGTTTCTTTATCTCCCTTGCTTGTCTTACCTTTTCTGATCTCTAGAGAAGTTCTTTTAATCTCTATGGTTCCCTTGTAAAGTACGTTTCTACCCGAACTATTTCCTGTCTTTACCAGACCTGGATTGTCTTCGTCTTCTATAATTCTTCTCTACCGTTCTTATGTGTCTTCTTGACATGTTTTTTCTAGAAGTACTGGGTCTATTAGTGCGACCACACTAGTGAGTGGATCTCGGTCTGTAGGACCTTACACTTCAGTTCACCCGGAATCTTTCGTAGTGATGCTTGTTTCGATCACCTCCACTACCGTAAGGTCAACTCGATAAAGTTTAGGACTTTCTACTACGACACTTTCACGCCGTGAGTTGTACGGTCGTTTAAACCTTTTGAGTCGTCACCGGTGTCCTGACCTTTTCCAGGTAAAAGTAAGGTTAAGGTTTCTTTCCGTTACGGTTTCTTACGAGTTTGATGGCGTTTTAAGTGAGTAGAGTGTACGATCATTTCTTTACGAGTTTTAAGAGGTTCGGTGTAAAGTCGTTATGCACTTGGCACTTGAAGGACTACAAGTTCGACCAAAATCTTTTCCGTCTCCTTGGTCTCTAGTTTTACGGTTGTAGGTGACCTAGTACCTTTTTCGTTCTCTCAAGGTCTTTTTGTAGATAAAGGCGAAATAACTGAAACGGTTACGGAAACTGATCTAGTGTTCTTTGACACCTTTTAAGACTCTCTCTACCCTTATGGTCTGGTGGACTGGACGGATAACTCTTTAGACATACGTCCAGTCTTTCGTTGTCAATCTTGACCTGTACCTTGTTGTCTGACCAAGATTTATCCTTTTCCTCATGCAGTTCCGACATATGACAGTGGGACGAATAAATTGAATATACGTCTCTAGTAGTACTCTTTGCGACCCGACCTTCTTTGTGTTCGACCTTAGTTCTAACGGCCCTCTTTATAGTTATTGGACTCTATACGTCTAATGTAGTGGGAATACCGTCTTTCACTTCTCCTTGATTTTTCGGAGAACTTCTTTCACTTTCTTCTCTCACTTTTTCAACCGAATTTCGAGTTGTAAGTCTTTTGCTTCTAGTACCGTAGACCAGGGTAGTGAAGTAGTCTTTAGCTACCCCTTTGTCACCTTTGTCACAGTCTGAAATAAAACCTCTCGAGGTTTTAGTGACGGTTACCATTAACGTCGGTACTTTAATTTTCTGTGAGGAACCTTCCTTTCAATACTGGTTGGATCTATCGTATAAGTTTTTGTCTCTGTAATGAAACGGTTGTTTCCAGGTAGATCAGTTCCGATACCAAAAAGGACACCAGTTCATACCTACACTCAAACCTGACACTTCTTCCGACTCACGGTTTCTTAAATACAAAAACTTGACATCACAACCTCTTCTGAGACTATCAGGGAACCTGACGTTCCTCTAGGTCGGTCAGGTAAGGCTTCTTCTAGTGGGGACCCTAAAGAAACCTTCCTTACTACGATTTCGACTTCGAGGTCATGAAACTGGTGGAGTACGCTTCTCAACCGAGTAACCTTTTCTGAGACTACGGCCCTCCCTAACCCCCGTCCTCCTCTTCCCCTGCTGTCTCCTACTCTACCGACCTACCGTAGTGCCTGAGCTACCTACACTCAGACTCACTTGGGCCCTAAACCATTACCTGACCCTCCGGACCGTACGACGCTAAGTACCCCAACTCACTGATTTGACCTGACTTGACTTCTAAATTACTCCAGAATAAACTAATTTTTTATATCATTAAAGACACTGTGTGTAAAATTGTATTATTGACCTTATATACTGATTGTTGTAATATGGTCCCGTATCATCTAAAGGTCTTTAAAGTATGTTATAGACCCTGTGAATATGTTTCTGTTTATGTCCTATTTCTTCCGAATCATAATGATGAATAAATTGTTACGAAAGGTACAGTACACTAAATTACATTGTCTATTCGAATTAATCAAATTGTAGACAGAAAAATATTGTCGTCTCTCTTGTTTAGAAAACTCTACAAGGTCCCTGGGTAACCTTTTAAGGTTTCAATTAAACTCGAGTTTTCTGAAGTGAATCTTAGACTTGACCCCTTCAAACAGTTTTTAAAATTGTACAAAATTTTTGTGAACCAGTTTACTTAAGTATCCAAGGACACTTTGTTTTACTTCAATAGGTAAGCTTGTAGTACTGTTAATTTCGATACCGTCGACGACGACTACGATTCAGCACAGTCAACACAACTGAGACACCCTGGGGTATCTGCCGTCGGGTGGTCCGAGGAGACAGGGACCCTAAGAGGTCCGTTCTTGTGACCTCACCCAACGGTAGAGGAAGAGGTTACATACTTTCACTTTTCACTTTTCACTTTCACTTTAGTGAGTCATCACAGGTTGAGAATCGCTAGGGTCCCTGACGTAGGATGGTCCGAGGAGGAGGGTACCCTAAAAAGTCCGTTCTCATGACCTCACACAACAGAAACGGAAGAGGTTTTCGATGTCGTCTGTTTATTTTTTTGATTTGTCGACACTTAGGAGGAGGGATGAGGATGGTTTTTTGGAATCGAGAGAATCATCTTCTCTAAATCAAAAGAATTAATTAGTTTTTGGACTATTTGTGTTGTACTTTGGATTTTTTTAAACCATTTTGCGTCTTACAAAAGATCTGTCCAATCAAATGTCCCAATTCTTTTTGGAAAGTATTAGAGTATAATTCTCGTCTTGTTATTAGGTTTTGTTGAAAACAAAAAGATTGTCTATCTTTTAGTTAAGATTAAAACGTGGTTACATAAAAATATAGTTATAAGTATAAAAAATTTGAATTTAAATAAGGTCAGAATCGGTCGAACTGGTGTGTGTTGTAAGAAAAGGATTTTAAGGAAAAGAAGTTTAGGAGATTTTAAAACAGGATAAAAGAAAAGAGAAAGAGTAAAATCTTATTAGTAAAATGACTGGAATAGATGAAAGTTAGAATAATAAAGACCATCGAGACTTTCACTTTCACAATCTACGAGTCAGAACAGAGTGAGAAAACACCAGGGTACCTGACATCGGACGGTCCGAGGAGACAAGTACCCTAATAGGATCGTTCTTATAACCTCATCCAACGGTAAAAGAGGAGATCCCCTATAAGAACCGGTTCCTTACCTGGGACTCAGAGGACGTAGAGGACGTAACGACCGTCTGAGAAATGACGACTCGGTGGTCCCTTTGGGAATATTTTCTTACTCACACTTCCATAATCAGCGAGTCAGTACAGGCTGAGACGTTGGGGTGTCTGCCATCGGGCGGTCCGAGAAGACAGGTACCCTAAGAGGTCCGTTCTCATGACCTCACCCAACGGTAAGGAAAGAGGTCCCTTAGAATGGCTGCGTCCTTTACTTGGGTCTATAGGAGTAACGTCCGTCTAAGAAATGACAGACTCGGTGGTCCTTGAGAATCTTTTCTTACGACACCAACGAGTCAACGGCTTAGGACAGACTGAGAAACGTTAGGGTACCTGACGTCGTGTGGTCCGAAGGGACAGGGAGTGGTAAAGGACTTCAAACGGGGTCAAGTACAGGTAACGAAACCACTACGGCAGATAAAAAGAGTAGGAGACTACAGGAGAAAGGGAAGACGGAAGTCAAGTCAAGTCAAGTCAGCAAGTTAGTACAGACTGAGAAACGCTGCGGTACCTGACGTCGTGTGGTCCGGAGGGACAGGTAGTGGTTGAGGGTCTCGAATGAGTTTGCGCATAAGTAACTCAACCACTACGGTAGGTTGGTAGAGTTGGAGACACTAGGGGAAAAGGAAGACGGATGGCAGAAAGGGTCGTAGTGCCAGAAAAGGTACTTAGTCGAGAAGCGTAGTCCATCGGTTTCATAACCTCAAAGTCGAAGTCGTAGTCAGGAAGGTTGCTTATAAGTCTTGATTAAAGGAAATCCTAACTAACCAACCTAGAGAGACGTCAGGTTCCCTGAGAGTTCTCAGAAGAGGTTGTGGTGTCAAGTTTTCGTAGTTAAGAAGTCGGGAGTCGTAAGAAATATTAAGTTGAGAGTGTAGGTATGTACTGATGACCCTTTTAGTATCGAAACTGATCTACCTGGAAACAACCGTTCCATTACAGAGACGAAAAATTATACGACAGATACAACCAGTATCGAAAAGAAGATTCTTCGTTCGCAGAAAAGTAAAGTACCGACGTCAGTGGTAGACGTCACTAAAACCTCGGGTTTTTATATTTTCGAAAGTGACAAAGGTAACAAAAGGGTAAACGGTACTTCACTACCCTAACCTACGGTACTAGAAGCAAAAGACTTACAACTCAAAATTCGGTTGAAAAAGTGAGAGGAGAAAGTAGTTCTTCGAGAAATCAAGAAGTAAAAGACGGTATTCCCACCACAGTAGACACATAGACTCCAATAACTACAAAGGGGGCCGTTAGAATTAAGGTCGAACACGAAGTAGGACCGTAAAGCGTACTACATGAGACGTATCTTCAATTTATTCGTCCCACTGTTATATGTCGGAAAAGGTTAAACCTAGGTCAGACAAGGTACAGGTAAAGATTGACAACGAAGAACTGGACGGATATCTAAAGAGTCCTCCGTCCAGTCCATCAGACCATAAGGGTAGAGAAAGTCTTAAAAGGTATCAAATAACACTAGGTCTGTCAGTTTCCGAAACTGTATCAGTTATTTCGTTTTCATCTACAAAAAGACCTTTAAAGCACAAAAAAGCTACTAGGTTACCTACAACGGTTAAACTAGTGACCAAGGAGACGGAAAAGATTTAGGTCGAACTTGTAGACCTACAAATGTCAAGTGCATGACAACTTCGGACCGAACCTATTAAAACTCGTAATGAAACGATCACACACTCTACTCATGTTAACACACCAACAAACTCGTAAGAAACCGTAACGGAAAGAAACTAACTTTACATTTGACTGGAAAAGGTCTGGCCACCGGTGACGACTCAAAAGGTTTGAACTGCCGTATATCTCACGTAGTGAAATTGTCGTAATAGAAAATCCTAAACTTTATCGAGTTGACCTTAAGGTAGTGGAGGTGATCGAAACAAGTATCACTACGAAGGATTCCGGGTGAAATGAAGTGAAAGACGGGAGTTAGGAAGGGTTGTAGTCCTTGAAAAGATTATAGAGATAGATTTAGTGTAAAGACTACCTACCTTATTCAATTCAAATGGACCAGGTTATAGACTTTGAAAAATAATGATAAACACCTCTTCTGTGAAACTCTCAAAAGTGAAGGGATTTAAGATTTATTGAAGGGGGAGTGGAAAAAAAAAAAAAAAAACGGAAGACTATTCTTAGTAAAGGGATCTCTTCACCCTCGTTTCTTCACCGGATCTATTATCAAGGACTCCTTCTGGTCAATCTTGTTAATATAGAGTTTCGTGTCCCCTTCCTACGATCATGGATGTTCTTCCTGAAAACAAAGAACTCCGGTCTTAAAAATATGAATGATTCGGAAAACTCTATTTTACTTAACCATTCCAAAGACCTAACCGTTTTCATAACAACCTGAATCTTAACAAAGACTTCGACGTGGGTAATACGACATACTGCAAAGTTAAACGTTCTGTTTCTGACGATAAAGATTAAAGAGTCAGTTAACCCGACGTTAGACTAACGATGACCCCCGAAGGGTCCGTCTCGATCACCATTTCTTGGACGGACGGTTGCGTTCTCTGTACTTTCTACTCCCAAGCTAAGGACTCATCCCTGTTAGGGGACCTCCTCCCGTACCGTTAGGTGAGGTCGTAAGAACGGATCTCTGAGGGTACCTGTCACCTCGGACCGTCCGATACCAGGTATCCCAGTGTTACTATGACTTCGCTGAATCGTGTGTGCGTCCGACTAACCATAACTCCAACTGTGTGGGTAGGTTGATATAATATGAGTCATACGAAAAAATATAGTCCTTCTACTAGAAACTGATTTTATCTTTAGTTTTCTTAAGAATACAAGATCTAACTCTCGAAACAGAACACCTATAAAGTCAACTAGAAAAGGTGTTTCCGGAGTCTTCCAAAAAGGAAGGGAGACCCATGTATCAAAGTAAAATCCAATTCCTCCCTAGTGTTGGAGGGGCGGGGGGTGGGGGGTTTTTTTTAAGGGTAGTCCGAGACGTATAGTCGAAGATTGAGCCGGTTAAAGATGGGTATCTTAATTATTTTTTGTTTTGTTTCGGGAAATTTATAGAACAGTTTAAAGTCGACCCTGTTTATCATTTATTAAGACGTTAAAAACTTACTTAGAGAAACCTAAATTCTCTGTAGGGGTCTCACCCACGTCTTCTATAATGGGAGGGTTCTAAGTCTCGGTAAGTAGTTTTGTCGGCTTTCTTTTTCCTTTTTAGGAATCTATTAAAAGGACTACCGACCGTAGTCAAACCATCCCGGGTCGACGTTTACCCCACTCTGAGTCTAAAGACAGACCGGTATATAACCCCGGGGATTGGACTACTAATCTCTCGGCTCAAGAGTCCTGAGGTTCGTTCTACTTGTCTTTCCATTGAAGACAGGGGACCCTCTGATTTCTAGCCATTGGTCACCCAGACCTAAACTTTTCCTTTCCTGTTACACTTTAAAATAAAAAGAGAGAGATGGTTCGTAGTGTCTGACTCTAAGACCTCTCGTCTGAAAACATTTTTAAAGATGTGAAGTGACCAAAGACGGTCAAAAGGGTCCTAGGGTAGACGTCCGAGGCTCCTCACAAACTTCATCTCTCACATCGAGGTCCCAGATGGTCTTAAACCGTTCAAAAGTATTAAAACTAAATTTATAGGGTACCGACGAATTCCCTTATCGTACCGAAAAAAAAAAAAAAAGGTCTTTTACGGAGTCTCAGGGTATTTGGGACCCCCACCAGTGTTTACCCTCGGGAGGAAACTTCCATCTATACCCACCCCACCTACACACACACATTCCAGTGGTTGAACCAGACTTAACCGATCACCATACATTGATTCATCTAGGGAAACTTAGTCATTAACTTAGAAAATCAACATAAAGATTAGTGGTTTCACGACTACATCGTTTGACCGACTATCTACGAAATGTCACTGCTGCCCGGGGTAACCGTTTTGTAAGTCCAGTTCTTTTTATTTACACTACAGAGCCCGTTGTCGTGGTTGGATGTGTGATGTGACTAAAAAGTAGGAGAAGACAAACCTGTATTAGCTGTAAAAAGACAGATAAATATGTCTCATAGAATTTGAAAATGAATATTTTGGTTAGATAGAGTCAAGGAAAAGTTTATAATATAGAATCCAATAAGTTTCTTCGTACAAAACATCCCCTTCTTAAAATCAGTCTACGTCTCAATGGTAAGTGAGTCGGGGAGTAAGTAAATGGGAACATCGTTTAATAAATGAGTTTAATAGTTATAAATATATATTATATTGATAAGTAATTGAGTACCATTTTTGAAACAGTTTTTAGAGTTCTAATTTACATATATCTTTTTGACGTTCTTTTAAATTTGTTTCTGGTACTATGTTATTTAAAAGGACCCTAGTACTTTAGAACTCTTGGTCATTTACCTTAAAGAGACGTTTTGGTCACAATACCGAATGTCTGAAGAAAGATTAGATAGACGAAAATACAATAGACTCTGAAATTTAAAACAACGTCTCTAAAAAGAGGACCTCTTAACACTCTTTCGTCGTTCTCCTCCGGACTCTTCAAAGACCGTCGCCACGTCCCAAATCTAATGTTTGGTCTCCTTCCGACCTACGAAAGACATCTTTATCTGACAATTCTTGAAACAGTTTCTTACTTGAGAATGACATTGGGTGTGGAGTAAACAGTGGGACTACCCGACTCCTTTTCACTGTAAATGTTTGACTCTTACTTTCGTGTAGGTAAAGCGGTCAGACTGTGGGACTATATTATTGATAAATGGAACTCTTTCTCCGTGACTCTAAAGGCTAAGAACACTTAGAAGAGTGAAACCGTGAATAAAAGAGTGAGACAGTTTGTCGGGGTCTAATTACCTTGTTAAACAAGTTGTTTAGTATAATCATCTTACGTGTCTCCCATTTCTCTCTCTCCGCCCCCTCGTCTTTTAAAAATGAGTAAGTATCGTCACCATAGAGACGTTTATTTTTACATCAATACGGACTGTAAATGTCTCCCTGTTACACTTTCCCTTTCTCACATTACTGAAACCCGTCACCTCTCTAGTAAACCATTCTTGTCGGCACGAGATTCCCCTTATTCTATTTCAATGTGTATCGTAGGTCCAACTCGAAGGAGGATCTTGTATAACCAGTTTATGTCGTCCTAGACGGACACAGTTTTTATATATTTAAAGCAATTTTAATTCGTGGAGTTCGAAAGATACGATACGTTTACACGAAGTAAGGTCGGGTACGAACACTTCAACGTTTCTCAAGATCCTTGTAGTACAATGTTTCTTCCAAGTTATGGAACCTTGTCTGGTATCCATGTCCCTAGAGTGTTAACGAAGTACACTAAACCTGACTCTAACAATTGAGACTTTCCGGAAGTTAAGTGTAAAGTTTCCGTTTTTTATTTTGATCTTATTAACTATCTCTAAGACGTCAAGTAAACAAAGTACGGAAATACGGTGTTCAGACTTACCATAAATCCTTTATCGACTATTTATAACCGATGTTGTTTATGCGAATATATGACGGATAAGGGAAGAAAACGCGTGTATGTTTTATTTACTATCGTATAAAAGGGTGATTGAAAGTTTCCTGTGAGTGTCAACCGACACTACAAGTAAATAAACTTAATCCCAACAGGGTGACGATAACATAGAACATCGGTGTTGTCTTTAACTGTGAGTGAGCAGAGACAAAGACATATGACGCCGGAACCCACAGTTCCCTTTTATAGCGAGACGCAAAAACGAGGAAACTAAAGAGAAGGGAAGGAGGCAAGGAAAAAGCAAAAAGAAGAAAGAGAAAGAAATTCCAAGAACTGTTTAAAAACTCGGTGTACTCTCTAGAGTTGTGGAGAACTGTGTTTTAATCAAGGCCTTTGAGGATTAATTGGACCTTTTTTTTACAAAAGAGAAAGGACACAACCTTCAAAGCTACCTGTTTACAAGAAAAAAATTAGGACCCAAATACGATCTTTTTAAAGTCACATTTTTACTGGACAAGTTTAGTAATTCCTTATTGTTATCTAACTATTTGCTGAGTGAAGATCAGTACTAAGTTACCATTCATTGGTAGACTTCGACGGGTCTTATAGTGACTATACTGGTGGAGGTCTCTTTTATTTTTGAGATTAGAATCCGTAAGTAAGATATCTTTTTATGACAAAAAACAAAAAAAAAAGTCTTCACAACCGGTAAGAAACTGATGAATAAACAGGATAAAAAGTATATCATTTATAAAATAGTTTCTAGTTCTATTGCGTACCGTGATAACCCCTGAAAATCCCGTATTTATTCATTCTTTCATGGAACGACACGGTCTATTGCGTCACCAACAAACACACACATACACACGTGTGTGTATAAACAATATTTCCTTTGTATACAAGTACAATCTTTTAAACTTTACACATATTTTACAATTTTTACATTAAGAAGAGATTCACATATATATAGATACTATTATATAGATACTATATTCCCAACCTGTCCTGACAGAGTTCAGTGGAGTCGATTTATCTCTGTACAAAACCCCTACGTACACCCGATCTTAGACACCGACATTCGGGGATAAACCCCGTCTAGTAAGATAGTATGCGAACAGGAAAGACCGAAAAAATGGGACTAGTATTAGTGTACTAAAGAGATGATGAGTAAGACTACTCAAGATCCAATAAAGGTAAAGTCATTTTAATTTCGTTAAATTATGTTGTCTTCAAACGATAAATGGGTTCTTTCGCAGTGTACGTCGTTCGTGGTCAGGAGGGGATCACTACGTCCCTAGGTCGAGAAAGACAGAACACCGAGAGACCTCGGAATACTAGTAGACTCAGATCGAATACATTTTCCTCTTTCTCTTCTTAGATAAAATAGGATTTGAAGGGTCTGGTCCCCATTGTATGTGTGTTCAAGACACGTTACTCATGACCCTTTATCCTCCACGTATCGGTCTTTAGGGACGGCGTGTTGGGATACCAAACAAGTAAAAGAGACGAGAAACGATTATATAACTATGAAAAAAAACAAACAAATGACCGTACCTCTACAAGTGACGTCGAAATAACTGACATCCACTTTTATTTATTTTTACTTTCGTTTGAGTTTTCCAATCCTATGTTAACTCATGTGAGACCTTATAACTAAAGTGATTTATATGAAGACTTTACCAATCCACAACAAAGTCCCCAAGACTTCTCGAGACCATCAAATGTAGAGTCGTGTCTTTCTTAAGTCGTTCTCCGTTTCACTATCTATTCTTCACTAAATAATCTTATCCTACGAACACTCTCAATGTTCTCCGTCCGCTCTCCCACGACGTGGGACGCATGAATCACCCAATATAAAAATATTAGTTTCTTGTCCCCTCTCCCCCGCTTCTGGTAGAAACAGAAAGAACTTATCTGCAGTACGAAGGTAGTAGTCAAGGAGGAGGTCCAACCCGTCCCTTCAAAGAACAAGGACGGATCATTTCGAACCAAGTGTTTAATAACAAAAAATGCACACGCCTCTCGTACAGGATCCCTGGTAATTCGGTGACTCGAGTGACCCGTCCTACAGACAGAGTATGGTGGTGACAAAGTAGAAAACCCTCGTACAGAACACCAAGGTAGCGTACCAAAATAACCATTCGTTCAACGAACCAAAACACCACTTCGTTTGGGTGAAAGAACTCATTAGTAATTGAAATCCCCAGAAGGTATAAAAAAAGATAAATGTTAGGGGATGACCCTAATTGACCCGAAGGGGTTACCGGGTCTACCATTTTTCCATTTGTCGGACGAACGTTACGCCCTCTGGACCCAAGTTAGAGACCCAACCCTTCTAGGGGACCTCCTCCCGTATCGTTGGGTGAGATCATCAGAAGGGACCTCTTAGGGGTACCTGTCTCTTCGGGCTGTCCGATGGGAAATATCCCAGTGTTTCTCAGCTGTGATGACTCGCTGATTCGTGTCGTGTCACCGTAATTGAGAAATTAGTGGATGTAACAGGGAAATGAGACGGGGCTAGTAAAGATGAATGAACAGTGAATACGATGGAGTATTGAACCGAACTGTAATCCACGGAGTAGGTTAACAATGGTTTGAGTCTAAAATGACGAACGGGGAGTCTTCGGTCATTAAACTCTCCGTTCACAGTAATCTTTCCTTTCAGTGAAATCAGACTTCTAGACTGTTAGGCCCCTGTTCCACCTGAGTACAGTACTCTGGTTGAGGTCTCTAAGAGAGTCGTTTCTGTCAAAAATTTCCCTTTTTACAGTCCCTTAGTTCCCTTACCCCTTCTCAGGGACACTTAACAGTTCCGTGCTCCAACCCGAGAGGTAGGAAGAGGTAACACACGTCTCACCGACCTGAGAAGTCTACAATAGAACGGACCCACTAGACGGCCGTCCTAACCATTCCCCTTCCTCCCATGACTTTCATCTCTCGATCAGTAAGAAATTACAGAATTAAGAAGTAAGAATAAAGAAAAATAGGTACTTTTCTTAGTTGTCCTATCTGTTCGTACCATACGTAAGTCAGTCAAGGCAGCGAGTCAACGCTGAGGTACCTGACGTCGTGTGGTCCGGAGGGACAGGTAGTGGTTGAGGGCCTCAAATGAGTTTGAGTACAGGTAACTCAGCCACTATGGTAGGTTGGTAAAGTAGGAGACAGCAGGGGAAGAGGAGAACGGAAGTTAGAAAGGGTCGCAGTCCCACAAAAGCTTACTCAGCCAAGAACCGTAGTCCACCGGTTTCATAACCTCAAAGTTGAAGTTGTAGTCAGGAAGGTTACTTGTAAGTTCTAACTAAAGGAAATCCTACCTGACCAACCTAGAGGAACGTTAGGTTTACCTGAGAGTTCTGAAAGAGGTTGTAGTGTCAAATTTTCGTAGTCGAGAAGCCACGAGTCGAAAGAAATATCAGGTTGAGAGTGTAGGTATGTACTGATGACCCTTTTGGTATCGGAACTGATCTGTCTGGAAACAACCATTTCATTACAGGCACAAAAAATGTGTAAGTCCTCTCACGATTAATCCTCGACCAAATTTAACGGGACACTAGAGTAAGGGTATTAATCCAAGAAAGTTCTACTCCCTTATCTTTGTCCGGTTCCCCTTTCCCCATGATAGTGGTGAAGTACAACGGAGGGATAGAACAAAAAAAAAAGTATCGAGATCGAAGAGAAGATTTAACCGACTGAGATAAGACGAAGGGTCGCATTTAAAGTCTTTTTCTTAGAGTGACTATCTCACCAATGGAGAAGTAGTTACTATCTAGTCAAGTCGACAGTGTTCGGTCGGACACCTCAATCCCAGTCGTACAGACCACATGTGGAAACCAGATTAGTCGACACAGAGATCAGTAACAATGAACATTTCTCACCAACGTAAACTGTTTCAAAAAGTATCGTTCCTAAACCAAGTGGAACTAAAATGAACAGAGAAAAAAAAAAAAAAAAATTTTAAAATTTTAGAAATTAAGAATGTACGCAAGGGTTTGTACTTGGGGGGAGGGTGGAGGGAGGGGTGTTGTAGGGAGACCCAGTAGGGGCACGTGGTCGAGGTTCGTACGACATAGGACGTAGTCTGTATCTGACCGCTAAGTTAAGAATGTACTATCATATGTACAATCTTACAGTAAGAGGGTTTAGTAGGGTGGGAGAGGGAGGGAGACTCAGGTTTTCAGGTAATATGTGTAGACACAGAGAAAGGGACAGAACGTATGTCCCAGTAGTAACGGTAGAAGGATTTAAGGTATATATACACAATCATATGACATAACCACAAAAAGAAAGACCGAATGACGTGAGACATATTAGCCGAGGTCAAAGCAGGTAGAGTAGTCTTGACTAAGTTTACTTAAGAAAAAATGCCGACTCATTATGAGGTAACACATATACATGGTGTCGAAAGAAATGTACAGCGAAATGTCAAATGAGGGGTGGGTTGAGATTTATAGGTAATAGTCATAGTCTTATAAAATACGAACGGTGTCTGATTTTTATAAGGTGTAAGGTGTTTTGGAATTCTTTCGTGACTTAGTGTACTTAAAGAGACGAACAAAGGACTTCTAAATTAAAAGAATACGGAGTGACCACTAGGACCAATGTCCACTGTGTCTTTGCAGGGAAAGGAGACACCTTTGTCTGAACGGTAAAAGTGAACGCTCAACAGTAAGAGAAGAAATCCGACGTCGGCGAAGTCTTTTTCTTATACAGGTTCATCCTTCCTCGTGAAAACTAGGTGCCACCAAGTTAAGTCAAGTCAGTCAGCGAGTCAGCACAGACTATGAAACGTTGGGGTACCTGACATACCTCGTACGGTCCGAACGAACAGGTAGTGGTTGAGGACCTCGAATGAGTTTGAGTACAGGTAACTCAGTCACTACGGTAGGTTGGTAGAGTAGGAGACAAAAGGAGAGGAGGAGGACGGAAGTTAGAAAGGGTCGTAGTGTCAGAAAAGTTTACACAGTTAAGGAACGTAGTCCACCGGTTTCATAACCATGAAGTCCAAATCGTAGTCAGGAAGGTTACTTATAAGTCTTAACTAAAGGAAATCCTACCTGACCAACCT
The DNA here is from genome assembly GCA_006410555.1 of Capra ibex. NCBI lineage: Eukaryota > Metazoa > Chordata > Mammalia > Artiodactyla > Bovidae > Capra > Capra ibex. The sequence continues at coordinate 11,427,628 of SJYO01014747.1, read as the reverse complement.
AGAGGAAAGTCAGGTTCCCTGAGAGTTCTCAGAAGAGGTTGTGGTGACAAGTTTTCTTAGTTAAGAAGTCGTGAGTCGAAAGAAATATCAGGTTGAGAGTAGGTATGTACTGATAACCTTTTTAGTATCGGAACTGATCTACCTGGAAACAACCGTTTCATTACAGAGACGAAAAATTATACAACAGATCAAACCAACCAGTATTGAAAAGAAGGTTCCTCGTTCGTAGAAAATTAAAGTACCGACGTCAGAGGTAGACGTCACTAAAACCTCGAAGTTTTTTATTTCAGAGTGTGACAAAGGTAACAAAGGGGTACATAAAAGGTACTTCACTACCGTGGTCTACGGTACTAGAATCAAAAGACTTACAACTCAAAATTCGGTCAAAAAAGTGAGAGGAGAAAGTGAAAGTAGTTCTCCGAGAAATCAAGAAGAAGCGAAAGACGGTATTCCCACCACAGTAGACGTATAGACTCCAATAACTATAAAGAGGGTCGTTAGAACTAAGGTCAAACACGAAGTCGGTCGGACCGTAAAGTGTACTACATGAGACGTATCTTCAATTTATTTGTTCCACTGTTATATGTCGAAACTGTATGAGGAAAGAGGTAAACCTTGGTCTAGGACAACCCCATCAAAGGAATTTTTCTCCCTTAAGATCATCGCCAAACCAATACTTTACACAACGATTTTTAGTTCTTATTACCAGTATTAATCTCTCTTCAACTCAAATTAATAAAACTAGACGGATTATTACATGGTCAATATCTCAGATTAGAAGTACGACCCGTGACACGGTTCAGTTTGAACTGTAAGTAACAAACACAAGGGTGTTGGAAGGGTCCACCTACGAAAGTAGAGACAAGTCTACTTCTCCACCACGAAGTCTCTCTAATATACTGAACGACCTCCGAGGTGACTATTTGTGTCCTGGACTAATGATTTAAATCGAGAGAAGATATAGGACAAGGGTGAGACAACGATCAGGAAGTTATACTCAGAGAACATAGTAGAACAACGAAGGATATAGAACTGGGTTTTATTAATTGTCTCACGGTGTCACATCTCAATTGGTCATAAAGAACTTGTAATCCATGTCACCATCAAGACAGCGTTTCTGGTCGAGCAAATAAAGAAGTTGTTGGGACCCTCCATTTATAATAATCAGGGTAAAGTGTCTATTCCTTTGCCACCAAGTCTCATTGAAGGAACCCGACGGTAGAAATTGACCGTCGTAGGTCCTAAATTTGTGTCTAGAAGACCGGGGTCAAGACTCTCAGAAAGATGGAGAGGAGTTAAAGAAGTGATCAATTATTTTTGTTGAGTCTCTCTATTATTAACAAAATGAAAAAAATCAGAGATTCAGAACAGACTAAGAAAACACTGGGGGATTTGATATCGGACGGTCCGAAGAGACAGGTACCCTAAAGTCTCCGTTCTTATGACTGACCTTACCCAACGGTAAAGGAAAAAGTTCCCTTTAAGGACGGAGTCCATAGCTTGGGATTATAGGACGTGACAGTTCACCTAAAAAAAAAAAAAAACGGTGACTCGGTGGTCCCTTCGGGAACAAAATGAAACTCACTCAATTTCACAATCGACAAGTCAATCAACGCAAACTGAGAGAAACGTTGGGATACTTGACATCGGACGGTCCGAGGAGACAGAGACCTTAAAAGGTCCGTTCTTAAGACCTCACCCATCGGTAAGGGAAGAGGTCTCCTAGAAAAGATGGGTCTCCAACTTGAGTCTAGAAGGCGTAACGTCCGTATATGAAATGGTAAACTCGGTGAATCGAAGTGTGATTATACGAGAGTCAATCCAGAGGTATATGCATTACTTATTATTTAAATGGAGGACTCAGATTACCACCTGATTTCAACAGTAATTAAAAAAAAAAGACGGAAAGGAAGTTCGAAAGGAAAACTAAACATAATGAGAATTAACCCTCCGAACTATTTTCTATCAAAAGTCTCTTTCATTTAGTGTTCAAGGTCTATATTTATGTTTCTGGGTAAGTTTTTGAACAAAGAGAAGTAAAAGGGACATTTCCATCCAAAATGTTGGTCACGTTTCTTTTTTGGTTCTCATGTGTACATATACCTTATAAATGTTATAAGTGACTACAGATTTTCTTATAACTCTACTTAACGTTAACCTCTGTTTTGAAAAAAAAAGGTGTTCCCTCCACCTCCATAAGTTACTTTAGAAATGATTTGTCCTGTCTCATATATAATAATAGTTAAAAGTTTCTGAACGGTTTATTGAGTTTCTGTCGTTCCGATCTTTACCCGTCGGTCCTTTCTACATGATAAGTAATACGTAAATAAAGGTGACTTTTGTGTAAGGGGGGGGGGGGGTTGTCCGGTAACCACATAAAAGGTCTACGAGTAAATCCCGTAATATATATCAGTTTTTATTCACCCGTCAAAGTTTATTTATATTCGACCATCAGTGTGTCTCTTATCTAAATCCTTATTTACCCGATAAGAAAAGATACAATAAAGGGACTAAGACCCACTACCACCGACATTAATTGTAGGGACATCCAATCCTCCTTCTGTTTGTGTCTTTTTGGATGGTTTAGTCTCCCTCACTCGAACTTTAAGAAGAAGGGACCTACTCTGGCGGATTGAGGGAGTCTTGGTNAGTTTATTTATATTCGACCATCAGTGTGTATCTTATCTAAATCCTTACTTACCCGATAAGAAAAGATACAATAAAGGGACTAAGACCCACTACCACCGACATTAATTGTAGGGACATCCAATCCTCCTTCTGTTTGTGTCTTTTTGGATGGTTTAGTCTCCCTCACTCGAACTTTAAGAAGAAGGGACCTACTCTGGCGGATTGAGGGAGTCTTGGTAAACTTCGGCGAAACGGAGACCGGACCCCATCTCCAACCCTTCTCCTCCAATTCTTGGGGTACCGGTAATCGGGTGGTGGGGATTTCCCAGAGTTTACATGTGAAAAATTTAGGGTTATAAGAGGTTTACTTCAACTTTTTGGTGTCAATATGTGATTTACCTAATTTCTTTCTCTTTAAAGTAATATATTGAAAGTCACACGTATAGTAAAGGTTAGTGTTAGCAAACGACTTCACAGTCAGCGTCCGCACACCTGACGAGGTACCTGACATCGGGTGGTTCGAAGAGACAGGGACCCTAAAAGGTCCGTTCTTATGACCTCACTCAAGGTATGGAAGGAGGTCCCCTAGAAAGGTTGGTTCTCTAGCTTGGGTCCAGAGGACGTATTTAAAAAATTTTTTACCTATAATAATTATAGACTTGAAGACAATAACATTTATCGTCGTAATATGACGACACATAGGAACCACATATAGATCGTTTCCGCAAGGAAACATCTTGCATTGTGTGTAAAACCACCCCGCGACATAATTTTGTCTATAAAATTTTATAAAATAACTACTCCTCCCAGCAGTGAGAGTCACCGGGACTGAGAGAGTCTTGACTCTTGACTCTCCAGGATGGTACCGAGGTCCGGGTCCTGTAAAAGGGGCCGTTTACACACGGTTTCAAGGAGGTTTTCAGGAAACCTCACGTCGCCGGCCACTGTGGGAGCCCCGCCGTGGAGGTGGGAAGGGCCAGCCTCCGACCCCCCGGCCCGCGCCCCGCAGTGTTACCGGGCGCGCGGAGGCGTCCCGCCGCCGAAGGTCCACGGCCACCCCGACACGGAGGGCGCTCGGGCCCCTTGAAAGTGACTCGACGGCGCCGCGCGCCTGTTACCCGGCCCCGTCGCGGAATAGCGCCGCGCGTCCGGAAGGGGCTCGCGCCGCCCGCCGCCGCCGCGAAGGAGCCCGGGGCCCGGCGGGCGGGGGCCGGCGGGCGGCCGGGGGCCGACGGGGGGCGGCGGCGGCGGGCGGCGAAGGAGGGGCGCTGGGGCGCCGGGGGCCCGGTCCGCGCCGGCCGCCTTTCCGATCCACCCCACCGGCGCCGCTGCTGTGCGCGCTGGCCCGGGCCCGTTTGTTTCCCCCCTACACCCTCCGGCTCTCAGGCCTTCGACCCGCGGCCACCCCCGGCCGGCCCGCGTCGCGGGGCGGAGCCTCGGGTAACAAACGGCTCCCGGGCCGGTGTGCGCGAATTGGTCTTTAATTGTGTAGGACGGAGACGAATAGCTGGGTAGTTGTCGGTTTGTTTGTCGTCCGAATAACACGTGGCCCACCGAAGACTTACCCTTCTGGTCCGGGTTCTTAAGAGAGAGTCCGGGTAGGATCTGCCGGGCGAGAAACAAAACTGTGACGGAAGACAGTAAATATCAAGAGTGCGATGACATTCACTCGAAAATTTTTAAAATAATGGGGAAGGGGGGGTGGGGGCGGGGGACAAAAATCTTCTACCAGAAATGTAAATTCTCCGATGGAAGGCTTCTAGGAGTCACACTATCCTGCGACTACTTTTCAAACTGAGATTATGGTTGTAAGTAGATGAGAATTTTACACGATCCGTGAGGCTTCGTAAAATATACACAATTAAGAAATGAGATTGTCGGGGTACTCACGCCACTATAAAAATTAAAAGTAAAAAGCATATTCCCTTCGGAATCTCCCTTGGGTCCTTGTGTGTTTTGACCATCCATCCTGAGGTCGTACCGTTCACTCCGAGGACCAAGAACTTAGGTATGAAGATTCGAGACCTTACGGTATCAAAACTAAAATTAAATATACCTAGTGACTTTATTTACTGTAAAGAGGTCGTATACACGAACGAGTTGACCTGCAAATCCTTTGGAATACTGCTTCGTCTTAAGACGTCTTCTAGTCTCTCCCATTTCTTGAAGTAATTCATAATTACATATAAAAAGAAATAAGTACGAAGACGTGACAAATCCCGAATCCGAGAGACCCAAAAACTACTACCCAACACCTTAAATTCACCTTAAACAGGAAATGCATTTTTCACATACAACAGTAAAGATACCATTCGCAAGTTTTCACAACTTTTTATTTCGTTTTACTCGTGGTCATTTAAACTTTAGTCAAGTAGTTAGACCTATTAATTCGGTCTCAAAGTAAAAAGACTAAATAGGTGTAACCCATTGACAGCAGAGTTAAAGGGAAATTATTCACTGACTATTTCTCCTCTCACTTTTCCGACCGAATTTTCAGTTGTAAGTTTTTTCATTCTAGCACCGTAGACCAGGGTAATGAAGTACCGTTTATCTACCCCTTTGTTGTCTTTGTCACTCTCTGAAATAAAAAACCCGAGGGTTTAGTGACGTCTACCACTGACGTCGGTACTTTAATTTTCTACGAACGAGGAACCTTCTTTTTGGTACTGGTTGGATCTATCGTATAATTTTTCGTTTCTGTAATGAAACAGTTGTTTCCAGACAGATCAATTTCGATACCAAAAAGGTCATCTGTACATATTTATACTCTCAACCTGGAATTTCTTTCGACTCGCGGTTTCTTAACTACGAAAACTTAACACCACAACCTCTTCTGAGAACTCTCAGGGAACCTGACGTTCCTCTAGGTTGGTCAGATAAGATTTCCTTTAGTCAGAACTTATAAGTAACCTTCCTGACTACGACTCCGACTTTGAGGTTATGAAACCGGTGGACTACGTTTCTTGACTGAGTAAACTTTTCTGGGACTACGACCCTTTCTAACTTCCGTCCTTCTCTTCCCCTGTTGTCTCCTACTCTACCATCCTACCGTAGTGACTGAGTTACCTGTACCTAAACTCGTTCAAGACCCTTAACCACTACCTACCCTTTCGGACCGTACGACATCAGGTACCCGAGCGTTTCTCACCCTGTGCTGACTCGCTGACTTGACTTCACTGATTTGGATAAAACCCATTTAGACCCACGACAAACAAAAATATCTCTTTACAGTCGGTCGGAAGATGTACCAAGTTCAGTCGGAGAATATGAACACCTTTTTCATTTCACTTTCACAATCAGTGAATCAGCACAGGTTGAGAAACACTGAGGTACTTGACACCAGGTGGTCCGAGGAGGTAGGTACCTTAAGAGGTCCGTTCTTACGACCTCACCCATCGGTAAGGGAAGAGGTCCCCCAAGAAGGACTCGGTCCCTAGTTTGGACCCAAACGACGTAACGTCCGTCTAATAAATGGAAGATTCGGTGGTCCCTTCGGGTACGGACGTCTCCAGTGAAGTTAATTGTACGTGGCTCAAGAGTCATTGTAGGTCTACGAGAAACCCCTTCTTCTACGGATTTACTTATTTTGTGAGGAGTATAGATCTCGTTATTGAGTGACCGATTGGTCCTTACTATTATTGATTATTGTTATGTCAAGAATACCACTCACGATACCTTCACGATACCTTCTTCTTGTGTTCACTTTGTAGTTATGAATTAGGACCCCCAGTCTTTCGATGTCTCACCAAGTTTACGAAGTTTTGTGAGAATAGAAGATATTCACTTGACTTTTTTTTTAGTAAGTAAGTTGTGTATAAATAACTTAGAGTAATAACACCTCTGTAATACAGTTTTATTTTGTTTTATATTGTGGTTATCTAGGACTAATGTACTTTAAGTATTAGATCGCCTCCTTCAAATCTTTACTTATATCCCGATTCCCTAATCTTCCATGTTCGATACTACATATTTTATTCGATGTTCTTATATAACATGTTACGTGTCTTATATTGGTTATAAAATATTATTGATTTTACCTCATATTGGAAATTTTTTTACTTACTTCATTTTCACGATCTACAGTCGTGACCCACAAGTAATTATTAAGACAGTTTTACAAGTATATGTAAATTTGTTTTAAAACTTTCTTATATACACATTTCCACTATATACTATTTTGAGATAGACTCCATTGTTTCGTTTTATTATTGAAACATTCTTATTGATGCTCTTATATAGGTAAATATACAGGTATTTAGGTAGACTAAAGACACTACGTAATTTTAATTCAACATAGTTCTTTCTTTACCAATTTATTAACATACTTATAATGTTAATGACCAAAAATACTATCCTTTACGTATTATAAAATTCCATGTTTTTATCCTCCTAACGTTACTCAGTCCTGTCCTTTTATACCCTCTCCTCTTGCAAGGTCCGTCTCCTTTTCAATATACAACTCAAACGATGATACCGCCATCATGACACTACGAGTCCCCCCTTGTTTTCCTCTGGTCTCACCGACGTTGAGGACCCCATTCATCCTCTCTCTCAACCTTCTACTCTGACTTCAAGTCCGTCCCGTCACGGTCCGTGTCCGATATCCGACACAATCTGTAAACCTAAAGATAGAATACATTTTCAAATCTTTCTCTAATCTTTTTTTTTACATATGAATAGAGATAGGGGGTTTCACAGAAACTAATATTATACCTCTTATCTAAACTCTCCATGGGATGTAAGTACTTCGATAACATAATCAGGTCAAGTCTCTACTACCTTCTAAGATAAACTCACGGCTTCCACCTTTGTGTTTCTTCCCCGTCTAATCTCTTTATCCATAGGTCCTCCGGTTCATCTGTCTTGTGCCACCGTCTACCTCCTTTTTTCTACTCTGAACTGCTGGAACTTTAAAACCACACACGTTGATCAGTCCAAACCTTCCCTATCACTACTCAAATCAAAATCCTTAAACTCAGACTCCACGGAAACTCAGTAATTCTACAGTAGTTTATCTCTTAGTGTCCATCCACCCCCCTACCCTAACTGGAATGTATCTCCTGACCGTAGAGGGGACATAACTGTCTCCTCTTCTCACCCACCCCACCTCTATACCATCTAAACATATAGACGACATAAGAGTAACCCCATCCTCGTCCACCCGTCGGACCTGACTCTTCCAAACCTTAATAACTACCACTTATCAAAGACTCCTCATGACGACGACGACAACGATTCAGTGAAGTCAGCACAGGTTGAGACACACTGGGGTATCTGCCGTCGGGTGGTCCGACGGGGCAGGGACGCTAAGAGGTCCGTTCTTGTGACCTCACCCAACGGTAAAGGAAGAGGTCACGTACTTTGACTTTTCACTTTCACTTCAACGAGTCAGAACAGGCTGAGAATCTCTGGGGTACCTGACGTCGGATGGGCCGAGGACGTAGGTACCCTAAACGGTCCGTTCTCATGACCTCACCCCACGGTAGTGGAAGACTCCTGGATAATTAATATCATATAGTCAGTTGAGACAAAATATTGATAGTCGTTGTCGAGAGGTAACTGAATCCAGTAGTCCGAGGCCTTTCCGACCTCTAATTTCCCCAAACCCATAAATGGTACAATACCTTTTAAATCTCCTCTTTCTCAATTTTCCTCTCCCGACTATGTTTTCATCTTCCTTCCCTCCAAGTTACTTCAGTTTCTCTTCAAAGTCATCAACATCAATCGGACTTTACACGTTTATCTCATCCATTACAATCTCTCTTGTACTGAATTAACCGTTTAATATCCACTAGTGCCCCAGGTCTCTTACTCGTTACCTCACTCACTTACTCGTTACCTCACTCACTTATCTCATCTTTTTTACCAGTACCCTCTACTTCTCCTATCCTTCATCTGTCAGGTCCGACGACCTATTAGATTTGTATCGGACTTAATTGGGTACTACTGGTATCCAAAATCCTACTTTACCTTCTTACGGTCGGTTGACGAGAGTGAAACTACTATTTCACTAAGTCCGATCAGTTAAACAGTCGTTTCTCTCTACTTTCCTCGAATTCCTTCTCGGCGTTCTGTAATTTTTGTCAACCCGCAAATTCTCCTACCTCCTATTTAACCTTTGTAAGATTGAGAAGACGAGGGGAGTAGAACGGAGATGACTTTAGCTAGAGACTCTTTTTCGTTCTCGTTTACATTTGTGACAATAAAAACTTCATGACGTGTGTGTTTTTAAAAGGGGTACTTAAAATAAGATTTTCTGTCTTAAATTAAACTATCCAATGAAGAGATCTCTGATCTCAGTATAGTCGTTTGGGTACCCTGACTCCTTTTCGTCATTAAAACCTACAATACTATTGGACTTTAACCGTTCACCTCATAAAAACGGACCTTACCCTAAGAGAAGAATAGGTCCACAGGGTCAAGAAATGTCAAGGTAATTTTAAGGTGAGGTCGACAAAAGATTCGGAGTTTTTAGAGACGTATGTATACCCTGTACGGGATGGGTGATGACGTCGATTAGAAAATAAGGATAAAAAACAAATAATGTATTTTTGGACTTACAACCATGTGTAATACTTTATTGAGTGGGTACGCTCTACAACGATAAGTACTAAAAAATAAAAAAAAAAAAATAACGACCACCTGTAAATCCATCAAACTACAGACTTATTATCTCATTTACTATATAAAACTTTATTTCTTTTCCCTTTATATCTTTATTTCTGTCTATTCTTTGAAGGGAACCACCAAGTCACCAATTCTGAGACACGAAGGTGACGTCCCCTGATCCTAGGGTGTACGACAGGTACCACACCGGTTATAGTTATCCTTTTTTTATCCTAGAATAAAAGGATTGGATACTAATATGTCACCTTCACTCTTTATCTAAATTCCCAGATCTAGACTATCTATCTCACGGACTACTTGATACCTTACTCCAAGTACTGTAACATGACCTCTGTCCCTAGTTCTGGTAGGGGTACCTTTTTTTTACGTTTTTACGCTTTACCGACAGACCCCTCCGGAATGTTTATCGACACTTTTCTTCTCTCCGTTTTTCGTTTCCTCTTTTCCTTTCTATATTCGTAGACTTACGTCTCAAGGTTTCTTATCGTTCTTCTCTATTCTTTCGGAAGAAGTCGCTAGTTACGTTTCTTTATCTCGTTTTGTTGTCTTACTCTTTCTGATCTCTAGAGAAGTTCTTTTAATCTTTATGGTTCCCTTGTAAAGTACGTTTCTACCCGACCTATTTCCTGTCTTTACCATCCTAGATTGTCTTCGTCTTCTATAATTCTTCTCCACCGTTCTTATGTGTCTTCTTGACATGTTTTTTCTAGAAGTGCTGGGTCTATTAGTACTACTACACTAGTGATTAGATCTCGGTCTGTAGAACCTTACACTTCAGTTCACCCGGAATCTTTCGTAGTGATGCTTGTTTCGATCACCTCCACTACCTTAAGGTCAACTCGATAAAGTTTAGGACTTTCTACTACGACTCTTTCACGCCGTGAGTTATACGGTCGTTCAAACCTTTTGAGTCGTCACCGGTGTCCTGACCTTTTCCAGTCAAAAACAAGGTTAAGGTTTCTTTCCGTTACTGTTTCTTACGAGTTTGATGGCGTGTTAACGTGAGTAGAGTGTACGACCATTTCATTACGAGTTTTAAGAGGTTCGGTCTGAAGTCGTTATGCACTTGGCACTTGAGGGACTACAAATTCGACCAAAATCTCTTCCGTCTCCTTGGTCTCTAGTTAAACGGTTGTAGGCGACCTAGTACCTTTTTCGTTCTCTCAAGGTCTTTTTGTAGATGAAGACGAAATAACTGATACGGTTTCGGAAACTGACACACCTAGTGTTATTTGACACCTTTTAAAACTTTTCCTACCCTTATGGTCTGGTGGACTGGACGGAGAACTCTTTAGACATACGTCCAGTCCTTCGTTGTCAATCTTGACTTGTACCTTGTTGTCTGACCAAGGTTTATCCTTTTCCTCATGCAGTTTCGACATATAACAGTGGGACGAATAAATTGAATATACGTCTCATGGAGTACTTTTTACGACCTGACCTTCTTTGTGTTCGACCTTAGCTCTAACGGCCCTCTTTATAGTTATTGGAGTCTATACGTCTACTATGGTGGGAATACCGTCTTTCACTTCTCCTCGATTTTTCGGAGAACTACGTTCACTTTCTCCTCTCGCTTTTTCAACCGAATTTCGAGTTGTAAGTCTTTTGCTTCTAGTACCGTAGACCAGGGTAGTGAAGTACCGTCTATCTACCCTTTTGTCACCTTTGTCACAGTCTGAAATAAAAAACCCCGAGGTTTTAGTGACGTCTACCACTGACGTCGGTACTTTAATTTTCTGCGAATGAGGAACCTTCTTTTCAATACTGGTTGGATATATCGTATAAGTTTTCGTTTCTGTAATGAAACGGTTGATTCCAGGCGGATCAGTTCCGATACCAAAAAGGTCACCAGTACATACCTACACTCTCAACCTGACACTTCTTCCGACTCGCTGTTTCTTAACTACGAAAACTTGACACCACAACCTCTTCTGAGAACTTCCAGGGAACCTGACGTTCCTCTAGGTTGGTCAGGTAAGATCTCCTCTAGTCGGGACCTACAAGAAACCTCCCTTACTACGACTTCGACTTTGAGGTCATGAAACCGGTGGAGTACGTTTCTCAACTGAGTAACCTTTTCTGAGACTACGACCCTCCCTAACCCCCGTCCTCCTCTTCCCCTGCTGTCTCCTACTCTACCGACCTACCGTAGTGCCTGAGCTACCTGTACTCAGACTCACTTGAGACTCTCTGCCACTACCTGTCCCTCCGGACCACACGACGCTAAGTACCCCAGCGTTTCTCAGTCTGTCCTGACTCGCTGACTTGAGTCGGCTATTTAAATGTAGTAGTTTAATTTTTCTTGGATGGTCCTCCTCAAGTACTAATCTTAAAAGAAGGAAACCGTCCAAGGATGAAGACACGAATCCTCACTCATGGTTACTTTGATACTAATCCTTGGAGAGAAATTGAGAACTTTCATAATACCTTAGATAATGATTTCGTTATTGATAACTTTTTTTAAGGAATTTGACTGACGGGTTCCAACAAGAACTATTATCCTTATCGGAATCTAATAGAAAGTCGACTCGTTCTTCTACAGATACGACACCAGTTGTGGTGAACACGGACTTACTTGTGAAATCCCTTCAACTTTGTATCGATGTATTTTAGTGACTTGTGCGGTGGAATTTTTCTACTCAGGAAGTCACCCTAGGAAGAAACTGTATAAACTAAAACTAACCAAACCCAGAATTCCAGGTACTAAGGTTTCATGTGAGGTCTGTATCCCTTAATAAGAGGAATATTATTACTATCAGAGGGGGCAAACGACGTAAGAGAGTTGCCAAAATTTACATGCAAGTGTCAGTGACAACAACAAGTCAGCGAGTCAGCACAGACTGAGAAACTCTGGGTAGTTGACATCGTGGTCCGAAGGGACAGGAAGTGGTAGAGGACCTCAAACAAGATTGAGTACTGGTAACTCTGTCACTACGGTACGTTGGTAGAGTAGGAGACAATGAGGGAAGAAGAGGACGGGAGTTAGAAATGGTCGCAGTTCCAGTCACCGGTTTCATGACCGGGAAGTCGAAGTCGTAGTCAGGAAGGTTACTTATAAGTCCTGACTAAAGGAAATCCTGACTGACCAACCTAGAGGAACGTCAGGTTCCCTGAGCGTTCTCACAAGAGGTTTTTATGTCAAGTTTTTGTAGTCAAGAAACCACGAGTCGGAAGAAATACCAGGTTGAGAGTGTAGGTATACACTGATGACCTTTTTGGTATCGAAACTGATCTACCCGGAAACAATCATTTCACTACAAAGACGAAAAATTATGTGTCAAATCCAAACGGTATCGAAAAGAAAGTTCCTTCTTCGCAAACAATTAAAGTACCACTGTCAATGGTAGGTGTCACTAAAACCTCGGGTTCTTTTATTTTAGACAGCGACAAAGGTAAAAAAAGGGTAGAAAAACGGTACTTCACTACTGGTATACGGTACTAGAATCTAAAAACTTACGACCCAAATTTGGTCTAAAAAGTGAGAGAAGAAAGTGGAAGTAATTGTCCCAGAAATCAAGGAGAAGTGAAAGACGGTAATCCCACCATAGTAGACCCATAGACTCCAATAACTATAAAGAGGACTGTTGTAATTGAGGTCGAACACAAAGTACGTTGGACCGTAAAGGGTACTACATGAGACGTATCTTCAATTTATTCGTCCTACCGTTATATGTCAGAATTTCATGAGGAAAGGGTTAAACCTTGGTCAGACACCAAGGTACAGGTCAAGATTGACAACGAAGAATTACACGTACGTCTAAAGAGTCCTCCGTCCATTCCACCAGACCATGAGGGTAGAGGAATTCTCAAAAGGTGTCAAACAACACTCATTTGTTAGGTGGACGTTACGTCCTCTGGACCCAAGTTAGGGACCCAACCCTTCTAGAGGACCTCTTCCCCCACCAATGGGTGAGGTCATAAGACCGGACCTCTTAGGATACCCCAGTGTATCTCCGTCTGTGCTGACTCGGTGAAAATGAGTGAAGTGAGCGAGTGTCAGTTTTCGAAATCGTATCAGTTACTTCCTCTTTAAATCTACAAAAAGACCTTAAGAGAACGAAAAAGATACTAGGTCACTTACAACCTAGAATAGAGACCAAGGAGACGGAAAACATTTAGGTCGAACATATAAACTTTCAAGAGTCCAGTACATGACAACTTTTGATCGAACTTTATAAAACTGGTACTGGAACGATCGTACACTGAAGAGACCACCGAGTCTACCGTCTCTCAGACGGATGTTACGCTCTCTAGGCCCAAGCTAGGGACCCAATCCTTCTAACGGACCTCTTCCTTTACCGTTGGGTGAGGTCATGAGAACGGACCTTTTAGGTACCTGCCTTCTCGGACTATCCGATGTAAAGTACCCCAGCGTTTATCAGTCTGTACTGACTCACTGAAGTGAAAGAAAGAAAAGAGACGATCGTACACTTTACTCGTGTCAACATACCATCAAACTTGTAAGAAACTGTAACGGGAAGAAACCCTGACCTTGCTTTTTAACCGGTATCAGACTCCTAAATACTATCAGATAGATTCGAGTCCACTGACACCGACCACGTGATTCGCGTCCGTCGACGCCTACTACGTGATTCGTACCGGCTCTCCTCGATGGACCGCAGACTCCTCTCCCCGCCACCGGCTCTCCTCGATGGGGCCCAGACTCCGGTCCCTGTCACCGGTCCTCCTCGATGGGGCACAGGCTCCAGTTCCCACCGTGGGCTCCGGTCCCCACCGTGGACCCTCCTCGTTAGGGTACGGGCTCCGGTCCCGTCGCTGGCCCTCTTCGTTGGGGTACAGGTTCCTCACCACCAACGAGCACACGTCCTCCCGGATCTCCTCAGTAGGGTTCAACTTCCAGTCCTCCCCGTCGCCACTCCTCGATGCGGAGTAGGTTCCACTCCTCGATGGGGAGTAGGTTCTATTCCTCGTCGTCGACGCGAAACGACCTCGTCGGTACTTCTCTATGGGTGTGGTTCCATTCTCTTTGGGTTCATTCTACCATCCACAACGTTCTCCCGTAGTCTTCCGTCTGTGTGACTTTGGTATGAGTGTCTTTTGATCGGTTAGATTAGTGTGATCCTGGTGTCGGAAGAGATTGAGTTACTTTGATTCGGTACGGGTGCCCCGTTGGGTTCTGCCCACCCAGTACCACCTCTCCAGACTGTCTTATACCAGGTGGCCTCTTCCCTTACCGTTTGGTGAAGTCATAACAACTGAACTCTTGGGGTACTTGTCATCCTTTTCCGTTTTACTATCCTATGACTTTTTCCTTGAGGGGTCCACTCATCCACGGGTTATATGATGACCTCTAGTCACCTCTATATTGAGGTCTTTCTTACTTCCCTACCTCGGTTTCGTTTTTTGTTATAGGTCGACACCTACACTGACCACTATCTTCGTTCCAGGTTACGACATTTCTCGATATAACGTATCCTTGGACCTTACAGTCCAGGTACTTAGTTCCGTTTAACCTTCACCAGTTTGTTCTCTACCGTTCTCACTTGCAGCTGTAAGATCCTTAGTCACTTGATTTTACCTGACCTTACCCATTTAAATTGAGTCTACTGGTAATATAGATGATGACGCCCGTCCTTAGGGAGTCTTCTTTACCTCATAGGTAGTACCAGTTGTTCTCAAGTTTTACGTCATGAACCTACGTTAGAGTTTATACTGTCTTACTAGAGACAAGTAGAGGTTCCGTTTGGTAAGTTATAGTGTCAATAGGTTTAGAAACGAGGTTGGTCATTACGACTTCTTCGACTTCAACTTGTCAAGATACTTCTGGATGTTCTGGAAAATCTTAATTGTGGATATTTCTACAGGAAAAGTAATATCCCTTGACCTTACGTTTTCATCCTTAAGTTCTTTGTGGACCTCATTGTCCGTTTAAACCGGAACCTCATGTCTTACTTCGTCCCGTTTCTGATTATCTCAAAACGGTTCTTTTACGTTACCAGTATCGTTTGTGGGAGAAGGTTGTTGTGTTCTCTTCTGAGATGTGTACCTGTAGTGGTCTACCAGTTGTGGTTTTAGTCTAACTAATACAAGAAACGTCGGTTTCAACCTCTTCGAGATATGTCAGTTATTTTTGTTCTGGTCCTCGACTGACACCGAGTCTAGTACTTGAGGAATAATGGTTTAAGTCTGAATGTAACTTCTTTCATCCCTTTTGGTGATCTGGTAAGTCCATACTGGAGTTAGTTTAGGGAATACTAATATATCACCTTCACTCTTTATCTAAATTCCCTGATCTAGACTATCTCACAGACTACTTGATACCTTACTCCAAGCACTGTCACATGTCCTCTGTCCCTAGTTCTGGTAGGGGTACCTTTTCTTTACGTTTTTTCGTTTTACCGACAGACCCCTCCGGAGTGTTTATCGACACTTTTCCTCTCTTCGTTTTCGTTTCCTCTTTTCCTTTCTATATTCGTAGACTTACGTCTCAAGGTTTCTTATCGTTCTTCTCTATTCTTTCGGAAGAAGTCGCTAGTTACGTTTCTTTATCTCGTTTTGTTGTCTTACTCTTTCTGATCTCTCGAGAAGTTCTTTTAGCCTCTATCGTTCCCTTGTAAAGTACGTTTCTACCCGAACTATTTCCTGTCTTTACCAGACCTGGATTGTCTTCGTCTTCTATAATTCTTCTCGATCGTTCTTATATGTCTTCTTAACATGTTTTTCTAGAAGTGTTGGGCCTATTAGTGCTACCACACTAGTGATTAGATCTCGGTCTGTAGAACCTTACACTTCAGTTCACCCGGAATCTTTCGTAGTGATGCTCGTTTCGATCACCTCCACTACCTTAAGGTTAACTCGATAAAGTTTAGGACTTTCTACTAAGACACTTTCACGCCGTGAGTTATACGGTCGTTTAAACCTTTTGAGTCGTCACCGGTGTCCTGACCTTTTCTAGTGAAAAGTAAGGTTAGGGTTTCTTTCCGTTACGGTTTCTTACGAGGTTGATGGTGTGTTAACGTGAGTAGAGTGTACGATCATTTCATTACGAGTTTTAAGAGGTTCGGTCTGAAGTCGTTATACACTTGGTACTTGAAGAAGTACAAGTTCGACCAAAATTTTTTCCGTCTCCTTGGTCTCTAGTTTAACGGTTGTAGGCGACCTAGTACCTTTTTCGTTCTCTCAAGGTCTTTTTGTAGATAAAGACGGAATAACTGTTACGGTTTCGGAAACTGACACACCTAGTGTCATTTGACACCTTTTAAGACTCTCTCTATCTTATGGTCTGGTGGACTGGACGGAGAACTCTTTAGACATACGTCCAGTCCTTCGTTGTCAATCTTGACCTGTACCTTGTTGTCTGACGAAGGTTTATCCTTTTCCTCATACAGTTTCGACATATAACAGTGGGACGAATAAATTGAAGATATGTCTCATGTAGTACTCTTTGCGACCTGACCTTCTTTGTGTTCGACCTTAGTTCTAACGGCCCTCTTTATAGTTATTGGAGGTTATACGTCTACTATGGTGGGAATACCGTCTTTCACTTCTCCTTGATTTTTCGGTGAACTACGTTCACTTTCTCCTCTCGTTTTTTCAACCGAATTTCGAGTTGTAAGTCTTTTGCTTCTAGTACCGTAGGTCAGGGTAGTGAAGTACCCTTTATTTATCTCTTTGTCACCTTTGTCACAGTCTGAAATAAAAACCCCCCGAGGTTTTAGTGACGTCTACCACTGATGTGGGTACTTTAATTTTCTGCGAATGAGGAACCTTCTTTTCAATACTGGTTGGATCTATCGTATAAGTGTTGTCTCTGTAATGAAACGACTGATTACAGACAGATCAGTGCCGGTACCAAAAAGGTCATCAGTACATACCTACACTCTCAACCTGACACTTCTTCCGTCTCGTGGCTTCTTAACTACGAAAACTTGACACCACAACCTTTTCTGAGAACTCTCAGGGAACCGGACGTTCCTCTGGGTTGGACAGGTAAGATTTCTAGTCAGGACCCTAAAGAAACCTTCCTTACTACGATTTCAACTTTGAGGTCATGAAACCGGAGGAGTACGTATCTCAACTGAGTAACCTTTTCTGAGACTACGACCCTCCCTAACCCCCGTCTTCCTCTTCCCCTGCTGTCTCCTACTCTACTGACCTACCGTAGTGACTGAACTACCTGTACTCAAACTCACTTCAGGTCATCAACTACTATCTGTCCCTCCGGACTGCACAACACTACGTAACCCAACGTTTCTTAGTCTGTGCTGACTCGTTTACTTGACTTGACTTGACTTGACTCTATCCTTTACCTAACAAAAATTATAAACAACATGAATATCCGTGGTCTCTGAAGATTAAGGAGGTCACAGAAATAGAGTAGAACCAAAACACCGAAGGAACTTTTGTGTTACCCTCTTCTCTCATTATAAGGACCTTCTAGACTAAACTACTTTAAAGTTACCGTATACAAATGAAATAAAAATACACGAGTCATAGGACTATAGTTGGAGACTTAAATAAGAATAGGTATTGATATCAAGTCACCAAGAGTTTGATCTGAAGTGAATTATTAGTGGTCTCCTCGGAAAATTTTTGACAAAAGGTCTTAGGGTGGGAGCCCAAGGACGTACCTTTAAGTCTAAGAATTTTGAAGGGTCAATAAAAGACTGATCAACTCTTGGTGTAAACATCAAAAAAAGGTACAGAGCGAACACTAGAAACGATTAGAATCTAGGAAGACAAATTATATTTCCGAAAGAAACATAGGAGTCAAAAGTCAAATTTCGTAAAAACAGATTCAATCGTTTAGTGGACGGTTCGTAACAGTAAGAATGACAAAACAAAAAAAAAAGACTTTTAACGAGATAAAACGGTAATCTTTCATCATAGGTCCCCAGGTCTTTTGATTTAAGTATTACTCGGTTGATCTAAAGTTATGTCTTTAAAGATTTCCCAAGTTGAGATAGTCCCGAATCCAGGAGTTCTCTCACAAAGATCAAGTAGAAGACTCTTGTAATAGTTTATATAATTATCCTCGGGTCAAATGGAGAATTTATACGTTAAATATGTTTTTAGAATGTGACTAACCTATTCACTCTTATTTATCAAAGAACCTTAAGACTTCTTTCTTTGTTTCAGCGTAGTACAGAAGTGTACAAAATTATAGTTCCATGTACCTGTGTCTATAATTCATTTCACAAGTTATATCGGCTCCCATTTTAAATATTGTTGTTGTTGAAAATCCGTAAACACGGTAAAACAGTTACCGAATTTTTATTAAGAGTCGGTCAAATGTCTTCCTTCTTTTTTCACAAAGAAGGTACACTGTACACAAGGTACACTGTGTGAGTGGACACAACAGTATTGAAGGTGACTTCCAGTAGTACTCACGACTAACTAATACATTTAGTAGTGATCTGTCTGTTATCCATCTACGTATAACTTTTTATTTGATCTTAAATTTTCATCATTATATTAATGGATACAATCCATTGTGTGGATGTCATCACTATTGATACAAGTTCTTATCATTATTTTCATATATAAAGTACTATACATAGACACCCCTCTCTGTATGGTTTCAAAGTAGAAACATGTGAAACTAGTTCCGTTGACCTTCTTGAGTAGACGACTCTTATGATAAGTATAATTTAAATTGTCTAACATTTTAGAAATTGTATTGTGATTTTCGTCACGAACTTACAAACTAATATAAATGAAGACCCAAAGAATAAATAAAAAACGATGGTCATTATAGTCTAACTAATATAAGAAACGTCGGTCTCTACCTCTTCGAGATATGTCAATCGTTTTCATTCTGGTCCTCCACTGACACCAAGTCTAGTACTTGAGTTATAACGGTTTAAGTCTGAATTTGACTTCTTCCATCCCTCTTTGTGATTTGGAAGTCCATACTGGATTTAGTTTAGGGAATACTAATATGTCACCTTCACTCTTTATCTAAATTCCCTGATCTAGACTATCTATCTTACGGACTACTTGATACCTGCCTCCAAGCACTGTAACATGTCCTCTGTCCCTAGTTCTGGTAGAGGTACCTTTTCTTTACGTTTTTTCTTTTTACCGACAGACCCCTCCGGAATGTCTATGGACACTTTTCTTCTCTTCACTTTTCGTTTCCTCCTTTCCTTTCCATATTTGTAGACTTACGTCTCAAGGCTTCTTATCGTTCCTCTCTATTCTTTCAGAAGGAGTCACTAGTTACGTTTCTTTATCTCCTTTTGTTGTCTTACCCTTTCTGATCTCTAGAGAAGTTCTTTTAATCTCTATGGTTCCCTTGTAAAGTACGTTTCTACCCGAGCTATTTCCTGTCTTGACCATCCCTGGATTGTCTTCGTCTTCTATAATTCTTCTCTACCGTTCTTATGTGTCTTCTTGACATGTTTTTCCTAGAATTACTGGGGCTACTATTGCTATCATACTAGTGAGTAGATCTCGGTCTGTAGGACCTTACACTTTAGTTCAAGCGGAATCCTTCGTAGTGATGCTTGTTTCGATCACCTCCACTACCTTAAGGTCAACTCGATAAAGTTTAGGACTTTCTACTACGACACTTTCACGACGTGAGTTATACGGTCGTTTAAACCTTTTGAGTCGTCACCGGTATCCTGACCTTTTCCAGTCAAAAGTAAGGTCAGGATTTCGTTCCGTTACGGTTTCTTACGAGTTTGATGGTGTGTTAACGTGAGTAGAGTGTACGACCATTTCATTACGAGTTTTAAGAGGTTCGGTCCGAAGTCGTTATACACTTGGCACTTGAAGGTCCACAAGTTTGAAATAAATCTTTTCCGTCTCCTTGGTCTCTAGGTTAACGGTTGTAGGCGACCTAGTACCTTTTTCGTTCTCTCAAGGTCCTTTTGTAGATGATGAGACGAAATAACTGGTACTGTTTCGGAAATTGACACACCTAGTGTGATTTGACACCTTTTAAGACTATCTCTGACCTTATGGTCTGGTGGACTGGACGGAGAACTCTTTAGACATACGTCCAGTCCTTCGTTGTCAATCTTGACCTGTACCTTGTTGTCTGACCAAGGTTTATCCCTTTCCTCATGCAGTTCCGACATATAACAGTGGGACGAATAAATTGAAGATACGTTGTGTAAAGTATTGTTTCGGCGATGATCTTAAGGGAGAAAAATTCCTTTGATGGGGTTGTCCTAGACCAAGGTTTACCTCTTTCCTCATACAGTTTCGACATATAACAGTGGAACAAATAAATTGAAGATACGTCTCATGGAGTACTCTTTGCGACCCGACCTTCTTCGTGTTCGATCTTAGTTCTAACGACCCTCTTTATAGTTATTGGAGTCTATACGTCTACTGTGGTGGGAATACCGTCTTTCACTTCTCCTCGATTTTTCGGAGAACTACTTTCACTTTCTCCTCTCAATTTTACAACCGAATTTCGAGTTGTAAGTCTTTTGATTCTAATACCGTAGACTAGGGTAGTGAAGTACCGTTTATCTACCCCTTTGTCACCTTTGTCACTGTCTGAAATAAAAAAACCCGAGGTTTTAGTGACGTCTACCACTGACGTCAGTACTTTACTTTTCTACAAACGAAAAAACTTCTTTTCGATAGTGGTTGGATCTATCGTATATTTTTCGTCTCTGTAATGAAACGACTGTTTCAAGGTAGATCAGTTTCGATACCAAAAAGGTGACCAGTACATACCTACACTCTCGGCATGATATTTCTTTAGAATCACGTCTTCTTAACTACGAAAACTTGACACCACGACCTCTTCTGAGAACTCTCAGGGAACCTGACGTTCCTCTAGGTTGGTCAGGTAGGATTTCCTTTAGTTAGGACTTATAGAAAACCTTCCTGACTACAACTTCGACTTTGAGGTTGTGAAACCGGTGGACTACACTTCTTGACTGAGTTACCCTTTATGGGACTACGACCCTTTATAACTTCCGTCCTCCTCTTCCCCTACTGTCTCCTACTCTACAAATCTACCGTAGTGGTTGAGTTACTCGTACTCAAACTCGTTCGAGACCCTCAACCACTACATGTCCCTTCGGACCGCACGACGTCAGGTACCCCAGCGTTTCTCAACGTGTACTGACTCGTTGACTTGACTTCAATTATCATTGCCCTCTATAAAATAAACTGAAATATGTGAATTGAAGAGAAGAACCTTCCTCTTTGAGAATCCAACCTCTCCTAGTTTTTGTCACTAGTAAGACTACTATTCCGGAATAAATACTATGTCATCCAGTTTTTATAGTTATACGTTATTCCGTTGTCATATAACTTTCAAGTACATAAAAACCTACTCCACTTCGTACCAAATAGACGTTCGAGGAACGCGAGTAAATGAAAGTAATGTAGAGGTAGTCAAAGTCAAACAAACAGTAGATGTCGTGTCACTTTACAGTCAGGTAGATTAAATTGGACATCGTGGGTAAGTAAATTGGTCCAGTTACCGACCAATACCTTCTCCAAAAAAAAAAAAAAGAAGAAAAATTTTTTAAAAAATGACTTTATCTTGAGAAGGTGATCACCCTTCTTTTATACAGAATACCTTTTCCACAAGAAATAGTTAGGGGTAAGTCCAAGTCTGTTATATCATTTTAAAAACCTTCATAGTAAACAGAATTTGGTACTGTTACAAAGGACTTCGTTTTGGAGACTAGGACACAGTGAGTCACTTTGTTCTTCAATGTCAATTAACAATTGTCGTTATTTTTATTACGACTCCTCACTTTTAGCCCCTCCTGAAAGAAAATGACAAACCCGTGGTGAAAATTTATTACTCTAAATAAAGTAAACTTAATATTTTGAGTTGTCATTTCTCTCGAGTTCTATCTATGCCGACACTGCCAAGACATACTACTTTGTACCTCGGCGACGTCCGTCCCTACTTTAACTTCCCCTTGGGTTGTATCTAAGTTGAAGACGACACAAGACGGTAAAAACTTGTGGACACTCACTAGGACTCAGTTAGTAGAGGAAGGAAAATGAATAAACAGACAGAAAGGAAACAATGAGGAAAAGAAATAACTGTCTTTAAGTGTGTTATATTTTAATTAGTAAAATTTCACTTGTTAAGTTATGGTAAATCAAGTAAGTGCTACGACACGTTCGTGTTGGAGATAGTCAAAAGTTTTGTACAAGTAGTGGGATTTTTCTTTGGAGAATGTTTTATTTGTACATAAAGGAGAAGAAAGAAGACCGGTTGAGAACTTTTGGTGGTTAGACGAAGGACAAAGAGAGCCAAATGGATAATATAATTATATATAAAGGATATTTAAACTACTACGTTATCCACCGGAGAACCCAGGAAGTGAATCGTGTTACGAAGGTTCCCAGAATTTTCAACATTGTATAGTCACGAAGTAAAGAAAACACCAACTTGTTATAAAGTAACACACCTATATGGTGTTAAACCGACAAAAGTGAAAATCAGTTTATCTGTATCACGACGACACTTGTAGTTACATGTCCTAAACAAACTTATAGAGAAAAGTTAAGAAAACCGACATAAAGAACATCACCTTACTGACACAGTATATTGTTAAGATATAAATTCAAACTCCTTTTTAGTCTCACGAAAGATGTCACACACTGAGTAAAAACTAGGGAGTAAAAGTGAGAAGGCCAAAAAAGAAGAGGAATTGACTCTATGAGATGAGAAAGACTCCCTCTGTCGATTGTACAACATCTTTCTCGTGAAGTGAGTACACAGTCCGGTCGGAGAATAATTATTACTTATAGTCTTTCGATAAATCCAGAGTTTCGAAGTTAAATAAATGGGATATTATATCTTTCAAGATCTTACTTTTTGTCGTAAACGTAGTGTCCCACAACGTTTCGGACTTGTGAATTACCGTTTATCTACCCCTTTGTTATCTTTGTCATTGATTGAAACGAAAGAACCCACGGGTTTAGTGACGTCTACCACTGACGTCGGTACTTTAGTTTTCTACGAATGAGGAACCTTCTTTTCGATACTGGTTGGATCTATCGTATAATTTTTCGTCTCCGTAATGAAACGGTTATCTTCAAGTAGATCAGTTCCGATACCAAAAAGGTCGTCAGTACATGCCTACACTCTCAACCTGATATTTCTTTCGACTCACGATTCTTCACTACGAAAACTTGACACCACGACCTCTTCTGGGAACTCTCAGGGAACCTGACGTTCCTCTAGTTTGGTCAGTTAGAATTTCCTTTAGTCAGGACTTATAAGTGACCTTCCCGACTACAACTTCGACTACGAGGTTATGAAACCGGTGGGCTACGTTTTTTGACTGAGTAACCTTTTCTGGGACTACGACCCTTTCTAACTTCCACCCTCCTTCTCTCCTACTGTCTCCTATTCTACCAACCTACCGTAGTGACTGAGTCACCTGTACTCAAACTCGTTCGAGGTCCTCAACTACTACCTGTCCCTTCGGACCACACGACGTCAGGTACCCCAGTGTTTCTCAATCTGTACTGATTCGTAGACTTGACTTGATTAGTACATACAATTTCCCGAACCTGTAACATGTGTAAACTATGAAGGACTTTGTACGTAACACTTTTCAGTCTAGTAAGACGTTCCACATCCTCTCGTAAAAAGTCGGAGAACTTTTTTTAGGGAGTGGAACGTAATCTTCAGGCACAAGCAATTTTGTGTCGGTACAGTAATGTTGAGATAAGTTTAAATCAATTTCTATATCTACTTCTTCTTATTTCGTAGTCAAATTATCAATAATAATAAATACCTGAAGGGACCACCGAGTCTCCAATTTCACAGACGGACCTTACGCCCTCCGGGCCCAAACTAGGGACCCATCCCTTCTAGGGGACCTCTTCCTTTACCGTTGGGTGAGGCCATGAGAACGGACCTTTTAGGGTACCTCCCTCCTCGGACCCTCCGATGTCAGGTACCCCAGCGTTTCTCAGTCTGTGCTGACTCACTAAAGTGAAAGTGAAAGTGAATCATCAATCCAAGACGAGTTCGGTACTTTAAATTTCTACGAACGAGGAACCTTCCTTTCGATACTGTTTCGATCCGTCACATGAATTTTCGTCTCTGTAGTAAAACGACTGTTTCCGGTCATATCAGTTTCGATACCAAAAAGGTCATCAGTGCATGTCTACACTCTCAACCAGGTATTTCTTCCGGCTCAAGGTTTCTTAACTACGGAAATTTAACATCACGTCCTCTTCTGAGAACTCTCAGAGAACCTGACGTTCCTCTAGTTTGGACAGTTAGGATTTCCTTTAGTCAGGACTTATTAGTAACCTTCCTGACTACGACTTTGAAGTCGAAGTCATGAAATCGGTTGAGTAACCTTTTATGGGACTACGATCTTTTCAAACTTCCGTTTTCCTTTTCCCCCACCGTCTTCGACTTCACCAACCTATTACAGTGGCTGAGCTACCTGTACCAAAACTCGTTTGAGGTCCTATATCACTCCCTGTTCCTTCGGACCACACGACGTCAAGTACGTAGTCAGTCTACTCTGAATCGTTGACTGGTTGTCGTTGTTGTTTCTGTCACCTACAGAGTCATTTATAAACACTTTTTACTGGTAATTACATTAATTATTAAGATGTCTTATAATTTTATCAGGAGTCTTTGTGACTTGAGTAATACGTCTTTATTTAACGAGTCACTGTGGTTTAATGTTGAAAACAGGTTAAGGGGGAACGGAAGACTGCTTTATAGTTTCCAAGTTTACATTCTATACACCGACACATCCAATATTTGAGGGCACTCCGACTCTAAGACAGGAAAAATGTAAACAATATCCTTTATCGAATAATACTCACGACTTGATTATACCTAACACTAACTAAATTTTACGTACTACAAAACGTGACCATAAGTCTGTAGATACAAGTTAATTTAGTAGTAATGTCAACAAACGTAAACACGAATATGATTACCGTTCTCGATATGAACGTTTCCGACCTAAAATAAGACGTCACTAATATCTACAGTAGGGTTTAGACTCATTCTACGTCTTTAAATTTTAAGACAGGAGTATTTAATCAAAGACATCTTACCTCCCAGTCAGGTGTGTTTGTCGACTAAAAAATTTTAGAGGAACACGCACACTTTCTTTTGTTTCCCTTAGGAAGTAAAGATGTCTCAAGCCTCAGATTAAACCTCTTGTCCAAACGTAATTTAAATTGACGTTTTACACAGTGAAAGGGAGTATCAACTTAGACGTCCGTCGTATAGCAAGAAATCGACTAAGTGGACGAGACGGTCCACAGGAGTGGGTGGTATACATATTTATAAACAGATTTAAGAAGGAAAAAATAGTAAGACAAAAACACATATAATCTTTTTGGTCTCGGTTAAACGATCCCTTCTCGTTGAAAAGGTCAAAAGAAAACCAACAACTGCTGAACCGAGAGAGACGTATCAGGGAGCAGGGAGAACATAAACCTACTATCCTCTGTTTAAAGAGACTCGATTTTCGTGCAGTCACGTAATCCTATCTTCTCTGTTTCTATTGTTTCTATTGGCAAGGTTCGTAGAGTTCAACGTATATACACACTTGTAGAAGAGTTGTACAGACAAAGAGACCCTTAGTAAAGTGTGAGCGTAAAAAAATATACCACAGTTCCACTGACCGAAACTTCAGTCTGTCTGAACTGAGAGTGACAAAGATGAGATGCCAGAACTCTAGAACTCGTTAAACGAACTAGAAAAACTTGGAGTCGGACGTGTAGACACTTGACACACCTGGACGTCTTGTCTCTCCGACACGACAGGAAGGAAGTCTAGGAACGAGTGTCCTAGAGAAAAGTCTCTTTGGAAAGAAATGGTGGGTACGTCTATGAGTAGGGGACGACGGGACGTACCTTGTACCGTAGACCAGGTAGTACCACCGACTTAAATATTTGGATGGAAACTGAACCGTCTCTCGATTCTCTTCTCTTTCGACCCTGAGGTCCAGATCCAACCAATTAGAGAACAAAACGACTTAATTACTTTAATCTCCTGTCACCGTGTTAAACCTGTATATATAAGAACTTTTATTCTCAAGAGGTAAACATTTCCTGAATCCTCTCTTCATTTAGGTGATTCGGGTTGTTCGTTCGTTTGTTTTTTAGTTGACTTGACTTATCTTTAGTCTTTCAACTCAGAGTAGTTGGTTATAAGTTTAACTTAGTGTTTCATAAAAGACTAGGGGACAAGTAAAAAACGTTCCTTCCTTTCTTAAAATGACTGGTGAAATAACTAAAAAAAAACAGTGACTTAAACAAAAAGTATATCTACAAAAGACCTTCAGTAAACCGTATCACCCTTTTCCGTAATTTTCTCGTCAACTTTTACTTAAAGTAAGAGGAAAGACAATTAATCGGTCTACTTTAATTCTCCCAAATATTTAGTACAGGAGTTTTTTCTTTAAAATAAAGTAAAATAAAATTTTAGTAGTAATAATAAACTCTCTCTCTCTCTCTCATTCTCTGTACTTACAAATCAGACAGAGTAGAGAATCTAGAGGTTATTAAGAATTGAAGGGAACACCGAGTCGACCATTTTTTAGACGGACATTACACCCTCTGGACCCAAACTAGGGACCCAACCTTTCTAAGGGACCTCTTCCCTTTCCGATGGTTGAGGTAATAAGACCGGATCTCTTAAGGTACCTGACATTTCAAGTACCTCAGTTTTTCTCAACCTGTGTTGACTGACTGAAAGTAAAGGAGTGAGAGACTTTTAAATCCAGATCTCTCTACCTTTTTTAAAGGTTTCTCCTATATTACAAGGAACCCGTCAAACTGAAAAAATTACATTTGGACTGTCTCCTCAAGAAACCTCAAAAACACTCCAACAGCACTTTACATACATAACTGTAACTTACTGTAGAAGTTCACTTTACTTTTATAGATATCTCCGTTTATTAAAAAAATTATTTAGTAATAAAAATTTTAAATAACGTATAATAAAACATCCCTGTAGTTTCAATCATAAAAACTCAGAGTTTACAGGAATAGATATTTTATCCGTATTATTACAAGTTGAAATTCCGAATGTCCATCCTAATTTAATTACTTACATAAATTATATAGACGGGTTCCGTAGCCCTGATAAAACAAGGTATAATAAAAATTTCCCCTATTACCTTCGACTTTCTTGAATTTAATACAATGGATCAAAAATCCAAAGGGTATCTGAAGTCAGAGAATTAAGTGACATT
Source organism: Capra ibex (assembly GCA_006410555.1). Lineage (NCBI taxonomy): Eukaryota > Metazoa > Chordata > Mammalia > Artiodactyla > Bovidae > Capra > Capra ibex. The sequence continues at coordinate 11,400,230 of SJYO01014747.1, read as the reverse complement.
CTTTGTTGATATAATAGAATGAATTGAGTATACGACACTCGACAGGAAACAGTGAGAGAACAGACTGTGAAACACTGGGGTACCTGACATCGGACGGTCCCAGGAGACAGGTACCCCTAAGAGTTCCGTTCTTATGACCTCACCCAACGGTACCGGAGGAGGTCCCCTATAAGGGTTGGGTCCCTAACTTGGGACCAGAGGACGGAACGTCCGTCTAAGAAATGGTCGACCCAATGAGTATTTTTTGTGTTTAGATAAATACACACAAGTTCGAGATCTTCGAATGATCAATGTATACTTATTGTAATTGGAACATTCGTCCAAATCTTGAGAAGGACGTAGTGAATTAACGGTTCTCTATAAACGGTCAATAGAGTTCCCTCTCACCAAACTTATAGGATTATAAACATATATATCTCTCTGAAAGGAAAATAAGGATAGATATCGGATTGATTACCCGAAGGGTCCACCGCGTGTACCATTTCTTGGATGGACGGTTACGTCTTCTACACTACCTACGTCCAAACTAGGGACCCAACCCTTCTGGGGGACCTCCTCCCGTACCGTTAGGTGAGGTCACAAGAACAGACCTCTTGGGGTACCTGTCCCCTCTGACCGCCCGATGTCAGGTATCCCAGTGTTTCTCAGTCTGTGCTGTTCGCTGAATTGTGTGTGTATACGTATCGGATTGATTACAAGAGTTCGAATTACACGTATTTTTAAAGAGAATCTAACATATACCCGTTAAATTTCCTAAGAGTTGGTACCAAAAATGTCGTCTACCAAAAGACGACATTTGAAGATACGCATAAAACCTTAAATTATGAGAAGATTCTACATTATAGTATAGATTTATCAACATCGTCTATTAAGGTTTATATTTTTGAAGTCATGTTACACTTATCCACAAACGGTATATAATTTCTAAAGGACCGTGTCTACTACATTGACAAAGTCAATCGTAGTCAGGACTAACTGTAATCCAGATAAACTGAAAGGTAAACTGGTTCAACAGGAAAAGACTATGTCGAGGAAAGAGTCAGAACAAGTGGCAAAAAAAAGGGTCAAGATCATTTCCGAACCGGAAGAAAAGACGGAAATAGGTTGCGGAATAACATTTGGGAAGTGGCGAAGGATCTCGGAACAGAACTCAAACGTCGAGGGTCACCAGGTGCACAACGGGACAAATGGATACCAGGCACAGTGGGCGCAGGACAGGTCAACCGATATTGAGGTAGGTGATGGTCAAAGACCTTGAGACGTATAAAGACAGAGAACAAGGGTACAAGGACAACTAGACAAACAAGATGACGTTACAAAGACCCCAGTGTGGTTGGAGGACGACCCGTGTATGTGTGTGAGTGAAGATAAGGTCTATGAGTTCTCTTTACCTATGTAGGACCCTTTACAAAATCGAGAGGGTCATCTGAGTAGACAAGTCATTGAAATGAATGCTCACTTCATTCCCTTGGGACGATGTCTCGAAACGTTTTCTCATTTGTAGACTGTCGGAGTCATTAAGTCGAGAGAGACATTGTCATTTCTCTCACTGAATGTCGTCGGTTTAAGATTTTCTTTATATAAACTGAGACTAAGAGGATTTAGGTAGACAAATTTGACCGACATTATGTCGATCGACGGACATCGAAATTTACCCAAAATTTAACCACGTGTAATCCTGTACGTCGAAATACCGAGTTTTATCCCTACTATGATTACTTTTTTCTTTGTTTTTTGTTTGTGCACGTGTCGAAGAAGTTGTGTCATTAGACCCGATGGGCCCCCCACCCTATCAGTATCAGTTTTTCTAGACACCCTTTAGATTGAAGTTCAATCTTGAGTTTGTTGTGGTTTAGTGAAGGTAAAAAGTTTTCAGGGTCTCATACATCTCTAACAATGGAAATGCTACTGATTGATTCTATGTAACCAATTTTAAGAAATCAAAGAAAGACAAAAATATACATCCATAGAAGGAAACGGCTCAAACTTTTCCTTTTTTTTCATTTACTCAGGAGACCTTAACGTTCTCTTTGTAAACCAGAATTCATTAGGAGTGAAGAATTGGATTGCACCGTCGAGTATCCCTTTGACAACCTAGTCGTTGCGATTAATGAAATTCAACGGAGGGTACACATGTACACGTTGCCGGCCCTCGTTTACGTGTAACTGTTGAGTAGGAGAGGTAAGACACGAATGACACAGACCACAAAATCGAAGCACTGAGAAACCATCTGAGGCATACCCACAGTATCCTCAATAACGATCTCGTCTTTGATCAGAAGAGACTCTTATGGGGATTACCCACGACTCTGTTTGTATTCTGATACCTTAATTTTACAAAACACTTTACACAAATAAACACTTTCACAATCAACGAGTCAGTACGGGTTGAGAAACTTTGGGGGTACCTGACATCTGGCGACCGAGGAGACAGGTACCTTAAGAGGTCCGTTCTTTGGACCACACCCAAACGGTACAGGGGGAGGTCCCCTAGAAAGGTTAGGTCCCTAACTTGGACCCAGAGGACGTAATACTTTGGATATCATTGTACTTTTAACAACTTATAACGAAGAAGTTCCGGAGTGCATGTTTCTGACACTTTGGGTATTCGTTTCCTGTGGTAAGACATACAGTGTAGTTTTTTGATTATTAAAACATTCTTTTTGTTGGTTCCTTACACGAGTAATTATTAATGAGTTTACTCTTAACGTGTGTGTACAAGAAAGAGTAAAACTTTTTATGAATACGACAAACACACATACATTACACATGTGTATCTATGTGTGTGTGTGTATGTGTGTAGTGTCCCGTGACAATAGTCTAGTTGTCCCGTCTACCGTTCAGTTAGTCACGAATAACTTGACTTTTATTATAGTGTGTATTACCTGTACGACATTAATAAAAGAAGATTAACACTAACCACCTCACTGAATTTATTTTAACTACAACAGTGAACATGTTCTCTTCTTTTGGAGGAATTAAATCTTATAGTCGTCATCAACTCCCTAAATAAATGATAAATAACGTCTTCCTTACTCTGAAAAACAATTAATATAGGACACTCCATTTTAACACTGAATCTCCTGTCCTTGGAAAGTAAAAGACTAGTTTCCAATTAAGAAATAACTGTTATTATTTCAATCATCTAGAGGAAATTCTTTCACAACTACTTGGGTGGTCGAGGTCTTCATAAATTTTAGTCTACCTCTTCGGTCGAGGATACAGTAACGAGGACGGTCGAGGAAATATGTGAGTGAGGAACGTCTTTCGTTTACAAGAAGTCGTCTGCCAGAGTCAGAAAAGATGATTTTACGAAGATTATCGTCTCTTTAGAGATCCTCAGTTCTTCCGTCCCTACCACACCCCTCCGTACACAACATCGGAGGGTGTCTTGTTTTTAATAAAGTTCAGAATACAGACTAAAATTACGTAAGTATAGTGAAAATGTAAGTTGAAATAATGTATACATATATAAAAATATAATTTATTTACGGGAGTAAGGTTGACAGCCGTCTCAAACATTAAAGGAGTCAAGACAGAACTCCGTCGTTTTTAAACTTCGTTGCCTACCTGGTCACAATGTCGAGGTACAATCTCAAGTCAAAATAAACCGTTCGTTTCCATTTATGTAGGAACTCCTGACTTCCGCCCGACTGGGTTTTTTGAGCTCCTCTTCTCTTCGGGGGACGAGTTAAAACCGAGGAGAAAAACATATAAAAAAGACGAAGGGGACTCGGATGGGACACATTTGACCCGATCGGTCTTCTCGACAAAAAAAATGGACTCCAAGAGAGGGTCAGGAGCCTGGAAGGAAACAAGACGAAAGCACCCGAAAGGGGAGAAATAGAAAATCGGTGGTGGTAAGACCTGAGGAAAAAAGATAAGATTGATGGATTGTGTGGATTTCCTTCAAATACGACACCACTAAACCACCAAAGTTTATGTGAAACCGTCTCCTTAGTTGTCGATGGTTAAGATTTTGGAACTTAAAACAAATAAGGTCGAAAAGTGTTACCGTGGGGTGAGGTCATGAGAACGGACCTTTTAGGGTACCTACCTCCTCGGACCTTCCGACGTCAGGTACCTCAGCGATTCTCAGCCTGTGCTGACTCGCTGAAGTGAAAGTGAAAAGTGAAAGTACGTAACCTCTTCCGTTACCTTTGGGTGAGGTCACAAGAACGGACCTCTTAGGGTCCCTGCCCTCTCGGACCACCCGACGGCAGATACCCCAGCATGTCTCAGATTGTACTGACTCCACTGAATCGTCGTCACTTTTCACTTCACTTTCAGTGAGTCAGTACAGACTGAGAAACGCTGTGATACCTGATATGTCAGGTACCTTGAAAGGTCCGGTCTTAGCACCTCGCCCATCGGAAAGGGAAGAGGTCCTCTAGAAGGGTTGGGTCCTTAACTTGAGTCCAGAGGTGTAACGTCCACCCAAGGAATGGTCGACTCGGTGATCACCGAGTGATATTTAGTTAAAACACTTATTGAAGACCAGATACCCAGGTAGAGTCAAAGTAAAACGGAATGTCGACTCATAGTCTAGCACTGTTTCTTCTTATCTGTACGAGGTAAAGAACAACTTTAAGTTTCCTTTGATATGGGGAACTCTTATGAGACAAAAACGGAGTCGTGGATTACAAGGAGAGGGGATACAGTCCGTTCTCGGGTAGACAAACAAACTGAAGGTAAACTCCTCTTGAGGGAGGTGTCTAGTGGTACCCTGGACCACTTCGACCTCACGAAGGACCAAGGTGGTCTCCGTCGGACGTGTCGGACTCAGTCCGTTGTCATCCCGACCGACTCCGTCGTACTCTGAAGAATCAGTACTGTGACACGTACAAGAAAGAAGGGGACGGGGAGGAGGGGAGGGGGAGGAGGGGAGGGAAAGGGAGAGGAGGTAGAGGAGAAGGAGGAGGAAGCAGTGGCAGGAGAAGAGTTATCAAGGTCACACTGATATTATAAAAGAGAAGGAAAGTCTGACTGGACAGTAGTTAGAGAAGAAACCTATATGGAGTGAGTAAGGTCGGAGAGATTCTTGTAAGATAATAAGAACGGACTTTACGGTAAAGGGTTCAAAGGATTATCGGTTCAATACGTGTAGAAAATAAAGTATTAGATTAGAAACCAGTACTTATTAGTAAGAGTTCAGACTTTGAGACGCTGTAACATATTTAGAGTTATAATATAAAAATAAACGAATAATGAAAACACAATTCGTCACAAACAATGAAACGTAAACGTTAATCTACACCTAATAAATAGAAGGGAAAACTTGTAGAATTCCCGTTCCTAAGTCCCACAGGTACATCAAACTGTTTCATGTGCGAGTCTATTCACAAAAAACTTACTTACTTATAGACCCACACTTTCTCTCGTAAAGTCAGTTAAAGAGCATCACCTTAACCCTTCTTTCGTCGTTGTTTTTCACTAATTTTTATGTGGTAAATACCAGGTGGATTTACGACACGAGACAGTCTAGGGTCCATGAACTCACCTCGTTGAGTTGTACCGTGTACTTGAAAGATAGTAGAGAGGGAAACGAGGGTTGTTTAAGTTTGAAGGTGGTTTAATTAGACAAAACCACTGGACTAACATGGTTTAGTAAAACACAGAGACACCTCATTAAGAGACACTAAGGAAACGGGTGGTCTTCTATTCCTGAAACGGAAAGTAGAGACACAAGAGTCTTAGATTATGTCACGAGAAGTGTCTCCTAGTTATTGATAAACACCCACCTGTGAACTTCCTAAGTGCGAAGATGAACGATGTATTTGTGTATAAACTGTTGTGGAACCGGGTTCTCCATTTCCTTCTCTCAGACCCTCACACACCGATTTACTTAGACGTTAATATTGAGTTGACTGATGACAGTAGAAAGACTCTACCCCTCCTCTACGAGTACTGACAAAACCATATTAAACATTATCTACCACTACACCCTCAACAATGTGCCCATTGTATCGAAGAAGAGGAACGACCCTCCTGTATCTCGTCTCCTCTTTAATCATTAGTATAAAAAATAATAGTGATCCTGATTCAATAAGTTATAATTAAATACCAAGTTAATTGTTCTGGACTATTTGTATTTTTTTATCTGTTGAAACCGATTCTTGTTTTAACTATAGGTTTTTTCTAAAGTTCCTAGACGACAATATATATCTGAACTCCAAATAGATTCTACACTCGTCTCGTACCTCGTAGTATATAGAGGAGACTTTTATAGAATTTACGATACTGTAATCGGTGAACGAATATTAATTTCATACAACGGTAAAGTGGTTCGAAAGTAAATGACTTCTTTCACGTTTAAGGTAAGGGGAACTTGAAATCGATGAAGGTTGAAAAAAGAAACAAGAAAAGAAATTTCGAAACGTTGTTTACGTAGGGGTATACGAATATAATCAATTAGATCATAATTTGTATAACCGACACGTTTTACAACCGTGGGTAATTATTTACAAAAGTAAAAAAGTAAGAGAGAGAAAAAAAATTGAAATCTAAGAAGGAAACTGATGTATTCGTTGTCGACAGATCGACGGACGTGTTCTGACCTAGATTACGGAGATATCTTTAGATCCAGTTTTGTGAACCTTACGTACTTATAGTTTGTCTCAAAAGTTTTGTCGTTTACTTATGTAGAAATTGACCACTGTAAAAGGACATCGTATACCAACGTTCGAGTCCCCTGACCTACGAAAAAACTACTTATACAAGGTAGTTTTTGATTCCCTACCGTCATCCGAAAACGGTGGAAGACAAAACGGAATACTTTACTATTACGTTCACACATCTACTTCTATGTTACTAGTGTTCCGAAGACGGAAGTCTGGATAAGCTTTCTACGGAAAAAGGGGAAAACCTACCCAACGAAACAGAAACCAACCCAAACCCAAATACAATTTCCACTGTTGGTCACCCTCGTCAACAGAAACGACCCGTCTTAAACTACCCATCTTTAGAAGTTTTTCAACTTGAGTTTCCGTTCAAGTGGTTTCTCTTCTTGACTCCTAAAACCAGTGCACTCATTGAATGTCAGTGTCCTCGTTCTACAACTAGGTTTAAGTAACAGTTTACAGTCGTACCTCTCCTACCTATTAGTAAATGGTTGCTCCTTACGTCTCTTTTTGGGACTCTTTAACCTCCCACCAAAGACTTAGAACCTGGACAGTCGTTGTTACGGTTCACACTGGAACTTGTACGGGGAAATAGAGACACTGGAGCGACAGGATGACGCAGTCTATTCACCTATCGACACAAAAGACATTCCAGAAAGGGCCAGGATTTAAAGATCCAAACATTTTCAAATGTTCCGACACAATACCAATTAACGTAAGACAGCTGACTGTACCGTCTTGTCTCTGCTAATCCGAAAATAAAGAAAAAATTAACTGACTTCTAAACAAAGAGTTTTTAATAGGTCTTAGAAGCGAAGGGGAGTAGATATTCCCTCACTTATTCCGTTGACACTTCGACAAGATCAACTCGTCCTCTCCCGTCCTTCTTACGGGGGCATCGAAGAAAACACAAGGTGGAGAGTTCCGTCGCAGACTTTGGATACACACTTTATAGACTCAACGGTTGTTTCGACCAAACCTTTGGTGATCGATTCTTTTACTTAAACATACTCACAAAACAATCATTACCACCCCTACCACCTTTGTTCGAAACCTTTCCGTGAAAAAGAAAAACGTAAATCGTCAAACCACAATATCATGAAAAGTGAACTTCTAATTTGAATTTCGGACATGACGAGGACTAAACTTTCATGTTTGGTCCTCGAGGAAAACAAATTTTTTATTGGTCGTTCTGAACACCAAAAGTGTCCTTAAGATATTTACCGGAAAAATAAGTGTCCCACTTAAACGATAGGAAACGGAACTAAAAGATACGGGGGTCGTTATAAGAACTTTAGTACAAGTCTTCATAAGAGGAATAAAATCTTATTGACCTCTATTTAAGAAAGAAGATCGTGAGAAAGACTCGAAGTAAGAGTTTTTCGATGATGACGATGGTTCATGAACCCATCAGTAAATCTATCAAATACATATGTGGGAAAACACGGATGTATCCAACATACACAAAGAAAAATCGTTTTACATGGTTACATGTATGTACTTTTGTAAAACGAAAAATTTGAATTCTTATACAGAATGTATCGTGTAAGAATTATTTTTGCATATTAGACGTATCAGGAAATAAATGTACATGTATAAAAAATTTGGTTAAACAGAATTTCTTGAGAATCAACTAAAATAAATAAAAAAACGTAAATATTTCATTGTTACTTGCAGGTGTACACGCACATAAATGCTTATGTACTTCTTTTTTTAGTTTTCGATTAGAGGATCTTTATTATAACAACCTAGTTTCCCATACATATGTGAATTAAATCCATCTGTCACAGTTTATTATAAATCTATATAAATAAGAAATATTTATTGAATTTTTTACCATTGACATCAAATTGTAGAAAAATCATACAAATTTTTAATAAATATACATTTTCGAGACAAGTATAGAAACAGGAATTTAACTCGATCCTGTTGAATCATCGGTAGACCTTTTTTTTATTTTGACATAAGGATGAAATAAAGGTTGTGGTTTTATTTGAGGTCTACCTGGTCTCTAAAATTCGATTTTTATTTACGTAATTTCATGATAATCTTTTGTACTCTTCTATAAAAAACATTCATTAGGTCTTGATTTCTTCCAGAAAGGTTCGTATTGTATTTTGGTTATTCCTTACAAAGATTTCTAAGCATTTAATTACAGTTATATAAAACTTTTTTTTATTTTCTACTTACTGTTTCAATCTACTTACTACTACTGTGTAAGCTATCCTCGACTAGTGAAATGCACTAGACATCGAAAGTTATATTATAGTCGTACGTTCTTAACTTTCTCCGACAACGAGAGTGGGGTTGTGTGTGTTGTTTGACCTATCCGATATTTTAGTATCAAACAAATCTTTGGTAGTCTCCAGGCCCTTGTGTTTCTTTGGATTTGCTTTAATTAAGAGTTTTCGTTTCTAGGGAAGTATCTAATGTTATCTAAGTATCGGTGACAGTAGGGACTCCGTCGAAATTCTCGTTCGTCCAGTTCCACTCCTATTTGGTCCGATTGAAAATTACCCGAAAATTACTGAGACACACCCGACCGCCCTGTCTTATCTTAAGGTCTCAGAGTTGGAGGGTCTTTCGGGCGGAGATAGGAGGTCGACTACGACTTCGACTTTGAGGTTATGAAACCGGTGGACTACGCTTCTTGACTGAGTAAACTTTTCTGGGACGACGACTCTTTCTAACTTCCGTCCTCCTCTTCCCCCGCTGTCTCCTATTCTACAAATCTACCGTAGTGACTGAGCCACCTGTACCCAAACTCATTTGAGACCCTCGACCACTACCTGTCCCTCCGGACCACACGACGGTAGGTACCCCAGCGTTTGTCAGCCTATGCTGACTTGCTGACTCGACTTGACTAGAAGGTTGAGAAGAGAGTACAGAAGTAGTCGATGAGCCCATCAAGTGTCTTCCGACCACTGTAGACTCCTATGTACTCTCACTAGAGACGACTAGCCTTCTTTCCGCTCTGTGTCGGGAAGTGCCTCTAGTGTCATCGATCACGTGTCCTTGCGTGTCTCTCGAGTTACTTCTTCTACGACACCCTAAAAGAACAAAGTTGAAAATATATCCCTCTGATAGTAAGACAACGATCAGAAAACAGTAAAAGTAAAGCTGTTGAGGAAATACGCGGAGTCACAAAAATAGGCAAACGAAGGCCTACTTAGGAGTCCAACAAAGGTCTACTGATTTCACTACTTCATTCTTGAAGATATGTACAGAATACCATGTATACACGTTTTCAAAGACAAGACAATGGATTCACACTTTTAAGACCTATAAATCTATAAGTTGAAATGTTCTATTACGGTTTAATAAAGGGTTTACCTAACATCGTCAAATACGAAGACCCTCGTTGGATGTTCTAATGTGACTTAGTGTAGGAGAGGTTGAGAACCCATAATAGTTCGTAAGAATTAAAAATGTCATGTTTATTATCACTTCTCCGTGGAGTAAAACAAGAACTAATGTGAATGTACTAATTACAAAGACTACAATTGGACAACTTGTAAACTAGTGTGCAAATAACCCAGAGATGTAAAGAAGAAACCACTTACAGAGAGAAAAAACACACACACGATTAAAAACATGACCCGAACGGAACAATTACTGAAAATTCTAAGAAATATAAATGATTAAAGTATATATATACTTGAGTACCTCCATCACTTCCTGTCCTTTCGGACCGTACGACGTCAGGTACCTCAACGTTTTTCAGTCTGTACTGAACTGCTGACTTATTATTGTTGATTTATGTGTGTTTGTGTGTGTGTATGTGTGTCGTTGGTAGAAGAAGGTCGTACAAAAAAAAAAAAAATTACTAAAGAAAAGAGTTACTAGGTTACACGTAAACAATATGTAGTTTCAAGGTCTATACACAACTTGGAGACCAGTAAAACAGACAGAAACCTCGTTATGGTATAACAGATCACGGAATTAATGATGTCAAGACACTATACAATACATCGATAAGATATCGAGATTCCCCGAAGGGTCCACCGTGATCACCCTTTCTTGGGTGGACGGTCACGTTCTCAGTATTCTCTACGTCCAAACTAGGGACCCAGTCCTTCTAGGGGACAAAAAAATTATTACGTCAAATCTTTGACCGTCTCTTTTGAGGAGATAGGAACGAGGAAGGAGTCTACATATAACGACCACCTGTTGGTGGAAACAGGTTTGTTAACAAACAAAAGAGATATTTGACTACTTCTTTGAACAGCTTAAGGGACTTCTTCAAATAACTTTTAAACCGACTTATACGTAATTTATATATCTAGTTAAATTACTCCGAACTATAGACTTCCTTTAAGAAGGAAAAGTACTTATACACATTGAAGAGTTAAATAAATGTCGAAGAAATAAATTGATGCAACTTCAAAACTTTAGACGTATAACAGAAAGGGTATAGAAACAATCTAAATACTACTATAAAATATTAAAACCAAAGACAATATTTACCATATAAATATTTTTCTTCTAAAAGAGCAACTAAAACTATCACACGTCTTTACGAGAACTGAGACTTATAATCTGGGGTCGAAGGGACCACCGAGTCTGGTCGTTACCTCTGACCCAAATTAGGGACCCAGCCCTTCAAGGGGGCCTCTCACCTTACCGATGGATGAGGTCATAAGGTCTACCCTCTTAAGGTGCCTGTCTCCTCGGACCACCCGATGTCAGGTACCCCAGTGATTCTCAACCTGTACTAACTCGCTGATTGTGAAAGTGAAAGTATATCTGGAATAGTTCACACTTAACTAAAATAAACGAGTAAAGATTAACATTACGGTAAAATGAAAGGAAAGAATAAAATAACTGATTATAGACTTTTATTACTGATCTACATCACTATAACTCGTGATAGAAAAGGGGGGATAAAACCTCTCCTTCGACAGTTGTAAAGAGATAAATCCTACTACAGTAAATTGAGTCCAAATCCGCACTGGGAAGATAAAGTCCATCTTTAAAAATACATATATAATGGTAGAAAAGGTCATTAAAACAGAAACAAAATATACCGAATAGTATAACGTGACCGTTTTCATTGACAATGATTATGATCACTATGTCCCTTAATGATGTACAAAATTGACATTACTACCGAGAACCGACCCTATCTCTGTATTTAAAAGAAAGAAAAACTCTCCCTCCTAAAGGATTATTCGTTTATCTTTGACTTTTTATTTAATTAAAAAATAAACTAAGAGATGAAGGTTTTAAAACACATTATATATTAAATCAAAAGAAGGAAAAGCTTTCAAAGTTTCTTAATTGAGTCTTATGAAACATCGGACTGTGGGTAAAAGACGACAATAAAAAATTATTAATTTTTTTAGAAAATACAAATCGTAGCAAAGATAGTTAAACGTAGGATAAAAGTATTATTAGAAAAAGTGGTCATAAAAGTTCATAAGACTGTATTTGAGCATGTATATAATATGGAGTTCTCGAAGAATCATAGAAAATTTAATAAAAACATAAACAACCTTAAAAGACGAGAAAAAACTTCTCGTCTTTATGAATATAAACGGTTATTCATAATAAAAAGGGGAGGTTCTTTTTTGATATCGAAAAACGAAAATATTAGTCGAATAGAAAAATTTTTAATAAAAAAAGAAATAGAATTAGAAGTCAAGTAAAAACAAAAATAAAAGTTTACATAAATGTAATTACGTTTACGAGATGGAAGTAAAGGAAAATAATTATTTTTACAAAAATATTTGTAAATATTGAAAACTAGTATAGACTTTGGTCACCGAGAATCAACCCCCGTCAGAACGGACTGTTGCCTATAAACCGTTACAGACTTCCGTAAAACCATACAATACTGAACGTCACCTCTTCTCCTGTAATGACCGGAGGTCGACCGTCTCCAGTTCCTACGACGATTTGTCGCATGGTGTGTGTGTTGACTGTTGTTTCTTAGTCGGTCGGGTTTCACAGTTGACACGACTCCGACTCTTCGGGGGGAGATCCGACAACTACATATAAGTCAGTAAAACTAGGTATAGTATTTTCGGTATTATTGTTTGTGCCCGAGGGAGGAACTAAAAGAGGGACACTACTAAACGATCACTGGTCTTAGTTTGTCGTCACTGTACACTAAAGAAACTGAGTGAGATATAAAAAGTTTTTTAATAACTCGTGACTACCTATTCTATACGTACGATGTCTGGGGATGGGAAAGACGGACGGTCAGTCATAATATGAGGAAAGGGATCTTTTCAGTGTACAAATATAATTGGTAGACTGGTAACACCTTTAAACTCAACCGTGACGACTTAATATATGGTTGACCAGTAGTTGAAGAAAGAAAGAAAGAAACAAATTCAAAAGTGTGTAAAGGTAACTGTTATCATCGAGTGACTTCATCCCATCGATACAAAGAGTTTTTAAAGGTCAGGGTTCCTCCAGACTATTGTAGTCTTGGAAAACTGTACCGTACTCACTAAGAAAAAAATGATGATAAAAAAAAATTATTTCTAAAAAAACCACACCTGGGAAAATTTTCTTCAGAAAAACTTAGACACTATTGTAACAAATACAAAACCATAAAATCGGTGTTCCGAACACCCTAGAACTGAAGGATACACGACACGAAACAGCAAGTCACCACAGGTTAAGAAACACTAGGGTACCTGACACCGGGTGGTCCGAGGAGACGGGTACCCCTAAGAGGTCCGTTCTTATGACCTCACCCAACGGTACGGAGACTGGTCCCTAGTTTGGGTGTGATGGACGTAATCTTCTGTATCAGAATTGGTGATCTGGTGGTCCGTTCAGGGGTTTACTCATTAAAGAATCTTATGAATGGAGACATTCCCCCGGACCACAGGTAAGAGGGTGTTTGAGGTTAGTTTTTAGTGACTACATATTTTCTAATTTATTCATTACTTGTGAGGAATAAAGTGTGAGGATCATCCATCACAGTCTTGATACAACGTAGTTTTTTATTTTGTGAACGAGATTGTATCTCGACATACGTACTTAGGTGTACACTCTCCCTCAGGACGCACCGTCAATTCTGGACCCTGGGACAACTCTCCGACGGGTTGAAGGTAAGGTCGAGACGGTGGAGGGTCGGACCTGTTTGTCGACGGGGAAAAAAGTATCCGAAGTCAAGTCAGGTCAGTGAGTCAACACAGACTGAGAAACGCTGGGGTACTTAACGTCGTGTGGTCCGGAGGGACAGGTAGTTGTCGAGGGTCTCAAGTGAGTTTGAGTGCAGGTAGCTCAGTCACTACGGTAGGTCGGTAGAGTAGGAGACAGCAGGGGAAGAGGAGGACGGGGGTTAGGGAGGCTCGTAGTCTTAGAAAAGGTTACTCAGTTGAGAAGCGTACTCCACCGGTTTCATGACCTCAAAGTCGAAATCGTAGTAAGGAAGGTTTCTTGTGGATCCTCACTAGAAATCTTACCTGACCAACCTAGAGGAACATCAGGTTCCCTGAGAGTTCTCAGAAGAGGTTGTGGTGTCAAGTTTTCGTAGTTAAGAAATCGTAAGTCGAAAGAAGTGTCAGGTTGAGGGTGTAGATATGTACTAGTGACCTTTTTTGGTATCGGAACTGATCTGTCTGGAAACAACTGTTTCATTACAGAGACGAAAACTTATATGATAGATCCAACCACTATGGAAAGGAAGGTTCCTCATTCGCAGAAATTTAAAGTACCGACGTCAGTGGTAGACGTCACTAAAACCTCGGGTTCTTTTATTTCAGACTGTGACAAAGGTGACAAAGAGGCAGATAAACGGTACTTCACTACCCTGGTCTACGGTACTAGAATCAAAAGACTTACAACTCGAAATTCGGTTGAAAAAGTGAGAGGTGAAAGTGAAAGTACCTCTCCGAAAAATCAAGGAGAAGTGAAAGACGGTATTCCCACCACAGTAGACGTATAGACTCCAATAACTATAAAGAGGACCGTTAGAACTAAGGTCGAAGACGAAGAAGGTCGGAATCACAGATAATTTATTTTTACTATTTTCATTGTAGGAAGATCCTAAGTACACTTTGAATTTACTTAATCATACAAATTTCGTAAACGTTGTGAATGACTTTCTGTGTTTTAGGAGGATCTTGATAAAATATTATCGTGAAGTACCAAGGGAGATAGTGTTATTATCTTGGACATCTTTCATATTGGATTTCTACTATGAACATCAAAGAGTCATTTAATAGAAGAAAATTACCAATTCACTCAGTGTTACCTTTATTGTATAATTTCATGGTGTAACTAAACTGTTAATAAATACATAAACCTCATCTTTGTTTAGATTATTATTAAATTATCCAAAATAATACGTTGAGTTCAAAGTCAACGGTGGAGAGACTATTATAATTGAAAACAGAGTACACATTGTACGAGAGAAAGCAGTCCGTCGAGAGGTTTTACCTACTTGTGTGAAGTCTTTCTCATTCTATTTGTCCTCTGCCCGTTAGTGTAGATTAGACCCCATCGACACGACTAAATACAAGACACGAATAAAAATTAAAATAAAAAATTCAGTTGTAACTCTGTCTTTTCAACTCTATAATTAATGGGCAAATGACAGTTACATCACCTTTTACATTAAATGTCGGATGAACGCTTCTTTTTTTAGATACACGAATTAAATTCTTGTGTTTAATAAGTTTATTGTAAAACTTAAACTAACAAGCAAATTAACTTTACAACGAGAAAGTCAGTCTCGACGGAAACTCCCAGGTTAAAGTCGTTATCAATTGATTCTCGAGAGACATATTTCCTGTCTTCGTCCCTAAGTGCCTAATTTTTACGTACCCTTTATTGACGTAACCTCTTAATGTAGACTTTCTGTATTAGTTTAAGTGATGACTATATATGTATATATAAAAAGAGTTGGACCACCAACGAAACAACCTCTTTCCTAAGTCCTCCTACTAAACCTGAGTATCTCATCGCTTTTTATTCTCAAGTTGCGTCTCGATTCTTCGTTTCGGATAGGTTCCTTCCTAGATACCCGATACAGATACCTTTAACGGGAGTCTGATTTTAAATTTTATATTTCCGATCCTCCGAAACGGAATCTTTTAAGGAGAGAAGTAGGACGACGTCACAACAGAGTACCGACCGATAGGTTCGATCCCAGAACTGAGACACTTTTCTCTTGTCATCCATATGGAACCGTCTGTGATTCTCATATTATTAAAAAATCTGTCAACCGTCTTAAATAATACAACTAGTAACGTGCACACACGTGAGTCAGCACAAACTGAGAAACACTGGGGTACCTGACATTGGGCGGTCCGAGGAGACAGGAACCCTAAAAGATCTGTTATTAGGACCCCACCCAACGGTAAAGGATAAAGTTCCCTGAGGGTCCCCAGCTTGGGCGAAGAGGACACAGAGAACGTAACCGTCCGTCTAAGAAATGGTGACTCGGTGGACCCTTCAGGTAAAAAATAGTAATAATTCAATATTAAAGGTATGTTGTTTTACACGTCAAAAATCCACGTGTAAACTACCACAAGCCATTAACATATGACAGTACACTGGTGGTAGTGTCAGTTCTACATCTTTCCAAAGCATAAGGATCGCAAGGGAACACAAAACGTCCGACAACAGAGGGGACTAGACACCCTTATCCTTTGGAGCCTAGACGAAAGACGGAAAGGATGTTAAAGTATAGAACCTTAGTATGTTATAAAACATTGAACTCAAACTAAAGAAACTTAAAGGTATTACAAAAACTCTAAGTAAGTATATAGATTGGAGAAACTTGTTTGTGCACCTTCATAGGGACACTTTAATCCGACGGCGAAAGAAACCCACTTATGAAAACTCAGTCTGGCCACCCAGCATATTATTTATATTCATACTTTCAAATTGGAATATTGTCCAAAGTTATAACAAAAGATTACACCGATATGATAAAACGTTAGGGTGGTCGTTCTATACTCCCAAGGTTAAAGAGAGTACAGAAAACTAAACTTAAAATTGGTATCCTCACATATTACCACAAAGTAACATCAAAGATCCAATAAATAAAAAAAAGATTACATAATTCTAAATTGACTGTATGTAGTTACATATCCAAATTCAACATGTCGCATTACCAAACTGAACGTACGACGACGACGACGATTCAGCGAAGTCAGCACAGGTTGAGACACTCTGGGGTATCTACCGTCGGGTGGTCCGAGGGGGTAGGGACCCTAAGAGATCCGTTCTTGTGACCTCACCCAACGGTAAAGGAAGAGGTTACTGAACGTATATAATACCCTTTACTAATGGTCTTATTCAATTCAATCGTAAGTAACTAAGTGTATCAATGTTTCTTTACTTTTGTGCAAAAAAAGGGAGTACTACTCTTGAGAATCCTAAATGAGAGAATTGTCAAAAGGACAGAACAATGTTCTTTTGTATGTTGCTAGTTTTATTAGTAGTATAACATGTAACCTAGAGACTATGAATAAATAGAATGTTGATCGAAAACTGGTGGAAATAAATTAAGGTGCAAGGGGTGGGAGGTGAAGACCATTCGTGTTTAGACTAGAGACTAGAGAGAGAAAAATTACCAAAAAACAAACGAACAAAAACAAACAAGGTCTAAAGTGTAAATTCACTCTATATGTCGCAAATAGAGACTGTAAAGTGAATCATGGCATAGAATTCCCGGTAAAAAAAACAACAGTGTTTACCGTCCTGAAGGAGTAAAAAATACTGACTCATTATAGGGTAAGCCTCTTCCGTTACCGTAAGGTGAGGTCGTGAGAACGGACCTCTTAGGTACCTGCCTCCTCGGACCATCCGACGTCAGGTACCCTAGTGATTCTCAGCCTGTGCTGACTCGCTGGAGTGAAAGTGAAAAGGGAAAGTACGTGACCTCTTCCTTTACCGTTGGGTGAAGTCAGAAGAACGGACCTCTTAGGGTCCCTGTTGCCTCGGACCACCTGACGACAGATACCCCAACGTGTCTCAGTCTGTGCTGACTTCGCTGAATCGTCGTTATAGGGTGACCCGAAGGGACCACCGACTAGACCGTTTCTTAGGTGGGCGTTACGCTCTCTGGACCCAAATTAGGGACTCAACCCTTCCAGGGGACCTCCTCCCTCGTCGATGGATGAGGTTATTAGATCGGACCTCTTAAGGTATCTGACATATCTATTATAAGGTAACTTACATACAAATACGAAGTGGAACTACTCATCGTTGTGACAGAAAAATCCAAAGAACAGGAAGTAAATAGAAGACAACACTTGACAAATGCGATTAGTAAACTAGTTAAAACTAACCAACCGACAAAAAATTGAAGTCAAAATTTTCGAAATTTTTAGAATAAATAAATAATTAAAAAGTGTTTAAGAACTGTAACATTCAGAAAGTGTCTATTTACGAAACGTTTGTAAAAGTGGTAAGACACCAAAGGGAAAATCCAAAAGAACTGACGTAAAAAAAAAAAGTTGTTCGTTTACCAAAAGTAGTACACCAATAATATAGTAGTAATAATTAAAATGGAAAAACAAAGGATAAATACTTTATATTGAGATCGGGTTATAATGTTTCTAAAAACAGGACGATAAATAAACGATAAATAAGGAAGATATATAAAATACAATATATAAATTATCAAAATATTACAAACTAAGTAAGACAAGTGATATACTTCTTTCTCAACTGTAAATAAAAAAAATACGTCTATAAGTAAACAAGGTCGTGACAAAGAACTTTTCTGAAAAAAGGGGATAACGGTAGAAACAGTTTTTAGTGAACAAAAGTAAATTGGGAACGATAACTTAGCCAAATAAAGAGATGATGGAATCCAGATAATTTTAAAGGAAAACGTCACAATACGTTAAAAGTTACATGTTCTTAACGTATAGAAAACAATAAAAAAAGTTATGGTAACATTCAACTCTATAAAATTTTAAAGTAAAATTTAAAAAAATAAAGATCCTAAGTCTGTATATTAAATAAAAATCAAAAATAAAAATATATCTAAAGACATAGGATGTCGGAATGATTCAAACGACGACGACGACGACGACGATTCAGCGAAGTCAGCACAGACTGAGACACACTGGGGTATCTACTTTCGGGTGGTCCGAGGAGACAGGGACCCTAAGGGGTCCGTTCTTGTGACCTCACCTAACGGTAAAGGAAGAGGTTACGTACTTTCACTTTTCACTTTCACTTCAGCGAGTCAGTACAGGCTGAGAATCGCTGGGGTACCTGACGTCGGGTGGTCCGAAGAGGCAGGTACCACAAAGGGTCAGTTCTCATGACCTCACCCCACGGTAACGGAATGAGTAGAGATTTTATAAAAAAGATCTAAAGAATCCTAAAATAGAAGTTTGATAATACGGGAGACTTTTATTTCAGTCAAAATAAAGAGGGAAAGGTTTGACACACGTAAAGAAAAGGGATGGAATAACGTACCCAGGTAAGTGACAACTCCTTACACACAAAGAATGTGTAAAAGTAAATTCACATACAAAGAAAATATGGAAAATTGAATCTAATTCCTTTAACGGAAGATAAAAATCAAACGAACAAGGGGGGCCGGGGCGTTACTTATCTACAGTTTAATACAGTTTACTAAAAAAAAACCAGTAGATAAAGTTACTAGTATACCGAAAGAGGAAAGAAGACGTTTCAATGCGACTAACTAAAAAGTGTACACCTTTGTTATGACTTAAGGACCCTATGTCGGGAAAACCAATAATACTTAATGGGAGATACAGAACTACCCAAATTAAAAGATCATACAACAATTCTTAAAAACACAGATATAAGTTTTGACTATGGTAACAAAGTAAAATAATAGTCTCAAGATGACAGGAGTATTTTACCGTATCATTTATAAAAGAAGAGATAAAAGACTTTTTCAAAAAACATCGTAATTATAATAAAGAAGGAATTCACAAACCACCTTAAGTGATTCCTCCTATAGACCTAGACTTAAAAAGAAGTACCCACACATCATTTCCTAAACGGAATAGGTTTCAAGACCGGAAACTAGAAAAGAGGACCCTTCACTAGAAATTTGAAACCTTACAGGACCAACTATTCTTACGGTAACAAATGGACCCTCAGAATCCAGTGTGGTCTGCAAGATTGTTACTTTAAATACCACTCCGATACACAATGTACCATTGTCGAGGTCGAGACATTCTCGATATCATTTCCAGTCGGTGTACTGGTGAACACACCAGTTGGTATAGATAGACTCACTGACTCGAGTTATTTTAACCTAAACGTTCCGAGTCCACTGGAAGGGACCTACCGTTATGAGGTGCATATAGTTACATACAACGACGACCTTTTTTGATCGTGACGGAGACTGACCGTCTCCTTTTAGACTTCGGAACGAAAACCGTTAAAAGACATAAGACAGGGCAACCAGAAAGGGAAACCTACTGAAGTAGATATAGGAAAGTTATGTCACACAGTATTAGAATTTATATTGTCGAAGTCACTCGAGACACTCAGAAAGATCGTTATTAGTTTAAACTCCTACCTCAACTACTGTGGTTTTAAAGTATCACTCCCACCAAACCACAGTGAGGGAGGGGTTTAAGATGTCACCCTTTTTGGGTAATAAATATTAAATATTAAATTAAGTCAGCCATCGAAAACAAAATTTGTTTTGAAATTAAAAGAGACCACTTAAACAGATAAAGTAGACCTAATAGTGTAAATAACTGTATTACAATAAGTATCACAAAGGAATAGGGATATTGTAGTCGTACTAGACATCACTACAGGGAATAAAGTAAGGATTAAACTATTAAGATAAAAAGGTGGAACCTAGTCAAAAAAATTATAAATTTTTCTTTTATAAAAGTTTTTGTTTGAAAACCAAAAGATATTGAAAAGATAATAAAGAAGAGAAAGATAAAGTAACTAAAGACAAGAATGTTAAAAAAAAATAAAAAATGAGAGTAAGATACCTCATTAAACAACAACAACAAGAAAAAAAAAAAAAAAATGATCAAAGAATTCTACCTTTAAGTCGTCTAACCTAAATCTATAACGAAGAAAAAGATTATGTTTGTTAATTTCGATATTTTAAAAGAGTTCATGACGGAATTGAAGTAGGGACTTTAAAACTATGTGACACAACCCGACATGGGGTATTCGGTTTTTTGGGACAAGAACGAATCGAAGTTCTGATTTCTTTCTCGAGTCTTAGTCGTAGTAGTCACCAAATGACTTGCCCCTAGAATATACGAATTACGTTTTAGGACCTCGTTGTAGGGTGGTACACACCGTCTCCCATCCATCCTGTAACTTCGTCGGACAAAGACCCCTCTTCTCTTCTAACGGTCAATATCCCCCTTGACTCAAGTTTAATCGAGGAACCAATGGTCCCTTTAACCGTCTTTACGTAAGGTGAGTGACGAGGAAACTATTCTTGTCGGTGGTCGCCCCCGGACTCCGTTCATACAGTCAAAAGTAAGGTTAAGCTTTCCTTCCGTTACGTTTTCTTACGAGTTTGATGGCGTGTTAACGTGAGTAGAGTGTACGATCATTTCATTACGAGTTTTAAGAGGTTCGGTCCGAAGTCGTTATGCACTTGACACTTGAGGGACTACAAGTTCGACCAAAATCTTTTCCGTCTCCTTGGTCTCTAGTTTAACGGTTGTAGGTAACCTAGTACCTTTTTCGTTCTCTCAAGGTCTTTTTGTAGATAAAGACGAAATAACTGATACGGTTTCGGAAACTGACACACCTAGTGTTATTTCACACCTTTTAAGACTTTCTCTACCCTTATGGTCTGGTGGACTGGACGGAGAACTCTTTAGACATACGTCCAGTCCTTCGTTGTCAATCTTGACCTGTACCTTGTTGTTTGTCCAAGGTTTATCCTTTTCCTCATACAGTTCCGACATATGACAGTGGGACGAATAAATTGAAGATACATCTCATGTAGTACTCTTTGCGACCTGACCTTCTTTGTGTTCGACCTTAGCTCTAACGACCCTCTTTATAGTTATTGGACTCTATACGTCTACTGTGGTGGGAATACCGTCTTTCACTTCTCCTCGATTTTTCGGAGAACTACTTTCACTTTCACCTCTCACTTTTTCAACCGAATTTCGAGTTGTAAGTCTTTTACTTCTAGTACCGTAGACCAGGGTAGTGAAGTACCCTTTATCTACCCCTTTGTCACCTTTGTCACAGTCTGAAATAAAAGAACCCGAGGTTTTAGTGACGTCTACCACTGACGTGGGTACTTTAATTTTCTACGAATGAGGAACCTTCTTTTCAATACTGGTTGGATCTATCATATAAGTTTTCGTCTCTGTAATGAAACGGTTGATTCCAGTCAGATCAGTTCCGATACCAAAAAGGTCACCAGTACATACCTACGCTCTCAACCTGACACTTCTTCCGACTCACGGCTTCTTAACTACGAAAACTCGACACCACAACCTCTTCTGAGAACTCTCAGGGAACTCGACGTTCCTCTAGGTTGGTCAGGTAAGACTTCCTCTAGTCGGAACCCTAAAGAAACCTTCCTTACTACGATTTCGACTTTGAGGTCATCAAACCGGTGGAGTACGCTTCTCAACTGAGTAACCTTTTCTGAGACTAGGACCCTGTCTAACCCCCGTCCTCCTCTTCCCCTGCTGTCTCTCACTCTACCGACCTACCGTAGTGACTGAACTACCTGCACTCAGATCCACTTGAGGTCCTCTACCACTACCTGTCCCTCTGGACCGCACGACGCTAAGTACCCCAACGTTTCTCAGCCTGTACTGACTCGTTGACTTGACTTGACTTGACTTGACTTGACTTCCTCTCTATCCACTTCGCCCATGACCAGTTCAGACCCTTCATATCTTTGCTTCTCTAGTAGAGCTCACCTGACTGGTATATGTGACCTGTCGGCAAGTTTTATGAAAGATTGAAGAGAACATTAAGAAGAAATCTAATATCTATTTGAATATTAAAGAATAGAAAAAATACAACAACTTTAACACGAAAAATTAAAAATATATAAACCACAAAGAGAACGAAAGAATAATAACAATAATAATTAAAGATCATATTTTGGTCAACCAGTTTTTACATAAGACTTAATAAAGTCACAAAATGATAAATACTTCTAAACAAAATGTCATATTGTATACCGGAAAGAATCATTTGTATCACACACGGGGACATTTCTATGTTCCAAACATCTAAAAACCACAAAATATTTATAATGAGTTCATTTTCACCAACTATTGTAAAAAGTTTAGAAACAACTTGAACATAGGAACAAAACAGTCAACGATTCCCTTACTATAATTATAGAAGTTGATAATAACATCTTAACAAATAAGATAAAAATTCAAGCTAATCGAAAAATTAAATAAAATAAACTATTCGTAATGCATATATTAACAATACCGAAGAATTGACTAGATAAGAAGTAATCATATACAGGGAGAATAAAGACGATATACGAAATATAGGATTTTAGATAAAATAGACTTCAATTATATCGGTGAAGAAAGAAGAATATATATGACAAAAGAAAAAAATAGATAGGTAAATGAAAGTCAGGTAGATGTAGAAATACGAACTTCACGCAGAGAACATCCGTCGAATATAAAACTAGAACCAAAAAGAAAAATTGGAAAATAAAAAGAGATTTTAGTAAAACGTAAGAAAAGAAAAATTTTAAAAAATAAACGACACTCGTACATATTAAAATGAATTGACACCTTTCAAAGTATGTAAAATTTTAAAGACGAACCACCAAGGGTGTGGACCCAGTAAAGGTCCGATCAAAGTCAATTAAAAGAAAAGAGAATTTGTGTCAAAGATAAAAGTACCAAGAAATATACGGTCTGTTAAAATATGACACAAGACTCTCAATACTCACAATTCTACACCTCTAAGATTCAAGTATTAAAAGAGACTACTTACAACATAGGTAACAAAATCGTCCCTTAACAGAACCAACCCAAAGTTGATGTTTTCAGAACCCTTAATCTCGACCAGAGATGATTCTAGAAAACCGAAGTGGACATAATGAAAGTCAGACAAGGTACTTATGCAATAAATTCCAGTCAGTCTTTACACGCATCTATCTTAAACCCCTAAGGTAAAGACCAATAAAGGCAAGGTAATAAAGGGGTCAGAAATATAATCAGTACCCAAGAAACCGAAGGTCAAAGACCAATCGGTTCGTCGTCGGGAAAACGAAGTAGAAGGGCTTCCAACTCTTTTTCACTTTGAACAATATAAGTGAGGGGGAGAATAACGGAGGATGTAAGAAGTGACCCGAGACAGACGACAAAAGAAAACAAAATTAGCATATACTCTCAAAATATGAATAAAAAACGTAAGTGTAACCAGGGAAAGAGACGATAATGACCTTCATCTTATGTTGTCCTCACTAAAAGTAACTCGTTAAAGGAGTATGAGTAGGTTTCAAAACCTTATACACTCAGTGATTACCTTAGAAAGGACGTGTACTTCATAAAAAATTAGAAACGGAAGTCTCAATTAAAAAAGGAGGAGACCAGAGGACACTGTGAAGTAAGTACACAGATAATATTTTTTATCTCGTATTATAAAGGAGGGACTCTGATATTCGTTACTAACAAATGAAAAATGAAGACAAAGAGGTCTTAGACTCTGTCAGGATCGTACTTTGTCAAAAGACTACTTAATAAAAAAAATTAATTTCTTCTTACTTAGAGGTATGTTTATTGAACGTATAATTACACTGATCAAGTCTTTATCAGTAAAAGTCCAAAAGAATTTAAAAAGGTACAAAATATATCACGTTTTTATATAGATATATTATTCGTATCACTACTGTACAAACGAGGACGACCCCTTGTTGTTGTTGTTTTTCTATATTTTGTGACCGACTTACAACATGTCGAGTAAAGACGGAGATACATTTTAACACTACAACCATGGTGAGTGCAATGGAACTGAAGAACAAACCAAAGTAATAATAATCAACGAGTCAGTATAGACCGAGAAACGTTGGGGTACCTGGCATCGGGTGGTCCGAAGAGACAGGTACCTTAAGAGGTCCGTTCTTATGACCTCACCCATCGGTAAGGGACGTGATCACCCAGAAGGGTTGGGTCCCTAGTTTGGGTCTACAGGACGTAAAGTCCGTCTAAGAGAGGACAGGTCGTCCCTCCGGATCAATAGACGTAGGTGGGGAGAGAACGGAGACAGTCAACGGTTTAGTCAGGTGACCCTGGACCAAATAACACTCTTTCTATACTTGAGAATTTTTAGAAGTAAATTAAATACCATTTACGATAAATTCTCGAATATAGATACCCTTCACAGGAACAAACATATAGAACTACTAAAACCTTTTATTCGTAGAAGACGTGTGTTCTTTTTTTCTCCGTCCCGATGTAAACCAAAGTACTTATATCTTTTACTCGGAATTATATATATATTTTTTAGGAAAGAATTTAAATCCTAGGATAAGATTTGTTAACCTATCATAAAGACAAAGGAGGGAGGTGATTTTACCAGTTAAATAAATAAATAAATAAAAAAGATTTTCGAACTAACATCGAAGGATACCTTGACTTGTATTTCCAATATTTAATTTACATATGGGTGTGTATTTGTGTGTACGTTATCTAATTTCTTCAATTGTTCAATAGATTTAGTCGAATTAATTTAATTTACAAAAAAATACAGATACCAATATATGAAATGAAAAAATGATAAATTTTAAATTTTAAAATGGACAATAAAATCGTAAAATTTACCCTAAGATCTTCAGACCAGAAAAATGAAAAATTATTTAATATAAAAAACTTAGAGGAGTATAAAATATATACTCTTGGTAATCCTTTACGATATGTGAATTTTATTCGTTTGTCGTAGTTGTGTAGAATTAATTTTGTTCACTTAAAACACTTCCGTTTGAATTTTCCCTGAATACGAAAGATCAATGGATTTGTTCTTTTGAGACATCCCCTTTAGAAATAGGGACCAACGACTTCTGTAGTTTACAATGATATCGTAAACTGCATTATAAAAGTGTAAAAGAAGAGAAAATTTCTAGGATTGACTGGAAAAGGGTATCCCAACTGAGATAACGAGTAAGATGTAATGGAAGATACGACATTAAAAAGTGGGGTTACGGAGAAAACCGTCCCTTCCCAATTTTTCAAGACTAATTCGACATTTACCGACTGTAAGACGATAGTTCATACTTAGCCGTCAATTTTGTAACCACGTTTACTCAAAGCCACAGACTCTAATAGGGACCATCCAGAGGCAAGGAGGGGAAAGAAGACGGAGACGCGAAGTAATACATTCTCCCATTTAACGTCATGAAAAATAAAAGGGGAGACAAGGTTGGGGTGACTCTTAGTTCGAAAGTCTTCTCCGAGAGTAAAACTACGATTTTCGAGGACCATAAAAACGGACTGGTTGATTTCCACCTTACTTTCTCTTCGTTCCCCGAATAGATACTTCACAAAGGTGGAGTACATACACGTCGGTCATCGTCTGTTCGACCTCTCCGTCTCTGACGAGTCGGGTCCCTGGGACAATTGTTAAGATTACAGACTCACCGCCGACCTTTGTTCCGCGGTTGACAAACGACCGACGAGTAAGACCGTGATAATCCATTCTATTTTCAGGACAAGAGACTCTTTGAAAAGTTATTTTGTTAAGAGTCAGTAAGTGTTCAGTTTCCGTTTCTTCTTTCTCGAAGTCACATTTTGCGACATTTCACCACATAACAAGGGTCAGTAAAAAGAGTGACAAGTGTCGACTTCCCCCTCTTCTACTCTTCCTGACCTTTCTCCTCTCGATTTCCGCAGAAAGGTGACTTTACAGACTAGGACGTGAACTCGGCACGTTACTCAGGGTGCGAGAGGTCAGGAAGGACGTCGGGAGTCTTTTGAAAGACAGGGAGTTTAGACAACTAAAATAGACTATTCTGTCTCTTTTACAGATCAAGTAGGGGGTAAACTCCGTAAGATTGAATAAGTGTCCGAAAACAAACCAAAAAAAGGAGACCTTCCGTACTGAAACAAAAGAATTACCCACAGAACCCTCCATCCTCGAACCTAATTTCCTTGGTACTAGGAGACTGTGAATCCTGTATCTTGACGACGATCTTACACAGATATGTAAAATAATAATACAAATTTTAAAAATAACCTCATTTCCACTAAATGTCACAACAATCGAAGTCCATATGTTGTTTCAATAAGTCATTATATATATATATATATAAGTAAGAAAAAGTCTAAAAAAAAGGGTATATCTAATAATGTCCTGTAACTACCTTAAGGGACACAATATGTCATCCAGAAACAACCAATAGGTAAAATATATATAAGAACACGTATCCAACCCGAAGGGACCACCGAGTCACCATTTCTAAAGCGGACGACTACGTCCTCTGTGTCCTCTACAACAAAGTTAGGGATCCAACCCCCTCTAGGGGACCTTTTCCTTTACCGTTGGCGGAGGTCATAAGAACGGACCTTTTAGGGTACCTGGTTCTTCAAACCGTCCGATCTTTCTCAACCTGTACTGATTCGTGTGTGAGCGTCACACACATACAATTAGGGTTCGAGGGCTAAATAGGGAGTGGGTTTGTAAAGGGGAAACCATCGGTATTCAAACAATGTGTCAAACCAAAATGTCTATAATTTGACATTATGTAGAAGACTAACTTCCACGATAAAAAATTCAGACCGAATTACACGGGTGGAGTATTTAAGGTGTCTCGTAATAAAACTAAAACATGTTACACCGTACTGGTCTCTTCAATTCTTTAAACATTTCATAGACGTCTGTCACCATTTGTCTGGTATCAACAAACGGAAGACGGATAGCGGAACAGATTTGAAGGCAGAACCAGTACCGTCTTACATAAACGGGTGTCATTACAGGAGTACCGGTCCTGAAAGTAGGTTCTTCCTCAACCTAGTGTCTTCAACCTGGTGACACTTCTTTTCAGCATCCGAAAGAGACTCCGAGGTCTGGACTCTAGGTTCAGTCGAACCGGTGGAGACTGGTTGAGACTCGTAGTCCCTAATGGAAAATAACACCCAAGGCCGATCAGACACTGACGTTCACCAACAATTCGACTAGTATTGAACTTTAATCGGTCTCACCTTTATAAATGTGGTGTCTTTAACCTTTTAAGGTGTTTAGTCCTACAAATAAATGCAAACAGACAAACAAATAACCGGAAGGTTCCATCGAGTCCACCATCTCTTAGACGGACGTTACGTCCTCTGGGTCCAAGTTAGGGACCCAACCCTTTTATGGGACCTCTTCCCTTACCAATGGGTGAGGTCATAAGAACCCGAAAGGACCACCGAGTCTACCAAACAAATGATAATTAAAGAAAGAAACAAGAGAAAATTGATTTGACCGAATGATCGTGTGGTAACGAATTTCACATGACAAGAACCTGTCCTGGTGGTCCTTCTGTGGACTCTAAGATCCCCACTTTTTTTATCAACAAATAGGGACTATATCTTTTGAAAGATCTTTAAGAAGGTTTAGGAGACGACACTTAGTCAGAACTCATTTACTAATTAGGACCCAACCGTGTGTATATAGTATATATCATTCATCGGGTTAACTAAACTTTGCACCGAAGGTCGACCGATGGTAGAATATTATAGGGTGTTCATAAGAATAAGTGGTCCAATTGACGACTGGGTTAGTTATAATTTTTAGTTGGTTCACGGAGTAACTTGTTTCTTGTAGTACGGTTACGTAAAAGGATAGAAATAAAGATCTGATTTGTGTTCTTTGAATCTTAACTTGACAATAAGTACTGAAGTTTATGTTTCTCTTAAGTTAAGTCATTTGTCAATAACTCATCGATAATGTATACCATATTATTTACGTATATTTTATTCGAATTTTATGGGATGGTGAGACAACTTCTTCTTATCTCTCCAAATCCCTCATAATTAGTCCTCACGCTAACTTCAAAGTATCGTTTGGTAAAAGTTTTATGAGAAATCTATGAGAGAAGATCGAAGAATAAAATACGTTTTACGGATTTAGTAAGAATAAAGGGGTGAAAAAGGGAAAGAGGTAGTAAAAAGTACGAAGGAGTGGTGAACGGGGAGAGTTCATTGTGAACGGAAGGGCGACGAGGGGATAAAAACGTAGAGTTACTGAAACAAATATGGAAGAGTAAGTCGTCGAACTAGAGGTACCTAAAGAGGATAACTCCTTTATAAGGTAACGTGACGAGTCGAGTTTCCGATATCGGGGAACTAAGTCTATACAGAAGAAAAAGTCGTCGTTCTTCTACCTAATAACCTTTACAAATATTAAAACAAAGATCTTTACGTTAAAAACAGACACTAAAAAAATGTGCAAAACAGAAATTAATATCGCCATACATAATGAGGAAGTACCGTTCTAATGATGAAATAACCCTCGGTCACTTTAAATATCGGGTAGAAAAACCGTATTACCTGATGAAATATGCGTGGGAATAAACGGATTATATGTAAACAACTCACCGTTACTATGTTTCCACAGGGTTTTCAGTCAGCGAACACAACCCAGATAATTTATTTGGAGGATTATAAATATGGTTCGGATTGATTCCAGTCGAAAGGTCTCTATGTCTTTTGACATGATATGTCTATGTTCGTCTGTACTCCAATCGAAAAATTGTGATTTTTATTACGTTACAAGAACACCAGTTTCGTCACTGTAATTCGTATATATATACAGATTATATTAATTGTATCCTTTCTTCCCTTTTACACCGAACTTTACCAAATGACGTCCGCTTCGAACATTCTTTTACGTAACAATAAACATCCAAACTGACCAATACACGTCCTAGAGTAGAATAAATTCACCGGTGACGTGTAGGGATGAAAAATAGCCAACTCAGCGACACTCTAAAATTAAGTGATCTCCCTCGAACACCCAACCTCATTACGGCAATGGTGTGTTCCTTCTAACTAACGTAAGTAAGTTAGGGGTGTCGGACTTTTTATGAAGGATAAATAAAATAAGTCCTCGAACAACATTGTATAGGGTCTCAACGGCTCAGTAAAAAAAGGTGATCACTTTTCAGATTAAAGGAAAAGGTAAAAAATAAGAAGACACGTCAAGTGCGTCACGGGTATTACCAGATTGTAAGGTGACATAACCAAGAAAATTCAAGAATAGACCAAAGTAGTGGTTACAAGAAAAATAGGGTCTCTTACCGGTTATTTTCTCAATTACATCAACTCGCCGGATGGACAAGGTACAAACTTACTATTTTCTAAAAGGACTAACAGTTGGTGACACACTTGTCAGTTTTTTAAATGAATGAGAAAATAAACATTATTTAGACTGTATGGAGTCAATGGTAAAATTGTCATATATAGTTCGTTACCCCTGCATAAAGGGTCGAAACACAAACAGAAATCTCGTCTACAATTTACTCTCCTTAAACATATTAAATTGTTCTTGCTAAACGGTAGAATGGTCAGTTGAGTTTTATTATCATTAAGTCTATAATTTGTAGTTTCCGAAGTAAAACCATATATACAAAAACAAGTGGTTTACCGTTTTTTGTTTGTTGTACATAACTTTCTAATAAACAACACACATATAGACACACACATACAGTACACGTTTACTTGTGTGTGAGTTCCACTGTAAAGAAAGAAAGTTAAACTATTTACCTTATAGGTGTTCGGTCTCAGTCTGAATAGTAGCTGACGGACGAGCAGTTATGGTAAACTATCGAAAATTAAAAAAAAGGAGGATTCAAACACAGTCTTCCCTGATTTATAATTGTAATAATAAAAATTTTTACCAAAATCTTCTAGCTAATCAACGTTCACCGAAGTTGTAAGGGTGGAGATGTTAAAAAAGGGCACGTTATAGGTACTTATCCACACAGTCCCCAGAACTTCTGGCAGAAATCCAAACTATTTAAAGGTCTTGTTGAGTTTCCTGAATCTTTTCATCAATAGGAATACCACCATTAAATAATGTTGATTTCCTATATCTAATTTTAGTCGTTTCCATTTTCCGTGACAGAATTAGGTAGACCCACCGACATTGTTTCACTATTTCTGATCCACCGAAAATATGTTGTCGTTAATAAAGACTGTTGAGATGTCCGACCTTCACGTTCTAGTCGTACCCTCTTACTCCCTGGAAAACACCCACGTCTCTAGAGACACATAAGAGTGTACCCTCCCCATTTCTTAGAGAGATCCCGAAGAAAATATTCCCGGCATGGGATTGTCGGACCAGTGAAGGCTTTCCAGAATGACGGATCATGGTTGTATAACCGTAATGCTAAAGTTACATACCTAGACCACTCCCTTCTCCTCACGTCTGTAATTTGGATGTCGTCCGTGTATCCCGTTTCAGGTCCTCTTTGGTCTACGTTCCAAGATTCACAAAGAAAAGTCACCTCGGTTTCTGTGTGAATTAAGAAGGTCCTTACTACATACTGTTGCACACACGTCACAATGGTTGGTCTCTTCGATTGAGTTCGGAACTGTAGATCTCAAAAATAACCTTAGGTACCCGTACGTCATGTCACGAGTACACCCATTGGAGTAACGAGTCCAAGATCAAAGTATTCCTGTCCTGTCCGAATGCAGTATTTAATCACAATCCTACTTATGTAGACTAGTTAGACCATGTCCTACCAAGTTCCGAAGTCCGTATGTGGTGAGTAGTACACCTTATTAGGTTCCCGAGTCTCTAATAAAGAGTACTCGTTTGGTTACCGATCAGGACTTCTGTCAAGAGAGAACTCTTACAACACTTAAACTCGTTGAGTTTAGGTACTCGATTAGAAAGGGACGGGTCAAAAACAACAACAAGTCAGTAATTCAGGACAGGTTGAGAAACACTGGAATACGTGACGTCGTACGGTCCGAGGAGACACGAAATGATAGAGAGGGCCTCAAACGAGTTTAAGCAACTCAGCCACTACGATAAATTGGTAGATTGGTATACGGTTGGGGAAAAGGAAACCGGAAGTTAGAAAGGGTCGTTGTCCCAGGAAAGGTGACTCAACCGAGAAACATAGTCCACAGGTTTCGTAACCTCAAAGTAGAAGTAGTCACGAAGGTCACTTATAAGTCCCAGCTAAATGAAATCATGACTTACTAATCTAGAGACAGGTTCCTTGAGAGTTCTCAGAAAAGGTCGTAGTTAAGAAGTCACGAATCGGAAGAAATACCAGGTCGAGAACGTAGGTATGTTCTGATGACCTTCTTGATATCCAAACTTATAGACCTGGAATTAACCGTTTTACCGAAGACGAAAAATTATGAGACAGATCCAAATAGTATCGAAAGGAAGGTTCCTCGTTTACAGAAAATTAAAGTACCGACGTCAGTGGTAGACGTCACTAGAACCTCGGGTTCTTTTACTTTAGACAGTGTAGAAGGTGAAAAAGGGGAAGATAAACGTTACTTCAGTACCCTGACCTTCGGTACTAGAATCAAAAAACTTTAAACTCAAAGTTTGATCGAAAAAATGAGAGGAAAATGGAAGTAGTTCTCTGACAAATCAAGGAGAAATGAAAGACGGGAAGTCAAGTCAAATCATCGACTCAGTACAGACTGAGAAACACCGGGGTACCTGACGTCGCGCGGTCCGAAGGGACAGGTAGTGGTTAAGGACTTCGAATGAGTTTGAGTACAGATAGCTCAGACACCACGGTAGGTTGGTGGAGTAGAAGACAGAAGGGGAAGAGGAGGACGAGAGTTAGAAGGGAACGTAGTCCCAGAAAAGATTACTCAGTCAAGTCCACCGGTTTCATAACCTCAAAGTCGAAGCCGTAGTCAGGAAGGTTACCTATAAGTCGTGACTAAAGGAAATCCTAACTGACCAAACTAGAACGTCTGGTTCCCTGAGAGTTCTCAGAAGAGGTTGTGGTGCCAAGTTTTCGTAGTTAAGAAGCTGTGAGTCAAAAGAAATATCAGGTCGAGAGTACAAGTATGGACTGATGACCTTCCTTTTTGGTATCGAACCTGAGTTACCTAGAAACAGTCGTTTCATTACAGAGACGAAAAATTATGTGACAGATCCAACCACTATCTAAAAGAAGATTCCTCGTTCATAGAAAAGTAGACGTTAACTACTAGGTTCTAGTAGAGTTCACTAGAACCTCGGGTTCTTTTATTTTAGACAGAGACAAGGTTCGGGTCGAATATGTAGACCTCTAAGAACCAAGTGTATGACGACTCTGGATTGAACTTCCTAAATCTTGTATTAGAACGATAGTATACTTGACTCACGTTAATATACCATCGAACTCGTAAGGAACCGTAATCTTACGTTTGACTGGAAAAGATCAGGACACCAGTGACGATTTAAAAGGTTTAAACGACTGTGTAACTTACGTCGTGAAATTATCGTAACAGAAAATCTTAAAACTGATCGAGTCGACCTTAAAGTAGTAGAGGTGATCGAAACGAGTAACATCATTAGGAAGGATTCCGGGTGAACTGAAGTATGCAGAGCTACAGACCGAGATCCACTCACTGGTATGGAAGTACAAATAAGTCCAATAATTCTAAAAAAAAAAAACATAACTATCAAGAATACACATAAGAACAGTGGAGAATTAGAGAAGACGAAGACAATTCAAGAATGTCAAAAACAGAAAATAGTACAGATAGGAACGTCCTTTGCAAGGGAACTATAGAGGTCAAAAGAACTTCTCTAGAAATCAGAAAGGATAAGATAACAAAAGAAGATCAAGAAAAGTAACAAGTAAACTCTTCCGGAAGAATAGAGAGGAACGATTAGAGACCTTGAGACGTAAACCAACTCACATAGAAAGGGAAAGAGGGAACGGAAAGTGAAGAGAAAAGAAGTCGATAAACTTTCGGAGGAGTCTGTTGGTGAAACGGAAGAATGTAAAGAAAAAGAAACTCTACCAAAACCAGTGACGGGGGACGTGTTACAATACTTGGAGACAGGTATTAAGAAGTCCGTGAGGTGGTCTAGATTTGGGAACTTAGATAAGTAGTGGAGGTGACATATCAGTATTTCCTAAACTAAATCCAGTATGGACTTACTGGATCTCCAAAAGGGATAAAAGAAGTTAAATTCAGACTTAAAACGTTATTCTTCGAGTAATAGACTCGGTGTCAGTCGAGGTGCAGAACAAAACCTACTGACATATCTCGAAGAGGTAGAAACCCACGTTTCTTATATTAGTTAGACTGGAGTTATAACTGATAAACCACTACAGGTACACATCTCGGTAGAGAAATAACAACATTTTCTCCTAAACGATACTGGTCACATAACAGAACTGTTTAGAGACGATCGAAAATGTGGTGAAACAAAACAAGAGGTTCCGTGTTTAACGGATAATGAGGTCCATAGAGCTGAAGGATGAAAACGTAAGGTTAGGGGATTCTAGTTTTCCTGTAGAAAAAAACTATAATCAAGATCTTCCAGAATATCTAGAAATGTCTCGACCAGTTGAAGTCGAAGAAACCGTAGTCGTCAAACCCGTATCTAAACTTACTGACGTTACAACTCTTACAACACTTAAACTCGTTGGGTTTCAGTGACTCTATTAGAAAAGGACGGGTTATTACAATGAATTTTAATCTAAAGGAACCAGTTTATAAATTCTGTGTGACTAAATTCATTATAATTTGTCGAGAGAGGTACAGAGAATTGTACGATTAACTCTATAAGGTTGATACATAAATAGTAGTGATTTACTTAAATTCTTAGAAAGGGAAGGAATCTCTAGAATAAAATCCTTCTCAACGAGATTTACTGAGCAGTGTGAACTCGTCTCACGGACAGATTAGTTCTTTTATAATCAATTTTCCCATTTACTTTTTTGTTCAAATTCGTGTTCTCAAATGACCATTTCCTCAGTATCAAGTCATGAGAAATACTGTTAAACATGAACGGAGAATAACATAGACAACAAAGATGGTTCAAAATTAACTATTGAATGGAAGTTTATAAAGTGTTTACAAATATCACAAAATCATTATTTTAGTTACATAAAAGAACTGGAAACATTGAACATTGTTTTTACCTATAATCCAATTATAGTACAAATAGTCTTAATGAGAAGTATTATACATTTTATATAAGTCGATAATTTTTGTATCGTATTACACCCTGAAGGGACGGTCAGGTCACCAATTCTGAGGAACGAAGGTGACTTCCCTTGTGTGCAAGTTAGGGACTACCTCCTTGATACTAGACTCCACGATATACCCGTTATTATTATTATATATATGTATCGACTTACACAACCTTTTTAGTCCTCTAGTAAAACTGAATTGTTATTTATTTTCATTAGAAGATCAAAGACTTGTTTTACAAAGGAACTAAAATTAAACGACTAATATAAACTTTAATGGGTCTTTGGACGATCTTAACTGACTCGGATGACGACCCGGTAGTTTTAATAAAAATAACATCAACAAGGATGACAATAATAAGACCGTTTAAAAGTCGTCTCAGTGTGTACTTCGTTTACCCATCACCCTTTCCGTTAAACTTTAATTGTCGTTAGTAAACTTTTGAACCAAAGTTTTTAGAATACTAAAGTAATTATGTTGTGCCACACTTTTTCTGGGAGGGTACACAAAGCAGAGCGTATGTTAGAACGACACATGTACACCTAGAAAGTCACTGTTTTCTTCTGCACTTTGATTCGTTGGAACGAGTGACCTCTTACAATGTCCCAAATTCCTAAAGTACTTAGTAATTAAGTCAAGACTTCATAGCACTTTGTAGAAACCAGTTCACTTTCGTACAAAGGAATGGTTCCTATCAAAACTAGATTATTGTTTGCAAAATAAATAAATCGTACATACGTAGTGTGTACAAAAACTGTATTTATAGTTACGTATTGTTTTATTTATGATAGATCTAACACACAACACGAGTCAGTGAGTCAACACAGGATGTGAAAACTGGGGTACCTGACATCGGGTGGTCCGAGGAGACAGGTACCTTAAGAGGTCCGTTCTTAGAACCTCACCCAACGGTAAGGGAAGAGGTCCCCTAGAAGGTCTGGGTCCCTAACTTGTACCCAAAGGATGTAACGTCCGTCTAAGAAATAATGGACTCGGTGGTCCCTTTGGGATTTATAATAGATTGGTCCATAATTTATTGTTTAAATGATACAAGACACAAAACGTAATATAAAATATAAAATTTGTATTTTCTTCAGATATGATCAGACAAATTATACTTTATATAAAATTCGAGACAAAATCCAACGTACATAAAACATGGTATTTACCATAGTTACTTCCATTTACGTTTCAAGTATTAGCATAAAAGAATAATTTTCTAAGTATCTTAGAAACTTGAAAGTGTGAAAATAAAATCTCACATCTGACACTATCATAGGGAAGTATTGACCACAATGCTATACAAAGTAGTCATCTGTTCAGAACTATAAGTCGTCAGAGTCCCTATTCTCATACCAGTAGTCCTTGTTTTTAGATATCTTACCTTGTAAACAACCATATTTTGTTGTACTTTGTCTTCAACTTTGGATACTTACTTGCTTCGTAGTATACTTCTTAACGACGAACATCATCTGTGTTTACCCTTTAAGGTAGATACTAGGAGTCCGACTACTTTCGAGAAACCCTATAAATCGTCGAACACACACACACACACACACACACACACACACACACACACACACACACGACTCAACGAGTCAGTACAGACTAAGAAACACTGAAGTACCTGATATCGGACGGTCCGAGAAGACAAGGACCTTAAAAGGTCCATTCTCATGACCTCACCGAACAGTAAAGGATGAAATCCCCTAGAAGGGTTGGGTCCCTAGTTTGAGTGTAGAGAACACAGAGGACATAGTCGTCCACCTAAGAAATGGTGACACGGTGGACCCTTCGGGGAGTCGTCGAGTATGTCAGGGAGTTTATAGAATTCTTCGAGTCTCTAATCTAGAGGAAAGAGAGTTTGAGGTTGAATTGTATCTTAAATTAGAGTTTAATTTAGACGACGTCTGTTCTCCCTGGGTACTCCAGAAGACGTTTACTGTTGGTTTTTTCTAGAGCTCTAAAGTAATCTGTTGTATACACACCTTCTGCACTCAGTTCCGTCGGGAACTCGACTTCCGTCGGGAACTCGACTTCAGGTATAAGTTTCACGAAATGAAATAGAAACCGAGATTTTATAGTAAAAATTTTTAACATTGTCAAGTGTATTTTTCTTAAAGTCCGGGAAAACCCCTTTTTAGTCATGAGAACCGTCGTTGACCGTACTGATGGTGAACATCTTTGTGATGTATATTCGATCGGGTAGACTTTTCTGTACCGACAAGTAAAGTAGTATAAGGACAATGGATAGACTGAGGACGTCTTTACACACGAATGTGAAAGACCCGATTCAAGTGACTCAATATGAACTTTTTTTTTTACCTTTTCTGTAATTTTACTCATAACGTGTGTATAAATACCGTGTTTACGTTAAGTTCGAGAAGAGGACTCTTTAAGTCCGAAGAGAACAACGACGTACCATTTCTTAGGTCGACGGTTCGTCCTCTACACCCAAGCTAGAGACCCAACCCTTCTACGGGACCACTTTCTTTACCGTTGGTTGAGGTTATAAGAACGAACCCTTTAGGGTACCTGTCTCCTCGGACCACCCGATATCAGGTACCTCAGCGTTTTCTCGACCTGTGTTGAATCGTTGATTTGTTGGACCCTTTAATTTATACCTGACTCATAAGGGAATTATTGTTATTTACAGACTTATAGGGAAGTACACCGACGTATACGGG
Source organism: Capra ibex (assembly GCA_006410555.1). Lineage (NCBI taxonomy): Eukaryota > Metazoa > Chordata > Mammalia > Artiodactyla > Bovidae > Capra > Capra ibex. The sequence goes on along the minus strand of SJYO01014747.1, from coordinate 11,362,874 downwards.
TAGACTCCTGACAAAAATTATTATCGAGAAGATTATCCTTCTCTTTTACATTATACTCTTTTTAATTACTGACTTAAACCCGAGAACTTTATACGGAGAGGACCAAATTTCCAACTCCCAATTTAACGGGAACCTAATTCTAGTCCCTTGACACCTCAAAACCTCATCGTCGAACTGGGAGTTTTTCGATTTTTATCTCAACGGTATAGGTCGTTAGGGTAAGAACCCGTATTTAGGTCTGTTTTAGTATTGAATTTTCTTACGTGCGTGACGAGACAAGTGTCGTCGTGGTAGATGTTCTCGGTTTTAGACCTTTTTCGGATTCACAGGTAGTCGTCTGCTTACCTATTTCTTCTATACCATGTATACATATTACCTTATGACGAGTCAGTATTTTTTCTTACTTTATTACGGTAAACATCGTTGTAAATACCTGGATCTCTAATAGAATGACTTACTTTAGTCAGTCTGTCTCTTTCTGTTTATGGTATACTATAGTGAAGGTATACCTTAGATTTTATTTTGCGTTTGCTTGAATAGATGTATTATTTTTGTCTGAGTATTTGTATCTCTTGTCTGACACCAACGGTTCCCCCTACACTCTCGCCTTTCCCTACCTCGACCCCCAACCCCCATCACCTATCTTTAATAATGAATGTCTCACCTAATCGTTGTTCCAGAATGGTATATCGTGTCCCAGGAGCGAGAGATATATGTATAATAGCCATTCAAGACCAGGTGTATTCCTGGTGTGATGTTGGTGAGGAACCAAGGCAAGTACCGAGAGTAAGGATGGACTAGGGTATAAAATATACATATACATATATATATATATATATTGACTTAGTGAAACGATATGTCGTCTTTAATTGTTTTGTAACATTTAGTTGATATGAATTTATTTTAAATTTTTGATCTGATTGTCCGGATCACATTTAGTTCTTCTCAAAGACATCCCGGTTCAAAAGGTCCCACCATCTCTTTTTAGATTCCTCTTTTATTGGGTTGACTATACAAAGGACTCGTCGTTTTCGAAGCCTTTTGAACCTGTTTACACTATACGTTTAACCTCAAAATACGGTTTTCTCAGGAGACAGTCTCGACTCCTGACAATTATGTACTCTCGGAAAGCTTACGGAAAACCCCGGACACCCTTACTTGCCTTTCTCATATAGAGAAACTTTCTTTCACCCTGGTCCGTCCTTACTCTCGTTACTTACCTCGGTTCCTCATCAACGTCACACCAGGAGCACACCTGGTCTTGAACTGCCACGAACCTCGACCCAAGAAGTCCTCCGTCTCCGAATACACCGAGAAGGTAAATAACCCCGCCGCAACAACCCCCCATGACACGAATACTATCACACCCTCTAGAAATGTAAGTTCTAATTCCCTCGTCTATGAAAGTAAAACGTCTACTCTTTTACTCCGAATTTGTACAATTTACTGAACAGGTTCTAGTGGTTCGATCGTTCACAATCTCCGACCTAAGTATGTTCTAGACAGATTAGTGAATGACCGATAAGAAGTACAAAATAAGAATACCGTGTTAACAATTACTAGAAATACAGCAGATAGATGGTCCAATCAATTCAATCAATTTCAGCGAGTCAGCACAGGCTGAGAAACTCTGGGATCATCGGGTGGTCCGAGGAGGCAGGTACCCTAAGAGGTCCGTTCTTATGACCTCACCCAACGGTAAAGGAAGAGGTCCCCTAGAAGGGCTGGGTCCCTAGCTTGGGTCCAGAGGACGTAATCTCCGTCTGTGAAATTGGAGAATCGGTGGTGCCTTCTCCGATAGATGGTCTAACGTATCACCGTTTCATAGACGAACGGTTACTTCCACTACGTTCTCTACACCCAAACTAGGAACTCAACCCCTCTAGGGGACTTCGTCCTTTCCCGTTGGGTAAGGCCACAAGAACGGACCCTTTAGGGTACCTGTCTCCTCGAGCCACCCGATGTCAGGTGCCTCAACGTTTTTCAGCCTGTACTGGATCACTGACTCGTACTGCGGACTCGTGTGCAGTAGATATGTGTTTCTCTTTATCGCCTTACTCGTAGTCTCTGTGAACATATGTCTCTGAATGACATAGTAAAGGAGTATGACAACTCATAAAGTTTTGATAGGAATCCTGTTACAAACTTTTAATAGGAGTATACACATATACTCCCGTCCTTTTTCATGTTCATGCTTATTCAATAAGGGCATTCCAAGAAAAAAGAAAAAACATTATGTGTACGTGTGTGTGCTTTCTATCATTAAAAACAGGAAAGTAGTAAGTATGTATTAAAAAAAGTCGGGTTTTAAATGATTACAGTTGTCTGGTTCGTACGAGCGATGTGTTTCATGTAAGTCGAATTTAGTATTCGGTATCGAACAAACTACAGACCGCTGAAGAATGATACGAACTTAGAGATTTTAAAATTAAGGACTGACGAATATCCGGAAACCCCAATATTTTTACCGAAGTCATAACTGGAAAATTTCTAAAAGTTCATGAGAAGTTCCTCTAAAAGTCAAATAACTTAATTCTTTTACGTAGACCTTATAAAGAACTATGTGTGAAGTTTCTACTAAATGGGGACTCTTAAAAGTATGAAACTTATGAGAGGAGTGAGCAGGATTTACGATGTCATTATTCCTTATTAAAAGGTTTTCAAACTCTTAATTAGTAAATAATAGTTGATAAGCCAAATTATGATTTAATACTTTAAGAAATTTTTAGGGAGTCTCTTCGTCCTGAGATTCATACTACACCGAAGAAGGTACTTAGATGGACGTGGTAGGGTCACAAGATAAAGACCCATTCATAAAAGAAAAAATGATATTAAGAGTGATATGGGAGATGACAATTGAACCCCTCTTGATTAGTCTCAAAAGAAAGAAAGATTTCTCGAATCTGAAATTGAAAAGTGGTCGAAGTTCAGTATGTGTATGTGTGGTTTTTCTCGAATAGAAGTACACGGGAATTAAAAAAGATGCGGAAAAATAAACGTTTTCGACTGCTCAAAATATTAGTGGCCTTGAGATCGTAATCCGTCTCTTTGAATCACTGTACAACTCCCTTTGCGATGTGACAATTATCGCCAAAACTTTCTTTAGTCCTTTCAATTAGTACACACCTGTGTCCCAATTCTTCGTTACATTGTCTGATAATTCGAATTATATCTATACACTATATTCGTATACGTCTGTCGGTAATCGTATTTAAGTACAATGTCTTCTCGTCGCACCGTACGGTGAACCACCTAAATATTACATATACTCCTCGTGTCACCTCTAGCTATCCTCTTCCTTCACCCAGTCTTGTACGAATATGTCCAGGACCTAGTCCGACTATTTTGGGGACGTTTAATATTGGTGTAGCAAAGACTCGTCACAATAACGGACTTTGAAATAATACGTCAGTACAGTTCACTCCTTACATCGTCTCGGTAGAGGGTCCCAAGGGTCACCCAAACCGACCTCTTTATGGGTGGAGAAAGTCGATCTGGACCGGAGGGAATTACTAGTGTTTGTAATCCAACGACGACTTCTTGAGACTATCTATCCTTGTATCTCATAAATCGATTGAAACTTCTTTTAAAACAGTTTAGACAGGTCCGTCTTAGTGTGGTCAAACGGTAGCCTGTGACCGGTGAAAATTAATAGAGAACTTTTCCTCTAAGGATTTAAGGGAAATTCCTCTTTCGGTTCCGTCCCTTAGAAGTAAGGGACCACCCTAATGTCACTTTCTGTACCAGACTTTAAGACTCCTTCTCTACTCTGTTGCTATAATTGGATAACTGACAACCGACTTGATATCTTCGTCACTTTAGAGAGCTTCAAGTGGTATCAATACATTGGTTCATCAACATGAAGGGGTGAACTAATATACAGTAAGTCAAACCCACTTGCTTTCTTCTCCTCTTTTCCTCTCTCTCTGAGAGAGAATACAATTTTTTTGTGGTCAACAATTCCGACTTACCCGTGTCTCCTTGGACTACACAATGTCAGGTACTCCAGCATTTCCTAGTCTGTGTGGAATCCCTGACTCGTTGTCACGCGACTTGACCTAAAAACTTCGAAAACGACACTACAGTCTACCATTGCACACAACGTAACGAAATTGTATGTTTTATTTACCCCGAAGGGACCATCGAGTCGACGATTTCTTAGACGAACGTTACGTCCTCTGGGACCAAACTAAGGACTCGGTCCTTCTGGGTGACTTCTTACCTGTCCGATGGGTTAGGTCATAAGAACCCGAAGGGACCACCGAGTCTACCATTTCTTAGATGGACGTTACCCCCTCTGGACCCAAACTAGGGGCCCAACCTTTCTAGGGGACTTCCTCACGTAGTGTTGGTGAGGTCATAAGAACGGATCTCTTAGGGGTACCTGTCTTTCCGATCGGCCGATGGTAGGTACCCCAACGTTACTCAGTCTGTGCTGACTCTTAGTTTTACACGTTTGTGTGTGTGTGTGTTAGTTGTAGGTTCTCTGAGACCCCCGTCGGTTGTTGATTTTATCTTATACGATATCTGTCAGTCTAGTGTTGGACCCCTACGGAGAAACGACCCTTATACAAGTGTTCAGTCCTTTCATATTGTATTAATTCCATCAACAAGTTTGTTTTTATTACATAATTCACAGGGAGGTTAATCTCTTGTATTGTTAAGAATTATTGTGTCATTTGATACCGGTATCAACCTCCTCTCAATTTGTCCAATAAAACATCCTGTATCTCTACATTCTATCGTTAAGGACTTCTTACAACTTGGACTAGATTTTGATAAAATAGCAGTAGGGAAAGGGCATCGAACACCCTTAACGTTATCAATTTATTTTTTCTTTTTCGAAATGAAACTACGATAACCTTTAATAACAATATTAAATTAGTTTAAGACGGAACTAGGAAACACCGGGTCGTTAGTTGCCCAATTCAATCTAGTGATGGCACACAAGGGACTGGGACCTTACGAAGTAGTTTACATGAGTAATGACTAACTCGTTCTCTTACTTATCAACACTTAAAGTTGAATTCGCGACTACCCTAACACACACTCGGGATTGCACCAGCTCCATAAATTTAAAACTAAAAACATTACCCGAGACTGTACAAAGTAAAGGAGGCTCCCTTGTGAGCTCTGGAGACTTTCATTTACAACGATTTTTCAGTAGTTCCGTCTTATAATTTTACGGTAGTTTACTTTTAAAGTGATTACGTTAGCCGATCTCGAGGTCCATGACCTCGCTCTTCCCCTCACAGTTTCCAGGGGCAAGAAAATCACTTTGTACTAAACAAGGAGAAGTGACTGACAAAGAGGTTTATTTAATAAATTTCAGAATAAAGAAGAAAGAGGACCCAGAGAATTTCAAGTCGATATGCCTCCACACCGCCCTCGTTGTCATCCTCTTTCTCCACGGGTCAATCTTTAAGTCCTTATACAAGATACCACTCTAGAAGTGGAAACTTTGGACAAAGGAAGTAAGAGATTCTCGACTCGTCCACCGACCAGTCTCCTCTCCCATTCTTAGTAGTCAATAGTAGAATCCCGACTCTGAAGGGGAAGTCTGTATAGGGGGTTAAATTATTGTATCGTCCCAATCCTGACATACTCTAGTAATCTCTTACAAGATATATCACTGCATGTCAAGTCAAGTCAAGTCAGCGAGTCAGTACAGGTTGAGACGCTGGGGTACTTAACGCCGTGCGGTCCGGAGGGACGGGTAGTGGTCGAGGGTCTCAAACGAGTTTGAGTGTAGACTACATGTCTCTTGTAATCTCAAACCCTCTTCTGTGATAATAAAAGGAATTGTTAAAATAGGTTTATAGAAACAGTAAAAAGAATTGTAAATTCAAAATCCATTGAAAATATATAAATACCTAAACACCGTCTCCCTTTAGTTTTAATTTGAGAGAAATAAAGAAAATGTGTCTACTGTCGTTCGTTACTGACAAAAAGACTCTAGTCAGTAAAAAAGATCTAAATTAGTCGTTACAAAAAATTTCCGTACTCACTAGAATTAAGGGATTGGTCCCTAACTTGGGTGTGGGGAACAGGACGTAATCTTCAGGTCTCAAAATTGATGACCTGGTAGTCCCTTCAGGGTCGTTACAAAACGATCATTCGTAACACAATGTGTTACATACACGAATCAGCGAGACGGTGTAGGCTGAAACGTTGGGGCACCTGACATCGGACGGTCCGAGGTGACAGGTACCCTAAGAGGTCCGTTCTTATGACCTCACCCAACGGTACGGGAAGAGGTCCCCTAGAAGGGGTGGGTCCTAACTTGGGTCCAGAGGACGTAACGTCCGTCTAAGAAGTGGTAGACTCGGTGGTCCCTTCGGGATTTGTTTTATGTAGAAAGGAAATAACAAATAAAAGACCATACATATAAATAAAAGTAAGACTCCCTTGATGAATATGACCTATAAAGACCCTATACCTCTTTGCACTTGAAGGGATTTGAAGTAAATACTATCTTCAAAGGGGTTCACATTTCCTAAGATACGTGATTAGAAACCCGATTACAAGGATGGCTTGGGTCTTAAAGGAGTGAAGACGACGACCGACCGTCCTAAACACGGACGGTTGTAAACCAGAAGATAATTGAGCCAAACTGTAGGAGTCATGACAGGTAGATTGGGTATTCCTGTTCATTTAATGAAATAACTCGAATGACACATTTTCTCGTCCAGACGAAACCCCTTATTTTAAAGATGACACATAACCGTTTTATCGTATTAAAATTCACGAGTTTTATTTTTGGTGACCATAGGGGGTTCTGTTCTTAAAACTTAACGAAAAGATAAGAACAACCTTTTACTTCGAAATTGTTACGAACCAAAACGGGGTTTTCTACTACATACAAGAAGCAAAGATTTTTTAGTTACTTCATGTGAACTAAGTGTTACAACACAATTAAAGACGACATGCCGTTTCACTAAGTCAATAAATGGATATATACATATAAGTCAAGTCAAGTCAGTGAGTCAATACAGGTTGAGAAGCGCTGGGGTACCTGTCATCGTGCGGTCCGAAAGGTCAGGTAGTGGTTGAGGGTCTCGAACGAGTTTGAGTACAGGTAGCTTAGTCAGTACGGTAGGTTGGTGGAGTAGGAGACAACCGGGGAAGAGGAGGACGGAAGTTAGAAAGGACCGTAGTCCCAGAAAAGGTTACTCAGTCGACAGTCGACAACCGGTTTCATAACCTCAAAGTCGAAGCCGTAGGCAGGAAGGTGACCTATAAGTCCTGACTAAAGGAAATCCTAACTGAACAAACTATAGGAAGTCAAATTCGTTGAGAGTTCTCAGAAGAGGTTGGGGTATCAAGTTTTCGTAGTTAAGAAACCGTGAGTCGGAAAAAATATCAGGTTGAGAATGTAGGTATGTACTGATGACCCTTTTAGTATCGAAACTGATCTTCCTCGAGTCGTTCCATTACAGACGAAAGATTATACGACAAATCCAACCGGTATCGAAAAGAAAGTTGCTCGTTCGCAGAAAACTAAAGCACCGACGTCAGTGGTAGACGTCACTAAAACCTCGGGTTCTTTTATTTTAGACAGTGACAAAGGTTACAAAGGGGTAGATAAACGGTACTCCACCACCCTGACCTACGGTACTAGAATCAAAAGACTTACAACTCAAAATTGGGTTGAAAAAGTGAGAGGAGAAAGTGAAAGTAGTTCTCCGACAAGTCAAGAAGTGGAAGATGGTATTCCAAGCACAGTAGACACATAGACTCTAATAACTATAAAGAGGGTCTTTAGAACTAAGGTCGAACATGAAGTCGGTCGGACCGTAAAATGTACTACATGATACGCATATTCAATTACTTCGTCCTACTGTTATATATCGGAACTACATGAGGAAAGGACTAAACCTTGGTCAGGTAAAAAGACCAAGATTACGAAGGACTGGACGTATGTCTAGAGAGTTCTCCGCTCATTCCACCAGACCATAAGGGTAGAGAACTTCTTAAAAGATCAAACAACACCAGGTATGTCAGTTTCCGAAACCGTATCAGTTATTTCGTCTTCATCTACAAAAAGACCTTGAGAGATCAAAAAGGATACTAGGTTACCTACAACTGTTAAACCGGAGACCAAAGAGACGGAAAAGATTTATTTCGAACTTGTAGACCTTCAAGAGTCAAGTGAATGAGAACTTTGGAACGAACCTTTTAAAGTTCGCGATGAAACGATCCTTTACTTTACTCACGTTAACACACCATCAAACTTGTAAGAAACCGTAAAGGAGAGAAACACTAACCTTACTTTTGACTGGAAAAGGTCAGGACACCCGGTGACGACTCAAAAGGTTTAAACAACCTTATAACTCACGTCGTGAAAGTGTCGTAGTAGAAAATCCTAAACCTTATCGAGTTGACCTTACGGTAGTGGAGGTGATCGAAACAAGCCTCACTACGAAGGATTCCGGGTGAAGTGAAACCTGAGGTCCTACAGACTGAGATCTACTCACTAGTGTGGTAACACTAATAGACCCAGTAATTCTAGAAAAAACATATCAAGAAGAAACATAAGAATGATAGAGAAGAATTATAGAAACCGAAGACAATCCAGGTATGGTAAAGACAGAAAATAAAACGGGTAGAAACTTCCTATACAAGGGAACCATAGAGATTCAAAGAACTTCTGTATAGATCAGAAAGGGTAAGACAACAAAAGAAGACAAAAAAAAAACGTAACTAGTGACTCCTTCCGAAAGAGTAGAGAGGAACGATAAGAATACATGTATATATGTAACGTGGAAAAAGTAAGACAAAAGGTAATACCAAATAGTGTCCTATAATTTATATCAAGGAACACGATATCTTTTACTAGGACACCAACTAAGTAAGATATATATTGTCAAACGTGGACCATCGGGGTTTGAGGGTAAGGTAGGGAGGGTGGAGACAAGAGGGAACTGTTATTGTTTAGACAAGTGCAGACGTTCAGATAAAGAGAAAGTATATATTAAAGTAAACACAACATACAATCTAAGGTGTATACACTATAGTATAACATACAGAAAGAGACAAACTGAATGAAACGATCCACACTATTAGAGATTCGGGTAGATACAACGACGTTTACCGTAATAAAGTAAGAAAAATACCGACTCATCATTGAGATGTGTACCTGTAGTGGTCTACCAGTTGTGGCTTTAGTCTGACTAATATAAGATACGTCGGTTTCTACCTCTTCGAGATATTTCAGTTGTTTTTGTTCTGGCCCTCGACTGACACGGAGTCTAGTACTTGAGGAATGACGGTTTAAGTCTGAATTTAACTTCTTTCATCTCTTTTAGCGATCTGGTAAGTCCATACTGGATTTAGTTTAGGGAATACTAATATGTCACCTTCACTCTTTATCTAAATTCCCGGATCTAGACTATCTATCTCACGGACTACTTGATACCTTACTCCAAATACTGTAACATGTCCTCTGTCCCTAGTTCTGGTAGGGGTACCTTTTCTTTCCGTTTTTTCGTTTTACCGACAGACCCCTCCCGAATGTCTATCGACACTTTTCTTTTCTTCACTTTTCGTTTCCTCTTTTCCTTTCTATATTCGTAGACTTACGTCTCAAGGTTTCTTATCGTTCTTCTCTATTCTTTCGGAAGAAGTCGNTTATCGTTCTTCTCTATTCTTTCAGAAGAAGTCGTTAGTTACGTTTCTTTATCTCCTTTTCTTGTCTTACCCTTTCTAATCTCTAGAGAAGTTCTTTTAATCTCTATGGTTCCCTTGTAAAGTACGTTTCTACCCGAGCTATTTCCTGTCTTTACCAGACCTGGATTGTCTTCGTCTTCTATAATTCTTCTCCACCGTTCTTATGTGCCTTCTTGACATGTTTTTCCTAGAAGTACTGGGTCTATTAGTACTACTACACTAGTGAGTAGATCTCGGTCTGTAGGACCTTACACTTCAGTTCACCCGGAATCTTTCGTAGTGATACTTGTTTAGATCACCTCCACTACCGTAAGGTCAACTCGACAAAGTTGACTTTCTACTACGACACTTTCACGATGTGAGTTATACGGTCGTTCAAACCTTTTGAGTCGTCACCGGTGTCCTGACCTTTTGCAGTCAAAAGTAAGGTTAAGGCTTCTTTCCGTTACGGTTTCTTACGAGTTTGATGGCGTGTTAAAGTGAGTCGAGTGTGCGATCATTTTATTACGAGTTTTAAGAGGTTCGGTCCGAAGTCGTTATGCACTTGGCACTTGAAGGACTACAAGTTCGAAATAAATCTTTTCCGTCTCCTTGGTCTCTAGTTTAACGGTTGTAGGTAACCTAGTACCTTTTTCCTTCTCTCAAGGTCTTTTTGTGGATAAAGACGAAATAACTGATCCGGTTTCGGAAACTGACACACCGAGTGTTATTTGACACCTTTTAAGAAGTTCTCTACCCTTATGGTCTGGTGGATTGGACGGAGAACTCTTTAGACATACGTCCANTGGGACGAATAAATTGAAGAAACGTCTCATGTAGTACTCTTTGTGACCTGACCTTCTTTGTGTTCGACCTTAGTCCTAACGACCCTCTTTATATTTATTGGACTCTATACGTCTACTGTGGTGGGAATACCGTCTTTCACTTCTCCTCGATTTATCGGAGAACTACTTTCACTTTCTCCTCTGACTTTTTCAACCGGATTTCGAGTTGTAAGTCTTTTGATTCTAGTGCCGTAGACCAGGGTAGTGAAGTTCCCTTTATCTACCTCTTTGTCATCTTTGTCACAGTCTGAAATAAAAAAACCCGAGGTTTTAGTGACGTCTACCACTGACGTGGGTACTTTAATTTTCTGCGAATGAGGAACCTTCTTTTCAATACTGGTTGGATCTATCATATAAGTTTTCGTCTTTGTAATGGTTGATTACAGACAGATCAGTTCCGATACCAAAAAGGACACCAGTACATACCTACACTCTCAACCTGACACTTCTTCCGACTCGCGACTTCTTAACTACGCAAACTTAACACCACAACCTCTTCTGAGAACTCTCAGGGAACCTGACGTTCCTCTAGGTTGGTCAGGTAAGACTTCCTCTAGTCGGGACCCTAAAGAAACCTTCCTGACTACGATTTCGACTTCGAGGTCATGAAACCGGTGGAGTACGCTTCTCAACTGAATAACCTTTTCTGAGACTACGACCCTCTCTAACCCCCGTCCTTCTCTTCCCCTGCTGGGTCCTACTCTACCGACCTACCGTAGTGTTTGAGCTACCTGCACTCAGACTCACTTGAGGCCCTCAACCACTACCTGTCCCTCCGGACCGCACGACGCCAAGTACCCCAACGTTTCTCAGTTTGTGCTGACTCGCTGACTTGACTTGACTCATAGGGTAACGTATATACACAGTTCTTACTACATATAAATACTAATCTTCATGATTGAAATAGATGTCTACTAGACCTAAACAAAGAGTCCAGTAGAAAAAAATCCTGGAACGTGTTCTACGACTTAGAGATTCCAAGTACTGGACGTTTTACCATTGTTATCGTGACTGGAGTAGTCAAACAACATTCTTAACTTACTCTATATATATATATTACGAATCGTGTCACCAACTATGTATCGTTAGGTAAATTACAGTTGAGAATAACCTCAAATAAAGTATTATAGACTTCTCTTCTACAGTATTGTTTTTGAAATAGTAAAGATCCTTCAAGATGAATTTTAAGGTTTATTTCTGGAGTTGTTTTAAAAACTCGGAAGTGTTCTCTTTTCTTTTATCAAATACCCCTTTAGAAGTCTGTACTCATTAGGTAAGAGTTACTGAAGTCTACATGGTACTTCTTCCGTCTAATTAAATGTTCCGTACCACTATTAAAACTCTACTGTATAACGGTTTCACCAATCCATCGGGTTCAGACACTATTATCCAGAGGACTATACGTCGAACATGACACAAAAGTCTATTCTCCTGAAATAAAACTCTATTGACGAGTCTGTTGATTTCTTATGTTTACTGATCAGAATTTGTTATCGGTTCGTTTTTCGTAGGAAATTTTATATAAATAAAATAAAAATTAAATGGGTTAACAAAATGTCATAAAATTACCAAAGACGGTATTTAGTTATACTTAGTCGGTACCCATCTGTATACGGGGGAGGGAGAACTTGGGGGGAGGGTGGAGGGAAGGGCAACGTAGAGAGATCCAACAGTGTCTCGGGAACAAAACCCAAGGGACCCAGTATGTCGTTTAAGGGTGGCTGACAGATAAAATGAATACCGTTGTATATATAAAGTTACAATGAGAGAGTTTAGTAAGGTAGGAGAGGAAGGGGATGACACGGGGTTTCAGATAGGACATACATATATAGAGGAACCGACCGGACGTTTACCCTAGTAGTCATGGTAGAAAGATCTAAGGTATGTATACGTAATTATACGTTATAAACAGAAAGAGAAAGACTGAATGAAGTGAGACATATTATCCGAGATCCGAGTAGATAGAGTAATCTTCACTGACTTTACGTAAGGAAAAATCGACTCGTTATAAGGTAACACATATACGTGGTGTTGAAGAAATAGGTAAGTAGGCAGTCACCTATAGGTCTAACAAGGGTGCAGGATGGATAACATTTCTCACGATGTCACTTGTGACCCAATGTACACAGAAAAAGTTAATATTAAAGGAGTCCTATATACGGGTCCTCACCCTAACGAACCAGTATACCATTAACATAAGAATCAAAAAATTCTTAGAGGCATGACAAGAGGTATCACTGATATAGTTAAACGTAAGGGTGGTTGTCACGTTCTCCCAAAGGAAAAGATGTGTGAGACAGGAAACTCTTTTAAGAGATTTTTGAAGTCAGACTTCATTAATTACTTTGTGCGATACCAAAGTTCTTAGAAACCCTTTAGAATTCTGATAATACTATGTCTTAGGTATGTGAACGGTGAAATTTTTCCCGAAATTGGATAAATGTATAGTAATTCTAAAAATTTCTTTTGGTGAATAAATTAATATAGACCAGTTTATTACTACAATCAATCTGTCGTAAAGTTACTCATGAATAACTTATGGATAGTACAAGTTTGTTACAACGCAATAACTTCGAGTCCTTCTGAAAATGAAACACACAAAATAACACACATGGGTTCTCATCAAACACTTTGAAGGAAATATTACTGGAGAGTCCGGGTGTGAAGTTATTGAGTCAGTAACAGAGTATTACTCCTACACAAGGTACATATTTAGTCGAATCTTCGTGAATCGTCCATGTAAACGAACGTGCGCACGAGTCAGTACTGACTGACAAACGTTGGGGTGGTACCTGACATCGGGGGGTCCGAGGAGACAGAGACCCTAATAAGTTTACTCTCATGACTTCACCCAAAGGTGAAGGAGAAGTTCCCCTGGAAGGACTGGGTCCCTAGTTTGGGTACAGGGGACGTTACCGTCCGTCTAAGAAATGGTGACTCGGTGGACCCTTCGGGGAAATCCCCGGACATAGTGAGTCAATTAACGGTCTTTGGTACTATTAAAATTTTATAAATGAACTTAAAACACCATTAGGTAGATAGTTTAGAAAGGATTTACCAAAATTCTCTCGTAGAAGTAAAAAGATGAATCTAAGTTTTACCTTTTCTATTCTTTCTTCGCTCTCTCGTCCGTGTCTAAAAGGTCTCGAAGACCATAGATCAGTTTTGGCATTTTATGACTTACGCCAGGGTAATCAGTCGATGACTCACAAGAACTCCCAAGTAATGTACTCCATAGGACATTCTTTTCCTTAGAGATTGAATTAATGAAAATTTCTCAGCCTTACGAAGAGTCCAGTTCTGAACTACCTTTGGACTGACAACCATAATGGTATAGATTTCCATTAGACAGTAACTCCTACGACCAACGAGACTTTTGGTTCCCTTTTTCGTGCAATCTCTTCGTTAGAAACCAACACCGGTGATTCGTCATGACTTCTCTCCCGTGAGTCCGAGAGCTTTTACACAGGTGTGTCTTCGTGGTCACTTAGTTTAACACACTGTGGTCGGTAATACTAGTTTATCGATTGGGGAGAACAAGAGCAGGGTACTAGAGGCAGGCCCGTTATTGGGAGACTTATTTCGAAGGACACATTTTAACAGGTGAGTCTCTCTGATAAAAGTAAGATGAACTATCAATAATCAGAAGGACCCTTAAATACTTAACCGAAGGACCAAAATAGGTAGTCAGAAAATACGTAAACAAATGGTATTGTGTCATGGGACCTCAGGTCAGTCGGGACTCGTACAATTCTTTTACCTTAACAGCACTGATAGTTCGACTATTTATCTGAAACTTGACCCATCGGTATAATCGTATGTCATTGACTAACACTGGATTGGTGACAGAGACACTCGGTTCTTTACCTCACTTAAGAGACTATATGACGTAAACATAATATATTATCGTCGTAACTGTTTGTCGTGACTTGTCGTTGCAGGTAATCAATAATTAAAGTTAATCATATATTACCTATTTGAAACTGGAATTATCAACATAATAATGACAATAATAATGAATTGTACTCCTCCCTCTCAAACCCATCATACACATAGATAGATGGAGAGAGATATAGATATAGATATATAAATATATATATATCTCTCTATATCTGTCTCTCTGTGTCTCTCTCTTTCTCTCTCTAAACACCGTACCTTAATTTATTGGACTCTTAAGTCAAACAACAGGAATATAAGACCAAGAATGATTATTGATTTCCTTTTACAAATGTCTTGTCACAAAACTTTTTCTCGTAGAGTCTATCTATATCCTGTTTAATTTAAAGAAGAGACACTCCCATCAAAAAGAACAACCTAAACCGTCTAATAAAAAGAACGTTAAAATACTATTGTCTGAGAAGTGGAGGTTCTATTTTAAAGGTCCTTTTCGAACTTGCTTACTTTTTTTTAGAAATCGAACACTCTTCAGTATATAAGACACTGTACCTATAAAAAGACGTGACTAACAGATATCGATAAATCTTAGAGTAGTCTAAAGAACCCCGTTTTCTTTCATGTCACTCATTCTCCGTAAACAAACTAATTTATAGTTTTACATATCCGTAGATTATATGAAAAGACCGATCCTTCTTCATATCAGGACTCAGTCGCTACCAACCCATTTACTTTAACGACTTCTCTTTTTAGAAAGACTTATCGTCCTTTATCTTTGTCATATCTTCGTCCACTTGAAGTCATCAAGTGTCCCAACCAAATCTATTAGGGAAGGTTCATGGTTAAGAATAGACTTAACGAAGTTAATCTCCAGACCACGTCCTTCAAACGTACCAAAAGACATAAAAGAATAGGACTCCTTTTTTATGGTCTCGTCGTAAAAGACAATATAGGATCATAAAGGTTAAAAACACTTGGGTCGGTATATCTTAAGGTGTCTAGTTGAAGGAAAATTCTTCGTAAATACATTCTAAGAATAAGTGTGGCTCGAGGCAACCCCTGAATTTTCATAGACTTTACTTTAGTCGAAAGGAAACATGGTTGATTGTAATAAGTATTTACGTGTAACCGGGGGGAAAGGTTATCTGTTGTTATAAATTGGAAGATAATTTTTAAAATTTCCTGAACTATTTAAGATGTCATGCAAACGAAAATTTTGTATAATGACTAAAAAAAAAGATAAAATTACTTGTGAATTAATAATGTCAAATGAAAGCGCATCAAGCACACAACACGAAGGTAGTAACCAGATCTATTTAATATTCAGGTTTCGATTTCCATATACGGTTTTATTTTAGTCAGTGAAAGTGTTTACCGTTTATAAGAAATTAAAGTACTTTATACTTTTGTAGTTGTGAATTACTGTACCTATAAAAATATATAGTGTCCTAAACTAGTCAGATTACGATGAAAGACAAAGAGTCAAGTCAAGTCAGAGAGTCAGCACAGGCTGAGAAACACTAGGGTACTTAACGTCGTGCGGTCCGGAGGGACAGGTAGTGGTTGAGGACCTCAAGTGGGTTTGAGTCTAGGTATCTCAGCCACTACGGTAGGTCGGTAGAGTAGGAGACAGCAGGGGAAGAGGAGGACGGGGGTTAGGGAGGGTCGTAGTCTCAGAAAAGGTTACTCAGTTGAGAAGTGTATTCCACCGGTTTCATGACCTCAAAGTCGAAATCGTAGTCAGGAAGGTTTCTTGTGGGTCCTGACTAGAGGAAATCTTACCTGACCAACCTAGAGGAACGTCAGGTTCCCTGAGAGTTCTCAGAAGAGGTTGTGGTGTCAAGTTTACGTAGTTAAGAAGTCACGAGTCGAAAGAAGTGTCAGGTTGAGAGTGTAGGTATGTACTGGTGACCTTTTTGGTATCGGAACTGATCTGCCGTTTCATTACAGAGACGAAAAGTTATACGATAGATCCAACGAGTATTTAAAGGAAGGTTCCTCATTCGCCGAAAATTAAAGTACCGACGTTAGTGCTAGACGTCACTAAAACCTCGGGGGGTTTTATTTTAGACCGTGACAAAGGTGACAAAGGGGTAGATAGACGGTACTTCACTACCCTGGTCTACGGTACTAGAAGCAAAAGACTTACAACTCGAAATTCGGTTGCAAAGTGAGAGGAGAAAAGACAAAGACCGTAACATAATAATAGAGGAAGGACCCAAACCAAGGACCCAGTCCTTCCAGGGTACCTCCTCCCACACCGATGTGTGAGGTCATAAGAACGGACCTCTTAGGGGTACCTGTCTCCTCGGACCCCCCGATGTCAGGTATCCCAGCGTTCCGCGGCCTGTACTGACTTCGCTGAATCGTGTACGAGACGAAATTAGAGTAACCCCAGGAGAGGGTTTTTATTTCTCGTTAAACGAAGAAAATTTTTTATTAATTAAATTACATTGTCCAAAAACAAAAAAAAAAGTACCTTTCCGTAAAATAAAATTTATGTCTTCACAGATATACAGTAGTGAAAGACCCTATTGGATTAATATAGATTGATAAAGTCGGAATCATCATCGACATGAACCAAATTAAAAGAAATAAAACATCTTTAAAAGATTTCTGTCCAAAGTATTTCATATTAGAAGAATGTCGTTCTAAGTACGAAAATTCCGGATGTCAAGGTATCTTCAAGTATTTGAAACTTATTACATATACCAGTACATTGGTAACTTTGTTAGTTCCAACAAAAGAAAAAGGCTAATAATAGTAAAAACAACTCCATATCAACTGTATATTACAATATTATTAAAGTCCACTTGTTGTGTTACTTAGTGTTAAACGTACACGACTTTTTACTGGTGACACTATTCAGATCTGTTGTAGACGGTGATATGTTTCAGTGACTGTAAAAAAAGAGTATTATTCTTGAAACTTCTAGAGGAAAGAATGAATCGTTGAAAGTTTATATACCATGTCAGAATAATTGATATGAACGGTTGTGATGTAGGGGTACTGAATAAATAATATATTGATTTTAAAATATGAAAAACTGAAGAAAGTGGATAAGGTGGGTCGGAGGTGGGGACGGAGACCGTTGGTGACTAACCGAACAAGAGACATATATTCGTACTGAAAAAAGAAAACTAAACATTCTAAGGTGTACATTCACTGTAGTATACAACAGAAAGAGACACTATATAAAGTAAATTGGTTAATAGGATTTCTTTTTATAACACTGTCTACTACCCTGAAGTAAGAAAAAATGTCAACTTATTGTAAGGAAATATATATACATATATATATAGACATATATGTATATACACACAATTACAAAAACAAAAGAAGTCGATTTATCGGTCTTCAATAATAGGACCTAATATACCATCACAACGTCCTTCTCCCTGGGGAAGGTCCCGGCCTTTGACCCGAGGACAGATTGCCATCCTTTACTTAACAGGGTTCTCTGTGTACACGACTGTTTCGTTCTCTAAAATAACCCTTTCCCGTGGGCTCATCTCTCGTCATCCCATTCCTTTGGGTCCTCTTGACGAGACGACGCACCGAGTGTCAGAGTCCAAAATACCACTACCTAATCAAAGGCCCACCAGAAACCGGTTAGTAAGATTAAGTCTCAACCTGTGTTGACTCGTTGAAGTGAAAGTGAAAAAGGAAAGTACGTAACCTCTTCCTTTACCGTTGGGTGAGGTGAACGGACCTCTTAGGGTTCCAACCCCCTCGGACCACCCGACGGCAGAGACCCCAACGAGTCTCAGCCTGTACTGACTTCGCTGAATCGTCGTCGGACCACCGCGTACGTAGCGAGTCGGTTCTACCTACGATCGATCGTTCTCCCTAAGGCCCTTCACCTGCCTGTGTGCCACAGAGGAAATCTGGAAAGGGTTTGAGAAGGCCAACCACCACTGAATAATTAAGGCATAAGGAATAGTCCTAGAGGACCGTATTTTGTTGAGTACGTTTACCAATGATACCACGGACCGGTCCCACCCGCCAAAGTTAGTCACACGAAGAGGATTGTCATTAAATTAAAAAAATAAAAAATTCCTTGAAAGTGTGATAAAGGTATGACTGACATGGTTAAGTGTAAGGATGATTGAGAACATGTGTTCTTAAGGGAAAAGAGGTGTAGTAGTGGTTGTGAATAAGAGAGAGTATAAAAACTATTATTGGAAGATTGTCCACACTTCACTATCGTGTAACACCAAAACTAAATGTAAAGGGACTACTAATAACTACCACTCGACAAAATTACATGTACAGTCAGTAGAAATGGAGAAGAAACCTTTTTTATAGATAAGTATAGGTAACAGTTAAAACACACACACACATTATTTCAAAATAATTTCATATTTTCTCTATTTCTTTCGAAGACTGTATCTGTAGTCTTTCCCCATCTTTCTCAAGGTCGAACGATCACAATCGTTACCTCAATATATGAGAGGTCACTTAGGTTTCTTACAGACCTCCAACATTTTTTAATAATTTACTTCAACGAGTCAGCACAGGTTGAGAAACGTTGGGGTACCTGACGTCGGATGGTCCGAGGAGACAGGCACCCTAAAAGGTCCGTTATCATGACCTCACCTAACGGTAAAGGAAAAGGTTCCTAGAAGGAAGGAACCTTCCTAGAAGGGCTGGGTCCCTAGTTTGGGCCCAGAGGGAGTAACATCTATCTGCGAAATGGGAGACTCGGTGGTCCCTTCAGGTCCCTCCAACATTTCTGGAGGGGTTTTGATGAGGGTATTAAATGAAAAATTCTATTGTCCTAATCGGTCTTACAAATGAGGTCTCTGACAGGAGTCCGTCCTATGTATTAGGATTCCTTACATCTCCCTTTTTTTCCAAACAGGAAAGAAGGAGGAACTCTTAAGGTCTGGGGAGAGAGGAACCCCTGGGGATCTGAAGAATAGTTGGACGGATCCTTTACTGAGAGAGTAAGGGGGGAAAAGAAAATCCTCTTAATACAACGGTTCCCTTTCCCCGAAACAAAAGTAAGGTACTGATGAAGGACGACAAATCCCCACACCAGGGATTTAACAACTCCGTTGTATAAGAGTAACAGTTAAAAAATTTAGTCTAAAAAAAAGGATCACTCGACATACTCAAGGAAACATATAAAACTATAATTGGAACTTACTCTAGACACTAAACGTCTATATAAGAGGGTAATTAATCCAACGGAAAAGTAAAATAACTACCAAAGGAAGTTATCAAAGGAAGTTACACGTCTTCGAGAACTCAAACTACTTAGAACGAAGAAATAAAAATGAAAATGATGGAAACGAAACCACAGTCTAGATTTTTTTAGTAATGGTCCTACCTACAGTCAGTCAAATGACGGACATAAGAAAAACATCAAGTCAAGTCAAGTCGAGTCAAGTCAACGAGTCAGCACAGGTTGAGAAACGCTGGGGTACTTACCATCGTGCGATCCGAAGGGACAGGTAGTGGTTGAGGACCTAAAATGAGTTTGAGTACATAAGAAAAAATCCTCTGAATATTAAGAATGTAATTTTAGAAATTATGTAAACTCATTTAAAAATACCCCATGTTCTATCACCAGTTTATAGTAGTGTACACCGACAGGTCAAAAAGTTGTGGTATATAGTTTCTCTAACAAGAAAAGAGTAACATATAAAAACCCACGAAACAGTATTTAATTAACTGGTAAACACGAAGAAAGACCGGAGTGATAAGACAGGATAACTAGATACACAGATGAAAATACGGTTATACTACACAAAATTAATTATATTAAACTTTAGTCCCTCGTACAACGGAGGTCAAAACAAGAAGAAAGAGTTGTGACGAAACCAATGAGTCCTAGAAAACACCAAGGTATGTAAATTCTAACGAATATTCCAAAAAAAGATAATTTTTTACGGTAACCTTAAAACTATCCCTAACGTAAACTATGCATATAACAAAACTCATCATCCCTATCAAATCGTTATAATTCAGAAGGTCAGATACTCGTCTCTTACAGATAAACACAACTAAATAAAGTAGTTACAGTATCAAAAGTCACATGTGTTAAAAGGGAAGGAACTAATTTAATTAAGGACTGGTAATATAACAAAAACTACGTCTTTAAACACTGATCCTTATACCAAATATGAAGGTAGATTGACTCATAACTTACATGTGAACTTTTATTAGAAATAGGACAATAACCCCCACACCCACAAGATATTTACAGTCCTATTCCTCTAGGTGGTGGGATTTCCTCTAGTCAGGACCCACAAGTGACCTTCCTGACTACGACTTCGACTTTGAAGTTATGAAACCGGTGCATTACACTTCTCGACTGAGTAAACTTTTCTGGGACAACGACCCTTTCTAACTTCCGTCCTCCTCTTCCCTTGTTGTCTCCTACTCTATCGACCTACCGTAGTGACTGAGTTACCTGTACCCAAACCCACCTGAGGCCGTCAACTACTACCTGTCCCTCCGGGCCACACGACGTCAAGTACCCCAACGTTTCTCAGCCTGTACTGACTCGCTGACTTGACTTGACTTGACTTCTACCGACACCACAAATGGTATAGAAGAGGAGAAGATGTGTGAATTCCTAAAAGAATGGCGAACAAGACAGTTAATGACACGTTCCACAGATAAATGGATTGGCATACACTTCTAAAAGGACAAAGAGAAAGATAAAATAAGTAAAGGTGAAGTATATAAAACTTCAAGAAAATAATTCACAGATTCCTTAATAATTATGAAAATGTTGTAGAAAAATACTCAACTGGTGAAGTAGTAATACACTTTAGACAGAAATAGAGAGTTATAAAGAAGGAAGTTTCAGATGTAAGAGACGAGAATTTTTTTCTATAAAAAGAAACCTAATCACAAACGTACCACATTGAGAAAAGTAGTAGAATGAAAATTGGTTAGATATATATTAATCATTTCACCCATAAACATTTGATGTATATAAAATCATGATATAAATATATGTAATACTGTCTACGAAATTACTTCAATAACGATATCACAAAATACAGACATATATAAATAAATACAACTGTATATCAACTACATTTACCGTTGGGTGAGGTCATGAGAACGGACCTCTTAGGGTACCTCCCTCCTCGGACCATCCGATGTCAGGTACCCCAGCGTTTCTCAGCCTGTGCTGTCTCGTTGAAGGGTAGTGTTTTATAATATATTTAACGTCTACATGTTGTATCACTGAGTGTTAAAAATTTACAATATGAGGTAAACGTCAATATTTTATGACCGATACAAAGGAACACATGTAGGAACATCGAACAAATAAAATATGTATTCGTTTAGAAAAACGGGACAGAACGGGGAGGGGAAAATAGAGAGGGACGACAATTGACGATCAACCAAGAGGTGTAGACACTAACAGAGGAAAGACAATATAAGTAACCAAACAACATAAAAAATCTAAGGTGTATAATCACTTGTACACCTTTCCACGCTAACAAATCAGGGACTCAGGACACACTGAGAAACGTTGAGGTACTCGACGTCGAGTGGCCCAAAGGGACAGAAAGTGATAGAGGGTCTCAAATGGGTTTGAGTACAAGAAACTCAGTCACTACCGTAGGTTCGTAGAATAGGACACAACGGGGAAAGAGGAGGACGAGAGTTAGAAAGGGTCTTAGTCCCAGAAAGGGTCACTCAGTCGAGAATGTAGTCCACCGGTCTCATAATCTCGAAGTCGTAGTCGTAATCAGGAAACTTACTTATAAGTCCCAACTGACGGAAAAATTTCACTGACCAAACTAGAGGAAAGACAAGTTTTCTGAGAGTTTTCAGAAGAGGTCGGGGTGTGAAACTTTCGTAGTTGAGGAGTCACGAGTTGGACGAAGTATCAGGTCCAGACATGCATTGGTGACCTTTTTGGTACTGAGACTGATACGTCTAGAAAAAACCGTTTCACTGCAGAGTCCAAAAACTATACGATGGATCCAAACAGTATCGAAAGAAAGGATTCTGAAGGACACGTTTCTATCACAAACAAAAAGAGACAGACTAAATAAAGTGAAAAAGTGGATCGTATTATGGTAGGTTCAGGTAGGTACAACATTCACCGTTTTAAAGTAAGAAGAAGAAAACCCCCCGGCTCATATATACGGTACAGATATGTTAAATAGATGACATATATATGGTGAAGAAATAAGTAAATAGTCAACTATCTGTGAATCCGATGAAGGTATAGAACCCGTGACATTTATCACGAAGAAGCTTATAGTCCTGTGTACATAAAAAAGTTTAATTACAAAGATAAAAAGACTACATGTAGGTTCTGACCTCAATAACCTAGTACGCCACGAAAAGAAAAATGAAAAAAAAAAAACGTTTGAATGGTATGACAAAGGGCACCACCGTCGTGGGGAACGACAACGACGACGATTCAGCGAAGTCAGCACAGGCTGAGACACGCTTGGGTATCTGCCGTCGGGTGCTCCGAAGTGTCAGGGACCCTAAGAGGTCCGTTCTTGTGACCTCACCCAACGGTAAAGGAAGAGGTCCCCTTGAAGGACTGGGTCCTTAACTTGAGTCCAGAGGGAGTAACGTCCGTCTACGAAATGGTTGACTCGATACGTTCTTATAAACGTTGTTTATTACTACGATCAGTGTCAATAAATAACGTTTATAACAAGGAATCAAAACCGAACAAGGTATAGAGAAAAAAAAAAAAAGTAAAACGAAGTCGAAATCAAAAAAATCAAACAGAAAATTTTTTAATTACAAAATATAAAAATATATTACACTTCAAAGAAATACCAATCACGTAAAAATACAACAACTTTCCGAGAAAGGAATGGGGTTACATTTTTTTTTATACAAAAGAAGATAACAGAAGGTCTTAAAAAATTTAAAACTGAAAAACGTAAGTTTGAAAATTATGAGAACCTAGATGTAAAAATTTAAAGTCAAATTTTTACCGTAGTCTATAAAAAAGGGTAGTAAATACCGAGTACGATCCTAGAACACAAGTCAAGTCAAGTCAAGCCAGCGAGTCAGCACAGACCGAGAAACGCTGGGGTACTTGGCGTCGTGCGGTCCGGAGGGACAGATAGTGGTAGAGAGCCTCAAGTGAGTCTGAGTGCAGGTAGCTCAGTCACTACGGTAGGTCGGTAGAGTAGGAGACAGCAGGGGACGAGGAGGAAGGGGGTTAGGGAGGGTCGTAGTCTCAGTTGAGAAGTGTACTCCACCGGTTTCATGATCTCAAAGTCGAAATCGTAGTCAGGAAGGTTTCTTGTGGGTCCTGACTAGAGGAAGTCTTACCTGACCAACCTAGAGGAACGTCAAGTTCCCTGAGAGTTCTCAGAAGAGGTTGTGGTGTCAAGTTTTCGTATTTAAGAAGCCCTGAGTCGGAAGAAGTGTTAGGTTGAGAGTGTTGGCATGTACTGGTGTCCTTTTTGGTATCGGAACTGATCTGCCTGGAAACAACCGTTTCATTACAGAGACGAAAACTTACACGATAGATCCAACCAGTATTGAAAAGAAGGTTCCCCATTCACAAAAAATTAAAGTACCGACGTCAGTGGTAGACGTCACCAAAACCTCGGGGGGTTTTATTTTAGACTGTGACAAAGGTGACAAAGGGGTAGATAAAGGGTACTTCACTACCCTGGTCTACGGTACTAGAAACAGAAGACTTACAACTCGAAATCCGGTTGGAAAAGTGAGAGGAGAAAGTGAAAGTAGTTCTCCGATAAATCAAAGAGAAGTGAAAGACGGTATTCCCACCGCAGTAGACGTATAGACTCCAATAACTACAAAGAGGGTCGTTAGAGCTAAGGTTCTAGAACGCAAGTTATCAGAATAAATACATGACACACACCCACGAGTCAACGAGTCAGTACAGGTTGAGAAACTCTGGGGCACCTGACGTCGGGTGGCCCGAGAAGAAAGGTACCTTAAAAGGTCCGTTCTTGTGACCTCACCAAACCGTGAAGGATGACGCACGACATCTATACGTTTTAAGTGAAACGATAAATAGTTTCAAGGTAATACGTACTCAGGCAACAGGAATCGTATTCGACACCAGGTTTATATAGACCAGGTCATAAGGACATTCAAGAATAGACAATAAAATCAATAAAGGACATAATAATAAAAATTATAGTCATAAGTGAAATAACATTACAAAATACAAACTGAACTCTAAACAAATTTAAAACAGTATATAGAATATATATAAGGACAAAGAGGAAAGAGGGGTTTAGAAATACCTTATTGAATACAAAAAGGACCGTATGTAGAAAATCCTATAAAAATCTTTATCAAACGACAACCTTTTGAGAATAAAATAGAGTGTTACGAACACAAAATGGAAACGGGAACTTTTTGTGAACACAACTCAGGCCTCCAAAGGCTACTGGTTTGAAAAAGAGGAGTCAGGAAAGGAAATCTTTAACGTTAATTTGAATGTACAAGAAAAAGATCAGAAGATCAGAAAGATCAAAATTAAAAGGGTAGTATTAAAGTATAGGAATCATAGACTCGACATAAAACTCAAATAAAAAGTAGAAGTAGAGAGACAAGTAATTAATGAAATAAATTACGGTTAATAAGGAAAACAAAATAGACATAAAAACTAAAAATTGTTAATATAAAAGTAAAGGTTATCAAGAAGAACTCTCGATAAGTCAAAAAGGACTGACAAACCTAATAGAAAATCTATAAAAAACAAAAAAGGTTATTTTAGGATAATAAAATTTTAATAAAATGTGTAAAATTTCAGACGTAACTATTAAGTTTCTTTCAAACGTCAGAAACACCTTTGAATGAGACAACAAGTAAATTAAGACAATAATTTTTATTATAAATTATTAACAGTGTTTGTCATTAAAGAAACACATAAATCACTAAAAGAACAAAAATAATAAAGGAGAATAAAATGACTTAAATTAGTTACCCATAAAGATCCCATGATCAAACTTCTCTAAATGAGAAAAGAGATATCTCTTAACCATTTAAAAGGAGACAATCTATGTGACAATGATAATTTTTCCTTAGTGAAATTAAACAACCGGAACCCCAAAAGACTTCGAATCGCTATCATTTTGTATCGTGAATGGAAAAAGTCCGAACGTTTTAGTCCGAAACCAATATGATTATGTAAAAGTTTTCTATGTTAAAATAAAGATGGACTTCGTTCTAGAGTCTTAAAAATGACCGTCAAATTGAGATAATTTACAGGAAAGAGACATATATTCAGAACTGAGTTTAGGAGGTGAAACACACCCAGGTACCAAATCAGAAAGAAAAAGAAAACTCATAGGTAATTTATCATTTGAGACGAAGGGGCCATAACGAGTAAGTTGTCTTATAGTAGAAGAGGGCCCAATGTAAACGGTTGTACATACAAAAGTCGAATGAGAAATCAAGAAGCTGAAAAGAACAGTGAAGTCTTTACGTAAAATTTAATACAGTTTTAGAGTAGTAGAAACATAAAACGTCACCACTAGTCCGGGTGAAATGGTACAAAGTCCTCTATATCCATGAAACTGAAAAAGTAAGTAAGTTTTGACAAAAAGTACTCGAGTGTGAAAAACAAGCAGAGACTAATTTCCAATCTTTATTCGACCCGTATTTCCATTAGATACAAAGATGAGAGGACTTCGAACCTAAGATCACCTCGTTCCCTCTGTTTGAAACACACACAAAATTCATCACAAATTACAATACTTGTGTAAAATTCTTTACCTTAATTCTATACTGTAACTACTATCGCTACATATGCACATATACGTAAGTCACCCCTCCCCATATAAATTCCTATCGTCAGTTGTTTCACAAGAACTTCTTCTATTGTAAATCAGTCTCTGGACCTATTTCACTTCTTTCTCGGTACACTTTTTAGACACTTTGTTAATTTTTGTTTGTTTGACATGTTGTCGTTCACTTTTGCGGACCTCTAGAGTACCTCCCCTATCCGACCTTACAAGGTCACGTCGACCTCGTTTCCCTTGCTCTCACTAATACTGTCGTCTTCCTTTCGAAAAACTGGTACCTTCATCAAACTGAATAAGACGAGTACTGACTTCAAAACGTGTTCAACCACTATCATATACTTAAAACAGAGTATTTTTTAATTAGGGTGGACGACTCAACTCTAATCAACCCCTGGTCAATCCACCCAAAACTTTATTAAGTCTGTTTTTTATTACTGTCGATTCTGTTCCTGTCACATCACCTCCATCCTTCATCACCACCAAGAACAAGTTAGCGAGTCGACACAGACTGAGAAACGTTGGGATACCGGACGTCGTGCGGTCCAGAGGGACAGGTAGTGGTTTGGGGTCTCGAACGAGTTTGAGTACAGGTAACTCAGTCACTACAGTAGGTTGGTAGAGTAGGAGACAGCAGGGGAAGAGGACGGGAGTTAGAAAGGGTCGTAGTCCTAGAAAAAGTTACTCAGCCAAGAACTGTAGTCCATCAGTTTCATAACCTTGAAGTCGAAGTCGTAGTCAGGAAGGTTACTTGTAAGTCCCAACTAAAGGAAGTCCTGACTGACCAAACAATAGGAACGTCAGGTTCCCTTCGTCACCATCTCTAAACCTTAAAGAACTTTGATCTAGAAGGTCCTAAAAAAACCATTAATCTATACCCACACTTTCTTTGTTTCTCGGTCACTACTGAGGACCAAAATTCATTTAAAAAAATAAATGTCCTGGTAAAGGACTTCCATGTGTCGTAGGAGTCCAGTCATCTTTCCTGCTGTAAACAAAAACTGAAAATTCACACTTTACGAATAAACTACAGGTTGTTTTCCAACTTTGACCGTCACCCTATCAACTCAATCTTTAGAGTCCCGGTAACCTTAGTCGTATAAAAGTCACACAAACCACCACGACCACATAGGTCTCCTATAAATCTTCCTAAGTATCGACATTATTTTCATTTTCATGAACCTTTAGATATTTACTATACGTTGATCACCAAAGTCTTGACATTTGAACTGTAAAAAAAAACGAATAGTTTAAATATTGTTTTTTTCAGTCACGTCGACTTCGATTTCTTATATTTTTTATAGGGTATTGTTGGACACTCTTACATCAAAGGACTTTATATAAATTTATAAATGTATAGATTTCGAAATTTTCGTACGTGCCGATCTCTGTATGAATAAAATACATACCCATCAATGGGTTCTTTTGTTAATACTTATACGTGTTTATAAATTAACGTCCGATTCATACTTTTCGTAAAAGTGTCGTTCTGTGTCTTCAACTTTTATTCTAAAATTCACCTTATGATATGCTAGTACTTTGACTATGGTATCTAAGGTTATAAAGGTCAAGAGTTTATGGTCCGTACACCTTACTAGTGTAAAGAACGAAGGAACTATGAATCTATCTGGACACAATAATCAGACTGAAGTGAAAGTGAAAAGTGAAAGTACGTAACCTCTTCCTTTACCGTTGGGTGAGGTCAGAAGAACGAACCTCTTAGGGTTCCTACCCCCTCGGACCACCCGACGACAGATACCCCAACGTGTCTCAGTCTGTGCTGACTTCGCTGAATCGTCGTCTGTGAACAATTCCGGACTCCATATAAAGTAAAGACCTCATCTCTTAAATTAGCTTTACCTTCTGACCCCACGAGACAAAAGATAGACCATGTCGGATTTCCGAAACTTTCTAATGTTACTCTAAAGACAAAGCCATACTAGTTCGTCGTACTGGTCTTGACTTCAAACCAACAATATATAAAAAATATAAAACTAAGACCAACGAAATTAAATCGAATCAAATCAACTATGTGCATAATTAAATATACATTTCATAAATGTTGTGTAACAATGTAACTTCTTGTACAATCCTTTTATTTCATGTGGGTGGTACTAGGACAAAGACACGTACACACACAGTGACACACACACTCTCTTAACTTTCATAATTTTCACCGACAGCGACTTATCCATTTTAACACTAAAGAAAGAAAAAACACGAACGTACATGATAAAGTTCTTAGAAAAGATATCACTCGTACTTGTTCATGTGAGGAACCTGTTCAAGTACGTGTCTAGTATCATTTTCATTGACTATAACCAGTAAATAACCTGTAGACCGAGTACTGCAAAGAAATACAATGTTCGGGTACGTTCTCAAAAACCATTTTACTTACCATATTTATTAGGAAATAGAACCCTTATATACACTGTGTAAAAAGAAGAGAGACGAGTCATATATAGTATCAGTGTCTATGACATAAAATTTTTTTAGTAGTTTGTATTTAAGGAAAGTGGGTGGTTGAAGTCGACTTAATGGAGGACAAAGGTAGTCCCTGTCGTATATTTATCTATGAACTCATCACCGGTACTCCTGACTAACATCGCCTTGTTTGACAGGGGTTCGTCTTCGGATTAGAACCACCTCAACAACTGTGGAAACCACTTGAAATTTACTTAGCAAACCAGATAAAAACACGAGTAGTTAGAAGAATCTTTTTACCCTGTGTATTGGTTTCGGACTGAGTCAATGGTTCGAACTCGTTCTCTTCGTCGAATACATGGTAATCGTTTATGTCACTTATTGTTTGAGCTCCTTCTCCCTCTTTCGAGTCAAGATGTAATCCTCTTCTCAATGAATGGTTACCTTACCATCACAAACACCTGTAACCGGAATGGATCTCATAAATCTTGAATTCCTTTATATCTAAACTGTATTTAACTATAAAATATATCTGGAATGAAAACCTCGTAAAAAATAAGTATACCTCTTACTTTTGGATCTCTAGGAAAACCAACAAACCTAATAAGAGTCTTCTATAACCCCTAACCTGTCACGGTAATTTTTAAAAAAAAAGTAGATAAATACGATAATTCTATGGTTACTCTCTCTTTAATTAACGAACTTTAAATATCTCACTAGTATTACACAGTACCCGACTCAATCTAGGTAATCAAATTAATGGATCGTTTATAAACAACTCACGGTCGATGTACAATGATGATACAAAAGTGCCCCAAGAGGAACGACCTCCTTACTTGGGTACGACACTGTAGTTCTGTCGGAACGTAACTTCCTTAAAGATCAGTTTCGACCTCCACCACCCGATGTGGATTCTCCACGTGATTTTACGTCCCGAGTCTATCTTCAAAGAAGTCGTACAACACTCTTTACTTTCTCCTTCTAGGTTCTGTCACTAGTCGGTCCCTCTCGTAGTCTAAGTAAAGATTCCCTGTTTCGAAGGACTTCCCCCTTAACTTCCTGGTCTTAGGTACAGGTCTTTTGTCACTCGTCGACTTTCATCCGACACATATGGTCTCTCATGGTCCACTAGTCTGTCTACTCCTAGGAATGTGTAAATACTCGAAGACGTAAAAAATGGTCAGACTCGATAAGTTTTAAGTGTGACTTTCACCGCTTGTTGGAAAACCTCCTTACTAAACTTGTACTATGCTTACTTAATTAAAAAAAATGGTTGAAGAGAGATCGTTTCCTTTTGTACATTTCCCACTTTCTATCCACTATCGTTAAGTCAGAACGTAGTCACGTCCATTATGTTACTCCCACACCTGAAACGATAATACTTCTTTTCCCTAAGTCTTATCTCTTGTGTAAACATAGTGGAAATCTGTAACCTTGAGGGATCTCAACCACTAGTTTCCGTCACACTCTCTTTCTCTCCTCGTCTCTCTAAGACAGGACCGACACGAGCTAATTACATCCAGTCCTTACTTTTACAATTCTTCAACTTTCCATTATTTTGATCAAACCCAATATAATTTAACATTTACGTATAATTTATTCCTATAGGTTTCTTCGGTCTAGGTATTTCTTCGACTCATACTCTAAGACTCCCGTGTCTTCATACCAGAAAAGATCTAGTTCTCCAGGTAAGATTTCCTTTAGTTAAGACTTATAAGTAACCTTTCTGACTACTACTTCGACTTTGAGGTTATGAAACCGATGAACGACACTTCTTAACTGAGTAAACTTTTCTGGGTCTATGACCCTTTCTGACTTCCGTCCTCCTCCCCTACTGTCTCCTACTTTACCGACCTACCGTAGTGGTTGTGCTACCTGTAATCAAACTCATTTAAGACCCTCAACCACTACCTGTCCCTTCGGACCGTACGACGTCAGGTACCCCAGCGTTTCTCAACCTGTACTGACTCACTGACTTGACTTGACTCTATTTCTCCATTAACTCATATTCGTGTATGACTTACAAAGACATTAAAATAAAAGGTATGAACTGACACGTACCAAAGAAAGGACCTTTACGTCTTCGTCTTATCAGAATTCGTTGACAAGACGACTGTTAAGATTTGTAGAGTTGTCAGACAAAACCATCCTATTTATTTCCCAAACCTCATCGTTCCACCTTAAGTCCATTTCGAAACGGATTCCCAACTCACTGAAACTCTTTTATTTAAGTAGTCCTCAAGTCTTAAACGTAATTACTTTACCTAATTTCTGAGAGGTCACAGGAAAGATCTCGAGTGGAAAGGAAAAATCTTATGTTAGATTTAGTTTTTAAACGAATTTAAAAATTGTGTGATTGATACGATCTTAAATCTCCATCGTCTTAAAAACATCAAAATAGTAGCTGCTTTAAATGAATTTTCCTTCACTTTTCACTTTATGTGAAATATTATAAAGTGAAATATTCACTTTATGTGAAATATATAAAATGATAACTCCGGTTAACAAAACCCTAAGGTCCACCGATCTCAAACAGATGAGATAGACTTAAACAGAACTAAAAGGACTCACAAGGTTTCTATAGGAGTCACACAAGGTAAGATATTCTGAACTTCCCGGTACTAAGTTTCTTTGTTATAGATTTGGTGTGGGATATAAAGGTGTCGCGAGAGAAGTTGAAATTCCAGTTCCTCCTCGGGAACCAAATGATCAATCTCAGTGAATGTAGTCCATGATCTCGTCATAAGTGGTCCCGGGGAATCAATAAACAAGTGGAGAGATAGATGAAAAAAGATTGGACAAAAGGGTTAAAAAAAAAAAGGAAAGACTAGGGTAAATGAATGTTTTCT
Source organism: Capra ibex (assembly GCA_006410555.1). NCBI lineage: Eukaryota > Metazoa > Chordata > Mammalia > Artiodactyla > Bovidae > Capra > Capra ibex. Next base: position 11,331,479 of record SJYO01014747.1, on the reverse strand, counting down.
CAGTAAGTCAGTACAGGCTGAGTAACACTGGGGTACCTGACATCGGAAGGTCAGAGGAGACAGGTACCTTAAGAGGTTCGTTCTTGTGATATCACCGAACGGTAAGAGAAGAGGTCCCCTAGAAAGGCAGGGTTCCTAGTTTGGACCCAGAGGACTTAACCGTACGTCTTAGAAATAGTAGACTGGGTGATTCCTCCGGTTAAAATCCGTCACATCATTATATTTTAGAACAAAATTAGTGTATTTACAGATAAAATAAATATGGTAAGATTTATTGGTAGGTTTCTTAAAAAAAGAATTAAGTGAACACCATTGAGGAAAAAATTTTCAGTACCCTTTTAACAGTCGGAGAGGCGTAAGATTGTTAAATTTTTAAAGAGGTCACAAGATAATTCGAATTTAGTCATCGTCTCGAGGGTACAGAAATATATCAAAATAATCGAGTAAAATACTCTGTTTATAAATAACTCGTGGATGATTCACGGTTGTGTGACACGATCAGGACTCCTAAATTACTACTATCTCTCTTACTGTGTCTGGGTAAGAGGGTGGAGAACTTTACATACCAGACCGGGAGGAGTTCCCAAGTATCACAAGTAGAACATTAGCCGTGCCGACTTACTAGTTATCAGTCTCTTCCTTTCTTTTTAGCACTATGATAGACAGAGATTTTGACGTCTCCCCAAAATCTCTTTAGTTTACAATAGAGTGTAGTATAAACCCTATTCTAAATCGACTATTAAATTCCAGTTTCACATGAAACGTCCGTAAATAAGTGACAGTAATTACTTTCATAAATATTGTCTTATTGTCTGTTTTAATTCTTAACCGACATGTTCTAAGTTTTAATTCATCTCTTTTGTATATTTCATGATATCATAAAGATCTATATCTCAAAAAGTGTCAAAAATAAAATATTCTTATGGAAGGTTATTTCCTAAATAATTCTCATTCTGAAATTAATTTTTGTTTATATTATAAGGTCTACAAAACTTGTTTAAGACTTTAGATTATTTATAATTATTTTACAGTTTTTATTTAGATAAGACAAATAAGAAATCAATAAGAAGACTCGTACCAACCTAAGTTCACATAAGACTCTCTAAAACGATAATGGGTTAAAGAGTACAGTTTATGTATCATCTAGAGCTTTTCTATCTACCATTTTATAAAATAAAACTAATAATTTGAAAAGTATAATATTCCCATAATAATTGAAGGTAAAGTAACACAATCCGACTTGTTCCTACTAAAATTTATTATTAAAGGGGGGGCGGTTCCTGAGGTAGTAAGTAAAGGAATTTCATATTAAATTCTTTTTTTTTTCTCTGATTTGAAGGAACTTTTGTTTAGTTTTCCCAATACATACAATTGTCATTTGGTAATCCATTGAACTAAACCTTCGACCTTAAAGACCTACTGTCACACGTCTATTAGTCAAGACCCTGATCACGGCCTCACCCCCGACATGGAGTCCCTGACGTACCTAGTATAAATAACACCTTCCAAGACTCCTTCGAACGTCTACATTAAAAATAATTAGGGTTACAAAATAAAATATGGACTTAAATATTAACCCAGAATTTTGGTTTACTCTACAGGAGTACAGTGGTAGACAACAAAGTTTTTGTTCTCCGTACGAACCTACAACAGCTACCGGTGAACTTTTTCTCCTCAGGAACCTCACAAGTTTTCGACAAAGACGTCGCAAAGTCTAATAAAAGGTAAAATTATCTTTCTTTTTAATACCTGCATCCATTTTTTACAAGGGTCGTCACAACACAATTGACGAGTCCTATTTCTACACTCCTCCACACAAAATCGAGAATTACGAGAGGCGTGAGCCGGGAGCGGAGGCGCCACTACGGTTACACCTGACGTACAAATCGTCGTCCTCTCGTGAGACGGAAGGTACTAGTCCGGGCCGGACCTGTCCCTGTAGTAGTGTGTCTCTCACTGGTAAAACAAGGGCCTCACTGGTAAACCCACAATTGGTACTGCCTAGACCGTCACCTCTCCCCACTCTTAAAGTGTAGTCTATACTTTACACACTAACCGTCCTACGAATCATTTTAAATACGTCAGAGGAAAAGACCTAGACGGTTAGGTAGTAGACGGACTTTGGACTTTCCTGTCTCTGTCCCGACAAAAGTCGGAACCACACTAAAGGAACTTACATTTCTTTTGTTAAAATACCGTTAGTAAAATAACATGAGACTTATTATAAGGTCAATAAGACTCAACATATAGAGTAACTGGTATGTACACCCGTATATTTATAAAAACACCAATACCGAGTATTTTTCAAAAGTAAATATATATATGATTTGAGGTCATGAAACCGGTGGAGTACACTTCTCAACTGAGTAACCTTTTCTGGAACTACGACCCTCCCTAATCCCCGTCCTTCTCTTACCCTGCTGTCTCCTACTCTGCCGACCTACCGTAGTGACTGAGTTGCCTGTACTTAGACTCACTTGAGGTCCTCAACCACTACCTGTCCCTCCGGACCACACGACGCTAAGTACCCCAGTGTTTCTCAGTCTGTACTGACTCGCTGACTTGACTTGACTTGACTACATGTATAGATATCATATGCATATGTATGTTAGAACGTACGTTAGATAAGTTATGGTGTGTATGTATTAGAAAAGTTATCGTACTCTCGTTATTAGGGTTGATTTTGGTGTGATGAGTCTACACTACCCAGTACAAAATAAGGAAACACTAAAATTGACTTTAGACTTGGGTCCAAAGATTTTAGTTTCTTAGACGGACGTTAGGTCCTCTGGGTCCAATTTAAGGGACTTCTTCCCTTACCGTTAGGTGAGATCACAAGAACCGACCTTTTAGGGTGCCTGTCTCCTAGGACCGTCCGATGTCAGGTACCCGAACGTTTCTCAACCCGTACTGACTCTCTACTTGTGAAGATTTTAGTTTTCCGTGACATACATTTGGGTCGTACAAATGTTCCCGTCCCACCTCCACCCCCTACAAGACTAGTAGGACTGGACCTCCTCCCAGGGTAGACAGTCTGGGGAGTTAAAATTACCTCGACTTTAAGTAGTATTCGTACATCGAAAGTTTAGGGTTTCGAATGTACAAGGATTTAGTGTGGTAATATAAGATACCTTTTCTAGGACAACCTACCTGAAGACGAAAGCACCTCCTTTAAAGACGGTTAGTATTCTTCAGATTCCCCTCAGTTAAAACACGAATAAACGGTGAGAGGGATGGAAGGAAGTAGGTGGATATTGGGGTCCTCTCCGGGAAGATTCAGTTACAACCGTGTTTCGTGTCTCCTTCTTGTAAACTTCTTTATTTTTATTCCCATTGGCAAGGATATCTGAAAGTGACTTAAAATTACATATAGACACTTTTTCATTATTTGCCCGAGATCAAGTAATCCGTTCTTGTTTAAAGATGGGTATTAAAATAGAAACAAATTAACTTATAAATTAATCATATGTAGATTTTGATTAAAAAGTTGCGCAAGTCATGTAAATCGTCCCGTCCGACCGCTCCCTGAGGAAGACCTCTTTGTGAGGACACCTATGCCTGTCGGGGGCCCGGGAGGAACAGGAGGACCCACTCGACTATCTTCGCCCACCCAGTAAACCGTAATCGTTTCCTCATTCAATCGTAAACGTGACTCGACCTAGAACGGTCCGAGACGTATAACCTTCGGTGTCTGTCTCCGAGGAAAGTGTCACTACTTACCCAAAAAAGTTCGCAAGACGAGGGATCAATACTCTTCCCACTGGGCCAGTCCTCTGCTGAAATACTTCGATATTTTTTACATACAGTGAAGCCTGAGAGATTACAGTGGCCCTTCCCTTCCTTTTTTTTTTTTTTTTTTTGGACACGTTTTTACCGTCCCATTATTCCGACAAAAGTTACGAGTTTTATCGAAAGACAGATGTGAGTATACATCGGGACTTTGACCCCGTGTCTCTCACGGGTGCTTCGTGACAACAACCCTCCTAATCCTTTTTTTTTCACCGAAACAAACCGAAACGAACGGAAACGTCTTTACGAATACCACTCCTGTTAGTCTGTAAAGGTTTCCGCCCAGGTCAGTTCTGACCCCTTCCACGTTACAGAAAAATTTTCGGTCGGTCCATGAGTACCACCACTACTGAAAATTCATACGTCTTCTCGGTCTTTTCCTTAGTGATGTTTCGTTTGTATAAAACTTTCCCCAGATAATTACATTATAAAATAGTTGAGATGGAGACACGGTACTTCTTAAAAAAATTTTTTCCTTCCGAACCATCCATGTAAACGGGAATGCGGAAAACAGCTTATGAGACCTCAAATGTCTATCACTACATCTCCAAAATTGTTTTCGTAGGGAGAGATCCGGGTATTAAATCGAAAGTAACTTAGGAAAATAAGAGTAGTTATACGTCTAAAGTGTCATAGTCTATACAGTGTGTAAAGTATCGAGTACAAGTTTACAATTAAATGTGTCCCATCCCTTGGGTCTCCTGGTTCCAGTCTCTTGGACGGAAATAATCCCGAAGTTAATCAGTGTCCACTTGAAACCTTATCGAGTTGACCTAAGTTTGTGACCGATACAACCCCGACTCAGTATGTTGTGACCCACAGGGAAAGACTCGATCCACACAGTAAAGAAAGAGACCCTGGACAGTTGGAGACGGTAGTAGTTTTGTGGACTGTACCCTTTTTCGTACACTTTTCACTACTCACATTATGAATTATCCTTTACGAATTATCCTTTACAGTCCAAGTACCACGATTTTTCGCTCCCTCTCTTGACTCCAAAAGGTGAGCATGTTGTACTCAAACCGTAAAGAAGTACTTCTTCTGAGACGTATAGTCCTACCGAAGGACCGGGGTAAGACTCTTTTCAACCGGGGCCGCCTAAGAGACACAGGACCAGTGACACGAAAAGATCGTAGGACCGATGTTGATTGGTTTTCGGGTACCTTACACATCTGGAATCTTAAGAGGGGTCCAACAACTAATAGAATATCTTGGTAACTTCGTCAGTTGGTCCAAATATGAGAATTTCTACAAACTTACAATCTGTACATCCTTCAATCATTAGTCGTCCTCGTCCGTCTCCCTTTTCCTCGCTGACTTTCTGGGACTTAGTCTACCTCCTCTCAGATATCAGAAAACGAAAAGTAGTTTCTTCGTTGCTATATTCTCGTACAAGATCTGAGTTCTGGACCGATTACCTGACGAATAGGGTTGAAGAGACTTGTAGTATTTCGGGGTTGTGGACATTTGAGGGTTAGACACAAGAGAAACATTGGGCTTGTTTTGTTAGACTGTGTTGTTGTGGGTAAGGATGAACTTTTTCTCTGGAGTAGAATAAGATCTCATAAAATTTTGAAGTGAATTCTTCGTCGACTCTTTACTTTCTCCCTATCAACTCATGAATAGAAACTTCGTAAAATTTCTCTTCTCACTTATATACGAAATGACCTTCGAAGTCTGACTAATAAATGAAAATATTGAACCTTTGGTTTTCGTTAAATGACCTCTCAACCGAAAAGATGGATTCAAAAAAGTAAAACAACAACAACAAAAAAAAAAACCAAAAGGAATTTATCTTTGTCGTAGTGAAACACATGTACCCATTCAAACCAAATTCGATCGGGACGTTCAATTCTACCCTTCAGGAACTACAATTTCCTTTATCTTTGGGTTAGTACTTGTAATATTTTAAGTGGTTCCCATTCTCCCCTTTCAGTCACTATAAAATCCTGGACGAGAGAACAATCAGGTAGTATAAGGGTAGAAAGTAAATGTTTACTTCCCGTTTATACTTCACTACTTCGACAGGAAAGTCAAGTCAAGTCAAGTCAGCGAGTCAGTACAGGCTGAGAAACACTGGGGTACTTAGCGTCGTACGGTCCGGAGGGACAGGTAGTGGTTGAGGGCCTCAAGTGAGTTTGAGTGAAGTTAACTCAACCACTACGGTAGGTCGGTAGAGTAGGAGACAACAGGGGAAAAGGAGGACGGGGGTTAGGGAGGGTCGTAGTCTCAGAAAAGGTTACTCAGTTGAGAAGCGTACTCCAGGAAATCCTTCTCCGTTTTTGTCCACATACCAGACATACATTATAATTTTGACATTGTTTTAACTGTTTATTATCTAGACGAAAAATTAGTGTAGTGACATGAGAGGGGGTCAGTTGGGAACCTTGTTGTTACCATAGAACATATGACTTCTTACACAAATGTCATACTTGGCTTCTTCAAGAGTTCATCTTTTACGTACGATGAAAGGTCGGAGTTTCATAGTCTTCCGGATTAAAACAGAGTCCCTTACACCCCGTGAGCTCTCTTTAGGATCCTGTCTAAAAAATTTTAATTAAATAATAAAAAATTTAACATCCTATTAACGAAATACTACAACACAACCAAAGATAGTATATCGGTATGTTCAGTCAGTATTAATTTATTTATATAGAGAACGGAGAACTCGAAGGGAAGGTGACGGAGGGGGGTAGTGTGGGTAGTGTACGTCGTCAAAGGGTGGTCGACAGAGAAAATGTGTACCATAACGGATGTACAGTTACGATGGAAGAATTAAACGGGATGGGAGAGGAAGGAAGCGACATAGGTGTTTAAGTGAGAGATGCAGACACAAAGAAGGGTGGGATGTTTATCCAAGTAGTCATGATGAGAAGATCTAGGGTATATACACAGAATATCCTGTTATAAACGTAGACTCTAAAGTAAAAAGAACTAAAGGGTACGAGAGGTTCATGACCTCCGGTTATCGTATTTTGTCTATAAAAAAGTTCTTTTTAAGGTGTAGCGAATTCTTAAATAATTGTTAAATGTATTAACGAATTCATTAGACGTATTAACTGTCTTTCAAATTAAACTGGAATCAAGTTGACATCGTGAATGCCAAAATTTAACTTTAACCATATTAAGTAAATACTCTCATTAATTCGGTACCACAGATTGTTTATGTTACATACGACGGACTCCGGAGGTTCCGGTCTTGTACGATAATCTTACAAAATAAATTTATACAGTCTAGACAAGTAGAGGTGGCAGTGGGTACAATTTGACCTCGTTTACCGAAGAAACTGGAAGTCGTGGCACGAAGACTCCCTGTTATAAACTTCGTGTACCAAGTTGATAGAAAGATCTCCTTAGGTACTCGCTTATGTAGACAAAGAATTCTTTGTGATTTGAAATGGAACAAAAATGAAAGGTTTTCACAAGTCTGCATAGACTAAGATATTATTAGTGTACGATAATTTGTAGTCAAAAAGTCTTCTTGTCCAGACCTTTTACGGGGTCTTATTACTTAACAATCGAATACTGTTCTACTGATTTTAAGTACTCTTACTCCTTTCACCCCTTAGACAGATGAAAGGAACTTTATGTACGAAAAATATGAATTTATGTATTAATTAGGTTCATTGACTTCTCATTAATAAGTTTTTTCTTATATTATTTCATTATCACGACTTTTCTCGGTGACGTATACAGACCCCTTCCCACCTCTGATGCAACCGGTTTACACGCATTGTAGAGAAGTGAACCTTTTATAGTCTCGAGCACCGAAATGAAACAGTGACGGAGGACACGTCGGAACCCCTGGTCTTCTTATATCTACTCCCAGTCGACGTCCACTGTACCAATATATCTGTTTCAGAGAGAACCCGTGGAAGTTCTAGGTAGGAGAAGATTCTGAGGGTACTCATAAGGTTTCTTTTAGGAGATTACGTAGTAGTGTGTACTGTGGCGTCGAATCGTGAGGTCCCTAGACTTAAAGGGCGGAACAAGACGAGAATGCTAAATAAAAGACAAGGAAAAAGAGTAACTAAGAAGGAAGAAAACTAGTTAAAAGGATAATGGGAGTTAAGAGAAAAGAGTGTAACAATCTCTTAGGTCAGAGTTGGGACGACAAGTCTGAACGTGACACCTCAACAATCCTCATTAATACCAAGTTGTTCACGAAGAACTCACGGTTTGTGATACGCTTCATAAACTGTATTAAGTAGAGTAAATTAGTAGTGCCGTCAAGACATTCAATAGAAGTAACACGTATACTCCTGTACCTCTGAACTATCCTCAATTTACTGGGGAGATCCAGGGGTTTGGTGGACTCAACGTGGGTACTGGTGTACTGATGTGTGTGTGTGTTTAAATGTGTGTGTGTCTGAACCTGTCAAGGTGTGATGATATATTACAGACCCTAATCCTGTAGTAAACGAAAAAATGACTTATTATTATAGTTTTAGTAGGTTATGTTGTCTCTCTCTTTTGGTGTTTATATATTGAAATTATTTAATAGCATTCAAGTTGTCGGAACATTAGTAGTGGGACTAGTTCTGTTTTAACATAATCGGTAAGATCTGGGTGTAACACACACAGAAAGGGGTTAGTGTCAGGAGAAAGTGGGTGGTGTTGGTAACTTCAGAGTATCTCAGAAGGTGTCAGATCTAAAACATCTAACGTGTGAGTGCTACGTCAAAAAGTACAAGGGTAAGAAGGTGCAAAGGTCTTTTAACCGTCTACCTGTGTCTCTGAACTACTTTGAGTTCAAACTAGGGAAACCGTCTTCATTTTCACCTTGAGACAAGAAAGTTGATTCCGTGTCCCACAGACTAACCGAAAAAAGAAAGACACTATAATGGTTAATGACTAGGAGTTACTGAACTGGGTAACTCTGAAACCTCCCGTAATGTCACATCTTAGAGAAGATTAAGAAAGTAAAGGAAAAACATTTAACAGATCTTTTAAAAGTATCTCTTTACGAAAAGGAGGAACCAACACATTACCTTGACAAGTATGTCTTTTCGTCCTATTTGTGACAAAGAGTAATTAACAACTAAAAACACTACTACATATACGAAGATGAGAAGAGACCTCCATCGTCTAATAAAACGAAAATTATACGTATACTTGTTTAACCGAATTTTGTACGTTACTCAAAGTCAGGTAACATTAGTAATAGGAATGACTTCGAGTTTAGCAGTGTAGAAACCATCACCTTCGGACAATTGTGACCAGGGGTTCAGGGAAACTGTATTAAGGTCATTATAAATCGTTGGAGTCTATCGAAGGAACAATAAATCATATCGTTTTAACAGTTCCGAGTGGAAGATATAAAGGACAAGGTTTAGTCCTTAGTCAGTAGAGAAGAACTGACACACAATACCTGACTCAACAGATATTCATTGAGTGCAATATGTATTATTATAGTGGTCCGTATTTCCTTTTCCTTCTTTTTTTATGTATAGTACGTTTTTATGATTAATTCCATTTCGGTATTACTAATATAATTACTCTATTATATCTAAAGTCTTGTTTCTTTTAAAAGTCTATGTCTCTCCCCGTAATATGTTACTATTTTCCTTAGTTATTTTTTATTCCGTCTTGATAAAATTTACACACACATGGTTTACTGTGTCGACGTTTTATATACTTCGTGTATGACTATCTTAATTTTTCTGTCTATTTAAGGAACAATATCAATCTTTTAAGTTACGGGGAGAAAGTTGTTGATTATTTTGTGGATGTTTCATTTAAACATTACCATACCTTCTTTAGTTGTTGTGAGACTTGGTTGTCTTAGATTTACCGTAAATATATTGTGAAGTCCGTTGTCGTATTATATGTAATAAAATTTCACGGGTGCGTCGTATGTACAGAAAAAGAACCCGTACCAAAACTAGTGGTGGAGGACATGTTACAGTGATTGGAGACAGGTAGCAAGAAGTCCGTAAGACAGATAGTCTAGATTAGGGAACTTAGACAAACAGTGAAGGTGATATATTAGTATTTCCTAAACTAAATCCAGTATGGACTTACCACATCACCGAAAGGGATGAAAGAGGTTAAATTCAGACTTAAAACGTTATTCCTCAAGTACTAGACTCGGTGTCAGTCGAGAACCAAAACAAAAACGACTGTCATATTTCAAAGAGGTAGAATCCGACGTTTATTATATTAGTTATACTAAAACCATAACTGTTAGACCAACATGTATACATCTCAATAGAACACAATAACCTTCTCCCACAAACGATACTAATCACACAAGAGAACCGTTTGAGACAATCGAAAATGGGACGAAGCCAAAAATGAGGTTCCGGTTTAAACGGACAATGAGGACCATAAAGAAGTAAAGGATTAAAACGTAAGGTCAGGGGACACTACTCTTCCTGTAAAAAAACCACAATCAAGATCTTCCAGAACGTCAAGTAGTATTTTGACAAGTTTAAGTCGAAGAAACTGTAATCACCAACCCCGTATCTGAACCTAATGACACTATAACTTACCAAAGGGGACCTTTACTTGTCTCGAGTAAGACAGTGAAGATTCTGATGTGGGTTCACGACGTAAAGTCTGACAAAACAAGTGATACTTCCACTGAGGTAAAGAAGATTCTCTAAGAACGGGCGTCATCATCTATATTACCGGTAGACTTAATTTAAACGGGTAAGGTCAGGTAAAATCAAGTGATTAAAGATTTTACAGCTACAATTGAGAGTGGTAGAGGACAAACTGGTGAAGATTAAATGGAACCAAGTACCTGGATTGTAACGTCCAAGGATACGTTATGATCTAACGACCCTCATGTAATTATTAGAGTCTATGGGTCTACTGTGGTGGGAATACCGTCTTTCACTTCTGTTTGATTTCTCGGAGAACTACTTTCACTTTTTCCTCTCACTTTTTAGACCGAATTTTGAGTTGTAAGTTTTTTGATTCTAATACCGTGGACCAAGGTAGTGAAGTACCGTCTATCTGTTCCTTTGTCACTGTCTGCAATAAAAGAACCCGAGGTCTTAGTGACGTCTACAACTGACGTGGGTACTTTAATTTTCTGTGAAAGAGGAACCCTTTTTCGATACTGTTTGAATCTGTCCTATAATTTTTCGTCTCTATAATGAAACGGTTGTTTCCAGACGGATCAGTTTCGACACCAAAAAGGTCATCAGTACATACCAACACTCTCAACTTGGTTTTTCTTTCGACTCTCGACTTCTTAACTACGGAAACTTGACACCACAACCTCTTCTGTGAACTCTCAGGGAACTTGACGTTCCTCTAGTTTGGTCAATTAAGATTTCCTTTAGTCAGGACTTATAAGTGACCTTCCTGACTACAACTTTGAGGTTTAGAAACCGATGGACTTGACTGAGTAATCTTTTTTGGGACTACGTCTCCTTCTAACTTTCGTCCTCCTCTTCCCCTACCTCTCCTACTCTACCAACCTACCGTAACTGTTGAGTTACCTGTACTCAAACTCGTTCGAGGTCCTCCACCACTACCTGATCCTTCGGACCGTACGATGTCAGGTACCTCGATGTTTCTCAGTCTGTACTGACTCACTGACTTGACTGTGTTGTATGTAGTTATATTTGGATTAGGAACCAGGTATTTTTGTCGGGATCATTTAAATTTTCATCACTTTAGTGGGTATCACACTACAGTCGTCTTGTGTTACTTTAGTCCCTACTTTAGTTGTTCTCTTTCTTTTGACCTATTAGAGGTTCACTAACTTTTGCTTTATCATGTAAAGATTTATTACGTACTTTTTCTCTTCAGAGTCCCCTTTATTTTTAATGTGACTTAACCTATATGTCAACTTTGTCACGACTCTCCCTCTATTCATAAATGTTTGTATGTAAGCTTTTCTCCCTTTCAGGGTATCTCATAATTTCAAAGTAATCTCGTAATCTAATTTTTTTGTCTTTTCGTCTATAGTAACTTTAACTTTTGTCTTATTACTTTGTTTCTCGTCAAAGGAATTTTATCAGTTATTTTAGCTTTTCGGAGATCCTACTGACTGTTACTATTCTCTCTCATAAGACTCGATGAGGATAATCCTTACTTCCTCCTCCGTAGTGATGTCTACGATGTCTAAGTTTCTTCCTTTTCTCTTATAACACTTACTAAAATGTGTGTATTGAAACTGTTCAATCTACTTTACCTGGTTAAGGGGGGTTTTGCCTTTAATAGTGTTGAGTCATTCAAGTCAAGTCAAGTCAAACCAAGTCAGTGAGTCAGTATAGACTGAGAAACGTTGGGGTACTTAGTGTCGTGCGGTCCGGAGGGACAAGTAGTGGTAGAGAGTCTCAGGTGAGTCTGAGTGCAGGTAGCTCAAACACTACGGTAGGTCGGTAGAGTAGGAGCCAGCAGGGGAAGAGGAGGACGGGGGTTAGGGAGGGTCGTAGTCTCAGAAAAGGTTACTCAGTTGAGAAGCGTACTCCACCGGTTTCATGACCTCAAAGTCGAAATCGTAGTAAGGAAGGTTTCTTTAGGGTCCCAACTAGAGGAAGTCTTACCTGACCAACCTAGAGGAACGTCCGGTTCCCTGAGAGTTCTCAGAAGAGGTTGTGGTGTCAAGTTTTGGTAGTTAAGAAGCCACGAGTCGGAAGAAGTGTCAGGTTGAGAGTGTAGGTATGTACTGGTGTCCTTTTTGGTATCGGAACTGATCTACCTGGAATCAGCCGTTTCACTACAGAGACGAAAACTTATACGATAGATCCAACCAGTATTGAAAAGAAGGTTCCTCATTCGTAGAAATTTAAAGTACCGACGTCAGTGGTAGACTCCACTAAAACCTCGGGGGGTTTTATTTCAGACTGTGACAAAGGTGACAAAGGGGTAGATAAAGGGTACTTCACTACCCTGACTTACGGTACTAGAATCAAAAGACTTACAACTCGAAATTCGGTTGAAAAAGTGAGAGGAGAAAGTGAAAGTAGTTCTCCGAAAAATCGAGGAGAAGTGAAAGACGGTATTCCCACCACAGTAGACGTATAGACTCCAATAACTATAAAGAGGGTCGTTAGAAATAAGGTCGAACACGAAGAAGGTCAGGTCGCAAAGAGTACTACATGAGACATTTATTCGTCCCACTGTTATATGTCGGAACTACATGTGGAAAAGGATAAACCTTGGTCAGACAACAAGGTGCAGGTCGAGATTGACAACGAAGGACTGGACGTATGTCTAAAGAGTTCTCCGTCCAGTCCACCAGACCATAAGGGTAGAGAGAGTCTTAAAAGGTGTGAAATAACACTAGGTGTGTCAGTTTCCGAAACCGTATCAGTTATTTCGTCTTTAACCACAAAAAGACCTTGAGAGAACGAAAAAGGTACTAGGTCGCCTACAACCGTTAAACTAGAGACCAAGGAGACGGAAAAGATTTTGGTCGAACTTGTAGTCCCTCAAGTGTCAAGTGTATAACGACTTCGGACCGAACCTCTTAAAACTCGTAATGAAATGATCGTACACTCTACTCACTTTAACACGCCATCAAACTCGTAAGAAACCGTAACGGAAAGAAACCCTAATCTTACTTTTGACTGGAAAAGGTCAGGACACCGGTGACGACTCAAAAGGTTTAAACAACCGTATAACTCACGTCGTGAAAGTGTACTATATATTAAACTTATAGAATTTAAGTACTAATCACTTGAGGGAGGGTTTCCTTTATAGATCTATACAAATCAAATTGACCTTTTACGGTCGTTTATTTCTATTACAGTTAAGACATGGTAAAGAAGGTTTTTATCTCGTACTGTCTTGTATTAGGGTTAACCAGAATTCTTCAGTAATAATGAGACTATGGTCTTGACCTTTTTCTTTCATACTTTTTCTTTCTTTTCTATTTAATATCTTTTTACAATAAGTACCTATATCTGTTTTTTTACCTTTAAACAATTTTATAATTATTTATTATAACACATTATGTATTTCTTAATAAGGTAGTAATGGTTCACTAGGTCCCTACGTCTCACTAGGTTATAAAATGAAATTTAGTTGTGTTAGGTGGGATGATTGTAAGACTTCTTAGTTTTTAAATGTACTAGAATAGTTGACTACGTCTTTTTTCGTAAACTGTTTTAAGTCGTGAGTATTAAAAACTTGTAAGGTCCTTTTATCCTTATCTCTAATTTAAGAGGTTGAACTATTTTTATTGGATGTTATTTAGATGCCGGTTGAAATACACACACGAGAAAGTAAAGGATGAGACGTTGGGGTACCTGACATTGAGCGGTCCGAGAAGACGGGTACCCTAAGAGGTCCGTTCTTATGACCTGACCCAACGGTAAGAAGGAGGTCCCCTAGAAGAACCGGGTCACCAACTTAGGCGTAAAGGATACCGAGGACGTAATCATCCACCTAAGAAATGGTGACTTTGTGGACCCTTCGGGTGTTGATTGTAACATGAGACGTTATATTCTCGTCTTTATTTCGTTTGAACAGGTGAAAGTAGTACGAATATGTTGTAGTACGACCTTCAAGATCGGTCAAGATATTCCGTCCTTTCCCTACAATTTTCGTTTCGTTAACCTTTCCTTTTGGTAATAACAGATACAAACTTCTACAGGATTAGTAGATACATCTTTAGGTATTTCATGGATCGTTTTATTTTATTTTTTTTAGGAGACTACTGATAATTCAAACTATTCGTCCTCTTTTTTATTTGTACCTTATTATGTGTGTGTGTGTGTGTGTCTGTGTGTGTGTGTGTGTGGGGACCCGAACTAAGGACCCAGTCCTTCTAGAAGACTTCTTCCCTATCCGATGGATAAGGTCATAAGAACCCGAAGGGAACACCGAATCGACCATTTATTAGACGAACGTTACACCCTCTGGACCCAAACTAGGGACCTAACCCTTCTAGGGGACCTCTTCCTTTTCCGATGATGGAGATCATAAGACCGGACCTCTTAAGGTACCTGAAGTATCAGGTACCCCGGCGTTACTCAGTCCGTACTGACTCACCGAAAGTGAAAGTGCCGACATAAGTTCACGGATATAGTTGTGGACAGTGGATTTTCCGTTGGTTTATTCTTTCGTAGGACGCCAGATAGTGAGATACGTCGTTCATTATTCCCGGGAGCCAATCTGACTACGGTCCCCACCTCTTCACTAGGTGTCCGTCTACTTCAAAAGTTTTCTTTTACGTTACTTTATTAAATGAGTGTAGATAAAATATAAACTTTACATAGGAAAAAGTACTAAAAATGTCTTTATACAACGAAACAATTATTACTAGTCAAAGAATTTCTACCGGGTAAAGTACGTTTCTAACTTGACTAGGTCACCACAAATGACTATTATTGAAGTGTACCATGTCCGGTGGAGACGAGTGTAAAACTTCGAGAAAAAAAAAAAAAACCATCTAAAAGGAAAAACAGTAGTGACGATATAACCGAATATAGAAGTTTAATGGTTTCATCTATGTACCGATCATGTGACTCTACATGTACATCACTTCCTGATGTCGAATCTTCTCGTGATATTTACCTTTGTCTCTTTCTTTACCGTTGGTCGAGGTTATTAAAACGGACCTTTTGGGGTACCTGTCTCCTCGGACCACCAGATGTCAGGTACCCCAACGTTCTCAGTCTGTACTGATTCGCTGACTTGTCTTTCTTGTTTACCTTATTTACCTTTCTCACGAGTCCATAGGTCATATTTATGTTTATCACTTAGAAATTTCCGACTTTGTTTACTTCAACCGGACCATTGGTTTTCCCTTACACATTAATCTTCACACTGTTGTTTATTGACTTTTGACCTAAACTGACGGGTTTAATTGGTAGTAGTCAGGAATCACACAACTTATCATACTGTAATTAGTGTCTTGTTATCCTTTATAACTTCGAAAACACAAGAACATTTTTGTTAGATCAGTGGAAAGACTATAGGGGTAAATCTACACACAAACAAAAGACAATAAGAAGCCAGTTCGTGTTTTATTACTAAAGACCAAGAGGTCATCTTGACCTCTTGTCTTACCTTCTGACTCAACATGTTGAAAATGATATTTGACCAGTATGTTCTCTAAACACTTCGATTAGTGTTCAGTTTTTGGTAAGAATCTCTTTGTTATATTGTGATTGTTAACCAACTTAAGAAAGTAGTTCACTATAATACCGACACACAATCCATTGTGACTAACGTATACCTTCGAAACATAGGGTACCCATGTAGACACCGAGAACGTACTCATATACTACATGTGCCCAGTTATCCTTTTATTGAAATAGGAGAGTGTAGGAGGAGGTTAGAGAGTAGTGGGAACTTTGTGTGAGTCACTCCGAACGATGAAGTATGAGGGATATATCTTTCTATAAACCCTAGGATATGAAATATCTGTAATTTATTTTAGGGGATTACGAAACCAAAACGAAATCGTAGTCAGGAAGGTTTCTTGTGGGTCCTGACTAGAAATCCTACCTGACCAACCTAGAGGAACGTCAGGTTCCCTGAGAGTTCCCAGAAGAGGTTGTGGTATCAAGTTTTCGTAGTTAAGAAGTCGTGAGTCGAAAGAAATATCAGGTTGAGAGTGTAGGTATGTACTGATGACCTTTTTGGTATTGGAACTGATCTATCTGGAAACAACCGTTTCATTACAGAGACGAAAACTTATACGATAGATCCAACCAGTATTGAAAGGAAGGTTCCTCATTCGCAGAAAATTAAAGTACCGACGTTAGTGGTAGTCGTCACTAAAACCTCGGGTCTTTTTATTTCAGACTGTGACAAAGGTGACAAAGGGGTAGATAAAGGGTACTTCACTACCCTGGTCTACGGTACTAGAAGCAAAAGACTTACAACTCTAAATTCGGTTGAAAAAGTGAGAGGAGAAAGTGAAAGTAATTCTCTGAAAAATCAAGGAGAAGTGAAAGACGGTACTCCCACCATACCTTCCTTACTGCGATTTCGACTTTGAGGTTATGAAACCGGTGGAGTACGCTTCTCAACTGAGTAACCTTTTCTGAGACTACGACCCTCCCTAATCCCCGTCCTCCTCTTCCCCTGCTGTCTCCTACTTTACCGACCTACCGTAGTGACTGAACTACCTGCACTTAGACTCACTTGAGGCCCTCGACCACTACCTGTCCTTCCGGACCGCACGACGTTAAGTACCCCAACGTTTCTCAGTTTGCGCTGACTCTCTGACTTGACTTGACTTGACTTGACTTACGAAACCAAAGTGATCACCAAGTTACCATTTTTTTTTTTTTAGGAGATTATAAATCATAAGTTTATTAGAAACAAGTCCTCAAGTCCATGGATTAGATCCGTTACTCGTTTTTGTGGAGAGTTTATAGTTGAAGAATAGAAGAAGTCACACTCCTCCCAGACCATTCTCTAAAGAAGAAACTAAAGGACGGAACTTAAAAAGAAGATGGGGAGACGTTGACGTCGACATTCAACACAAAAAGAGCTCTGTCTTCGGACGTACAAAACCGAAGCCAAAAGAGAATAACCTCACCTTTGTAAAACTCAATTGTGGGAGACCAGAAACTACTATCTGTTTCGACGAAGGGTCAATACCTCGACTTATACCTAAGATGACAATTGAGGGAGGGGGTGGTGATGATGGTCTGTGTGACTTGAGATGAAGAGTACTACCCGTACTACATAAAAGGGAGTTTATCAGTACATCCACTGACAACGGCAAGACTCAAAGTAGATTACAACCAAATCATGAAGGAAGGTTGTCAAAAAGACCCTTCTTAATATTACAGAGGTCCGACCGAGAAAAGGAGTGAACCGGGGAGAGTACAGGTACTCTGTCCGAGTGATTAGGAGTGGAGGAGTACTCTCATTGACGTCGAGGAATGTACAAAGTAAGAGGTAGGAAAGAGGAAACGGGTTACTGGTGTCTGAAAGGAGGAATCTAAAAGATACATTAATCATAAGATGTCTCAGAGTATAAAAACTAGATCAAGTGTCATGGGATTGAGAAAATTTGAGACTCTTAGTATAGAATTTTGAAGGTTCACTAGTGAAACTCCTAATAGAGTGGTCCGAACTCTTAAGGGACAGAAAATCCTTCTCTCCACTCTTTCCTTTTTTTTTTTTTTTTCGTGATATTTTAAAATTCTTAAGGAAGTTAAAATAAAAGTCAAAAGTTATGGAAATCGACTAAAGGTCCGGTTCCCAAAATATTAGACCTCCACTCACTACCAACGTTTTGATAGAAATATGGATAGACAACGTTTAGGACCTTTCTAGATCATAGAAAAAAAGAGAAAACTTACCTTCAAACCACCTACAATAGTACCACCAGAACTTCTCTCTAGGTGGTTTTCACCTCTGTTTTCCTTGGGGTAAAATTATCGGATGTTATGTACTTAAAAATTATGTTAACACAAGTAGTAACTTTTATACACGAGGTCTTCTGTACTTGTAAATTAATTATTGACTAGTGAAACATTATTCACTTCGTTCTAATCTTTTCGGTGTAACCTTGGTCTTGGTACTAGTGGGTGATTCATACGAAACCAGTTCCAGAAAAGATACTCTTACTTCATTTAACATACCCTTGTTGTCTCTTGATAACCAATTAATGTTAAAACGGAGTTAAGTCGCAATTTCTACGATGTCTCTTGATAATGACACAATTATGACTTCAATGACTTCCGGAGAAGTTACAGTACTTCTACTGAAAAATCATTCCAGTTCTTTGACTAAAAAGTATCTTTTTTATAAGATGGACACATTTACTTTTGAATGAACTAAATAACTCTTTAATAAATTTTTATGAAAATGTACTTTGAATATCTTGGTCTTTTGACAACTTTACTGTTTGGAATCAATTAAGTAATTACAACTTATGGGACTTAGATTAATATTTCATAATTATAATGTTAATAATCTGAATTTTTATTTTGTCTTAAAGAAATTTCCTGAACTAAAAAATTAAAAAGTCTTTTTATTCGATTTTCGTATAGTAACAACAACGACAACAAGTCAACGGTCCAACAGACAGTGAGAAACGTTGGGGTACCTGACGTCCTGCGGTCCGAGGGGACAGGAAGAGATAGAGGACCTCAAATGAGTTTAAGTACAGGTAACTCAGTCTCTACGATAGAGTAAGAGACGGTCGAGGAAGAGGAGAACGGAAGGTCAGAAAGGGTCGTAGTCCCAGAAAAGGTTACTTAGTAGAGAAGTGCAGTCCATCGGTTTCATAACTTCGAGTCGAAATCGCAGTTAAGAAAGTCACTTATAAGTCCCAACTAAAGGAAATCCTAACTGACCAAATTAGGACATCGGGTTCCCTGAGATTTGTCAGAAGAGGACGTGGTGTCAAACTTTCGTAGTTAAGAGGCTACGAGTCGAGAAAAATAATGAGTCAACGATTCAGCACAGGCTGAGAAACTGGGACATGTGACATCGGACGGTCCGAGGAGAGAGGTACCCTAAAGGGTCCATTCTCATTACCTCACCCAACGGTAAAGGAAGAGGTCTCCTAGAAGGGGTGGACCCCTAGTTTTAGGTCAGAAGACACAGAGGACGTAAACACTCGTCTAAGAAATGGCGACTCGGTGGATCCTTCGGGGAGGAAATAAGAACTGTAAATTTCTGTAATAAAAGTTTAAAAATTAGTGTATACTTCTTTATAAAGGTCTCCACTCATGTTAGTTCTCTATTAATTCTTAAATTACGACGGTAGTGAATAAAGAGAAAACTTACAACCCACTAAAACCTATACCGTAGACTACTACACGAATATCTTTGGAAGTCACTCTTTATAGAAGTATTCAGTCCTCTACAAAATTTATACTTATAGATCTTTATAAACTGTCCACGATGGTCTGTAAACCATTTCTTAGACCATTTCTTAGACGGACGTTACTCCTTCCGGACCCAAACTAAGGACCCAACCCCTCTAGGGGACCTCTTCCCTTGTCGATGGGTGAGGTCATAAGACCGGACCTCTTAAGGTACTTCACATATTAGATAAACCAACGTTTCACAACCGGTGCTGACTCACTGAAAGTGAAGTGTAGTGAAGTCAAGTGGTCTGTAAACGACGATAATGACTCTTAGATATAAACACTGTACTAAAAAAAGATTAAATCATGTTTCTTTCCCTTCCTTTTTGTTTTACTATTCGTTTGTGTTATCATCTTGGTCGGTATCAAAGATTTTGTTTTTAAAATTTAAATTTTGTTTTAAATACTCTTTTAAGAAAGAGGAACGGAAAGAAGAAATATATACTCTCATTACAAAATTTGTAAAATAACACGAATGATTTATTAAAAGTTTGTAAAAACAAACTATGTAAACGGACTTCAAAAGATAGTCACGATTTACCGGTAATATACTGGACCTGTAGATTAATAACTGTGAAAAGGGGTAACAACATGTGGACTGTGAATCGGGAGATATATTGTTCCTTAACAATGTTTTGTAAACAGTTCGGTTGTTCTTCGTCTTAAACGTTCACCATTCACGACACCTTACTTCACACAGAAAAAGTTTAAATATTCGATCTTCGAGATTCGAGGTCGCACTAACATAAACCTCTGTTCCGAAAATCCTCGATTAATCTAATTTACTCTAGTATCCCCATCCCTGAATTAGACTATCTTAACCACCGAAATATTCTACACTTTTTAAAGACAGAGAGAAAAAGAGACATAGACAAGTGGTACACTCTTATGCCTCTTTTCCATTAACAGACTTTTAGTCTTTCTCTCAAGAGTGGTCTTAACCTACCTGATCGTGAACTAGAACCTGAAGGATTGGGGTCTTTGTACTCTTTTATTTAAAGACAGAGAATTTAGGGAGTTAGATACTATAATTAATACCGTCGAGTTCGACTGGTTATGACCACCTTAGATTTTGTCTTGTCGACGATACTCTTTGTGATATCGTCAAGGAAATGAAAATTTTTTTAAATTTTATCTTAATAATACATTGAGACACTAAGTTGAAAACCCATATATAGGTTTAATCAACTTTTGTCCTATAGTGTTTCCTATAAACATATGGGTACAAGTATCGTCGTAATAAATACTATGACTTCTCTACTTTCGTTTGGTTCCCAGGTAGTCACTTACTTACCTATTTCTTTTACGCTACACGTGTACACGACGCGACACGATTCAATGAAGTCAACAAAGACTGAGAAACGTCCGGATACCTGACATCGGACGGTCCGAGGAGACAGGTACCCTAAGAGGTCCGATCTTATGACCTCACCCAACGGTACAAAAGGAGGTCCTCTAGAAGGACTGGGTCCCTACCTTTGACTTAGAGGACGCCGAGGACATAACTACCACCTAAGAAATGACGACTCGGTGGACTCTTCGGGTGTACACAATAATAACTCGGAATTTTTTTTCCGTTAACTCTGTGTACAGTACTTTATCTACCCTGACTCCTGTAGAACAATTCACTTTAGTCGGTAGTTTTTTTAGTCAGTAGTTTTTGTTTTTTTCTTTCTTTGTTTTTGGTTTATGACACATTAAGACGAATCCATTCCATAGATCTCATCAGTTTAAGTATCCTTGTCTCTCATCTTACCACTTATGGTCCCCGATTCTTCTCCCTCCCTTACTCTTTAACAATAAATTACCCATATCTCAAAGTTCTTTGTTACACTCGTATGAATTGTGTTAATTTGACATGTGAATTTTTATCAAAGTTACTTTTAAAATACGATACACGTAAAATAAAATTAAAATTTTACTTTTTTTTTTTTTGAGTTCTTTCAAAAAACTGGTCTAAATGACACTCTTAGACGTTTCTCGACTCAGGAAGTGGTTTATGTAAAGATTGTCAGTCTTTGTAGTCAACAATTAGTGTCAGTTGATAAATAAGGTTTCCAGGACATTTAAATATGTGAATAGATGTAACTCTAATTTTCGTCAGATCTTATTACCAAACTCCGGGATATAAAACGTACAGATTCTTTGAATACAAAGAAAGAAAGAAACTACCTTAACCCTCAAACTTCTTTTTTTTTTTTCCTTT
Source organism: Capra ibex (assembly GCA_006410555.1). Lineage (NCBI taxonomy): Eukaryota > Metazoa > Chordata > Mammalia > Artiodactyla > Bovidae > Capra > Capra ibex. The sequence goes on along the minus strand of SJYO01014747.1, from coordinate 11,309,732 downwards.
CAGGAACGTAGTCCTTTAATCTACGACGTAACACGTTATAAACACTCAGACTCTATAACCCAAATATAGTATCGGTACACGAAAGTTAGACACATGTAGTCACCTGTGAAATGAGAAACATAGGACAACACGATTTCTAAAGTTTCGTGAAATACTTATTGTTAAAGGACTCTACGTTCGAAGACCTTTGTGTTAGAAAAAAAAAAAGATTCTACCCTCTTATACTATTCCATATCACCCTTTTACACCTTTTCTTTGGAATGGACACACGTCCCCGTCTAAACCTCTCACTCTACACTTCTTTGTCCTCCTTTTTGTGCAAAGGGAAACCAGAGACCCCCATTTCAAATGTTTTTGTTATATTTTGCTCTGATGAATGTTACCGTAACTTTTTACTATTTAGGTATGATAGAAGGAACTCATTTAATTACTCAATTTCTCACCTGTTTTGTTCCTCTTGACTCATAACCCCTGACACATACTGTCACTCTTTGTGAATCAAGGACTGTGACTTCTCGAAGAACACATAACCAAAAGAGAACGGCACATTACTTAATAGTGTCTACCTCGTCGAATTTTGTTACACCGACATAATGGGGTGTCAAAACATCCAACCAGAAAGTCCGTCACTAGTTTTCCCAAGAGACGAGTCCCCGAATAATTTGACACTACCACCACGACCCTGACGTTAAATAGGTCACGAGTCTCAGAAGGTTGGAGTGACGACGACCTTCTTAAGTAGAGGAACCCCGGTATCCTGACTGTAGGAGGAAGAAAGACCACTACCGGGAGTCGAGGATCATGTCAAGTCAAGTCAAGTCAAGGAGTCAGCACAGGTTGAGAAACGTTGGGGTACCTGACGTCGTGTGGTCCGGATGGACAGGTAGTGGTTGAGGACCTCAAATGAGTTTGAGTACGGGTAACACAGCCACTATGGTAGGTTGGTAAAGTAGGAGACAACAGGGGAGAGGAGGGTCGAAGCCAGAAAGGGTCGTAGTCCCAGAAAAGTTTACTCAGTCAAGAAGTGTAGTCCACCGGTTTCATGACGTCAAAATCGAAGTTGTACTCAGGAAGGTTAACTATAAGTTCTGGTTAAAGGAAATCCTAACTGACCAACCTAAAGGAACGTCAGGTTCCCTGAGAGTTCTCAGAAGAGGTTGTGACGTCAAGTTTTGGTAGTAAAGAAACCACTAGTCGAAAGAAATATCAGGTTGAGACTGTAGGTTTGTACTAATGACCTTTTTCGTATCGAAACTTATCTACCTGGAAACAACCGTTTCATTATAGAGACGAAAAATTATACGACAGATCCAACCAGTATTGAAAAAAGATTCCTAGTTTACAGAAAATTAAAGTACCGACGTCAGTGGTAGACGTCACTAAAACCTCGGGTTTGTTTATCAGAGAGTGACAAAGGTAACAAAGGGTACTTCACTACCCTGACCTACGGCACTACAATCAAAAGACTTACAACTCAAAATTCGGTTGAAAAAGTGAGAGGAGAAAGTGAACGTAGTTCTCCGAGAAATCGAGAAGAAACGAAAGACGGTATTCCCACCATAGTAGACGTATAGACTCCAATAACTATAAAAAGGACCGTTAGAACTAGGTCGAACACGAAGTAAGTCGGATCGTAATGTGTACTACATGAGACGTATAAACCTTTTGAGTCGTCACCGGTGTCCTGACCTTTTTCAGTCAAAAGTAAGGTTAGGTTTTCTTTCCGTTACGGTTTCTTACGAGTTTGATGACGTGTTGACGTGAGTAGAGTGTACGATCATTTCATTACGAGTTTTAAGAGGTTCGGTCCGAAGTCGTTATACACTTGGTACTTGAAGGTCTACAAGTTCGAACAAAATCTTTTCCGTCTCCTTGGTCTCTAGTTTAACGGTTGTAGACGACATAGTAGTTTTTTCGTTCTCTCAAGGTCCTTTTGTAGATAAAGACGAAATAACTGATACGGTTTCTGAAACTGACACACCTAGTGTTATTTGAAACCTTTTAAGACTTTCTCTACCCTTATGGTCTGGTGGACTGGAAGGAGAACTCTTCGGATATACGTCCAGTCCTTCGTTGTCAATCTTGACCTGTACCTTGTTGTCTGACTAAGGTTTATCCTTTTACTCATGCAGTTCCGACATATAACAGTAGGACGAATAAATTGAATATACGTCTCGTGTAGTACCGACCTTCTTCGTGTTCGACCTTATTTCTAACGACGCTCTTTATAGTTATTGGAGTCTATACGTCTACTGTGGTGGGAATACCCTCTTTCACTTCTCCTCGATTTTTCGGAGAACTACTTTCACTTTCTCCTCTCACTTTTTCAACCGAATTTCGAGTTGTAAGTCTTTTGCTTCTAGTACCGTAGGACAGGGTAGTGAAGTACCCTCTATCTACCCCTTTGTCACCTTTGACAGTCTGATAAAAAAACCTGAGGTTTTAGTGACGTCTACCACTGACGTCGAACTTTAATTTTCTGCGAATGAGGAACCTTCTTTTCAATACTGGTTGGATCTATCTTATAAATTTTCGTCTCCGTAGTGAAACGGCTGATTCCAGGCAGATCAGTTTCGATACCAAAAAGGACACTAGTACATACCTACACTCTCAACCTGACACTTCTTTCGATTCGTGGTTTCTTAACTACCAAAACTTGACACCACAACCTCTTCTGAGAACTCTCAGGGAACCTGACGTTCCTCTAGGTTGGTCAGGTAAGACTTCTTCTAGTGGGGACCCTAAAGAAACCTCCCTTACTACGACTACGACTTTGAGATCATGAAACCGGTGGAGTACACTTCTCAACTGAGTAACCTTTTCTGAGACTACGACCCTCCTTAACCCCCGTCCTCCTCTTCCCCTTCTGTAACCTACTCTACCGACCTACCATAGTGTCTGAGCTACCTGCACTCAGACTCACTTGGGACCCTCAACCACTACCTGTCCCTCCGGACCACACGACGTTAAGTACCCTAGCGTTTCTCAGCCTGTGATAATTCGCTGACTTGACTTGACTTGAGACTTATATTCAATTTATTCGTTCCACTGTTCTTTGTCGGAACTACATGAGGAAAGGACTAAACCTTGGTCAGACAACTCGGTACAGTTCAAGATTGAAAACGAAGAACTGTACTTATGTCTAAAGAGTCCTCCGTCCAGTCCACGAAAAGGATAGAGAACTTCTTAAAAGGTGCAAACAACACTAGGTGTGTCAGTTTCCGAAACCGTATCAGTTATTTCGTCTTCATCTACAAAAAGACCTTGAGAGAACGAAAAAACTACTAGGTCGTCTACAACCGTTAAACTAAAGACCTAGGAGTACCTAATTACGTTTCGTTTGAGTGACCATTGGATTTAATAAAAGAGGTATAAAGAGAAGGTATGTATTTCAATCCATTAGGGTCACTATTGGATATTATAAGTTTCCAAAATAAGTGTGGATTCTCTTCCGTCGACTATGTCTGTCGACTGAGAAACCTTTTCAGGGACTACGACCCTTTCTGACTCCCGTCCTCTTCCCTCACAGTCTCCTAATCTATTGACCTACCGTAGTGGTTACGTTACTTATACTTGAACCACTTTGAGACGCTCTCCCACTCCCTGTCCCTCCGGACCTCACGACGTCAGGTACCGCAGAGTTTCTCAGTCCGTACTGACCCTCTGACTTGTCGTCGTTTTCCCTCCTTCATTATGTCCTACCTCGTCCTTAGGACCTCCCGAGTAGAATCTTAATACTGAGGGAATAGTCTCTCAACAACATTAAATTCAACACAGGTTAATAAAACGTTGGGGTACCTGACATTAGACGGTCCTTAAAGGACGGTCCCTGACATGGAGTCAGGTACCCTAAAGGGTCCGTTCTTATCACTTCGTCCAACTGTAAAGGAAGAGGTCCCCTAGAAGGATTCGGTCCCTAACTTGGGTGTAGAGGATGTAACGTCCGTCTCAGAAATGACGACTCTGTATACCCTTCGGGTATAGTTTTTCTCTCCATCTATTTATAAATTACGTGGTAAAAATTTACCGTTTGCAATCCTCAATAGATAAATCCTCGACACTTCTGGTCTCCTCCCCGGGAACCGACTCAGACTCCTATATTCTTTGGAACCTCTTATATTCCGGTGAACATAACCGACACCTTATCGGTATCAGTACCTTCGATAACATCCTTTTTATCCAACTCCACCCGTACCTACTCGAGTCTTCTCGGACCTCTTTGTGACGAAGTCTCCCCACATTTCTCCGATTTCTCATTGTGTCTTCGGTTTCTTCAGTTTTTACCATTGTTTCTCACTCGCTAACATAATCCCAGAATTCCGACGTATGAATTTCATAGTGTTTTATCCACCGAATTTTTGTTGTCTTTACTTTTGGGAGTATTACTTTAGGCACCTCCTACTTGTAGACTTTAGTCCTACCGATTACCCTTACGACATATTGTGTTCCTCGGGTCGAGTGACGAGACACCACTGGATCTACCCTACCTCTCTCACCCTTCCTCCAGGTTCTATCTCCCCTATATACATGCGATATGACTAAGGGAAGTAACATGTCGTCTTTCATTGTGTCGTAACATTTCGTCAATATGGGGTCAATTTTTTTTCATAACTGTGTTAGTACAAGGGACACTTCCAAGGTCCCCTCCGTAAAAGACAAGGAGAAGAAAAAAAAAAAAAGGATTAACTAAAAATAACATCATATTAACGAATTGAGGAAAGGAAAAGAATCGAAGACCACCGACAGTTATTTAGAACGGAAAGGAACCTAACAGTCACGTAGAGAGGTAGAGACGGAGAAAGAAATGTATTGAAAGAAGGGACGTACAGACCTGTGGTCAATAAAGTAAACTCAGGTGAGATTAGATAAGATTAGATCATACTTAAATAGAAATGAACTACCGTATATGTTTCTGGGACGAAGATTTATGCAAGTGTGATTGTTCAAGACCCTACTCTTAACATTGAATAAAATACCTTTCCCTCCGTTGACTACTATTGTGACTAGTTCTCCTTGTCTCTTGTTTCCTTACTATTTTCACATTTCCACTAAAGACCGAAATGGACCATTAAATTCCCACTCAAGACGGACTTCCCTAACCTTCGGGCTACAGTCACCAACTAACCTCTTACCCACCACGTCTTTATGTCTGGATCTTCGTCTTTCTCGTTACTCTTGAATTTCCTTAGGTTCAGACCCTAGTTCCCTCCACAACCGTTAAAAATCCATTTTTACTTTCGTCTATTTCTATTCATGTCTCCTGCATGGACCACCAGGTCACTAACGTCCCCCGTACCCAAGGTAGGGACCAACCCCCTTCTAGGGTGTACGGTAGACTTCACCGGTTTCTTCTTTTTCCACCCAGATCTGTACTGGTGAGGAACCCCTTACAGTCTATTAATATTGAGTGACGAGTACCTGAGTTATAAGAAGTACTTGATCCTGGACTCTGACTCCTTCTCTGGAGACCACCCCCTAACCCGAGAACTTCTCCCATCACCGAGTCGCCACTTCTTAGGTGGACGGTTATATTCTCCTAGTCAAAGCTAGGGACTGAACCCTTCTAGAGGACCTCTTCCTTTACTTTTGGGGGAGGTCATAAGAACGGACCTCTTAAGGTACTTGTCTCCTTGAAGGATGTCAGGTACGTGGACGGTTTCTCACCCTGTTCCGAATAACTGATTTGTTAGTGTTGTTGTGTTTTTTCTTGATTGGACACTACGACTCCGGGTCGACTTCAACCTCTGACGATACACACTACGTCTGTAGTCGTCGACCCCTTCACGGAATATTCCTCATGTTCTAATTTGGTTTGTGACGGGAAGACGCCCTCGGTCCCGACCGATGGATTAAACGTCCTGTACTACGTTTTATTTCTATTCCTCAGGGAACTAGTGTTTCGTCCTTCTTCAGGAAAGGAAGGAAGAGAGAGAAGAGGACAGAACCATAAAAAATTAACTGATAAATTACAATACCACGAGGGAGACTGAGGTCTTCTGGACACCCACTACACTTGTGAGTGTTCGGGAGTCCCGGGGTAAGGTATGAACCCCATGTCCCTCGTCCGTGGGTTGGTCCTGGAAGAGGTACAGAATAGGTCCGGGGACGTTGTCACTTCCGACGACCACCAACGACCCGTCTCTAACCTCTTGTCCGTACATTCTCAGAGAGGATCCCTTTACTCTCCCGAGAACGTCCCTCTCTCCGAGGTTCGGGGACTGTGGGGGAGGTAACAGGGTAACCCGTTCAAAGTTCTGTGTTTACGTTTCCGTCTTAATAATTATTAAAGTTCTACCGCTCACCTCTCGTTATTTAGGGTTCAATCCCTAGTTAGTGGAAGACTCACCCACTGGAACACTCTGATGTGACCAAAGGAGGGGTCCTTTGGTCGGGGTCGTCTATGTAGTCCACCTCACACACTCCGTCTCCCATTCTACCCAAACTCCCTCAGGTCCCTCTTTAATAGGTCTCCCAAGGTCCAACTCCCACCTTCCTTCTCTACTGTCTTTATAAGATTATTTTCCTCAAGTCCTTACTCCGTAATCCTTACGTCACCTCAACTTTTCGTACTCCTCACACTTTCTCGACTTTGTCATCCTTTACCACTAGAGTCTCACTTTACGTAAAACCACCAGTACCATGTCCTCTGACTTTACCTTATTTTACGTTTCTTAAGACAAGGACCGTTACGTCCGTGGGGTTCCTACCCATAGTTACCTCCGAACAGTAGTAGAAGGGAAGGAACAAGAGGAGGGTTGGGGGTAAAAAGAAGGTAAATGGTTCTAGAGACATCTTTCAGTCCCCTTTTAACTTAGTGCTACAAAATTAAACTATCGTAATGATTAAAGAGTGGTAGAGGATGTCGAGGGGTTCACATGTATGTGTTTGGTAGTTAAACACACTCAAATTGTACACTTTGGTATAGGACCTCAATTTTATAGTGTCTTGGTGAAAGAAAATAAGATTTTGTTTTAGTGTTTACATCATACCCTCTGCGTATTTACGTTGGTACACAATAAACACACTGGAACAAGAACCATAGAGACTTCCGTTGTACCTTTAAATTTGTGTGTATCGTTTACCGTTGGGTGAGGTCACAAGAACGGGTCTCTTAGGGTCCCTGCCTCCTCGGACCATCCGACGGTAGATACCCCAGCGTGTCTCAGTCTGTGCTGACTTCGTTGAATCGTCGTCGTCGTCGTCGGTTACATCCGACACATAAATTCTTTTATCTTTTTCCGAAATATTATAAATTTCACATATTACCTTATAATACGTAAGTATATTTGTGGAATACAGACCTTTCCCTCTGGTTTTATGTCCGTTATAATAAAAGAGAACAACACAAAACATGATTAAACAAAATTCGTATTAAATATTACTATTGTATATTGTTTACGAAGATTGATCTTTTCGTCCGGTGAATCTTTTTCAACTGAGATTACTAAGACAGTCCTACAAAAGAATTACAATTTCAAGTATTTCAATCGTTTTACGACCCTTCTACATAGTCTCTTTTTCGTTTCTCACGTTTCAGTTGTTACTACATTGATATTCTTTCTTTACTTACAGCTTCTTGATATTAAAGGAGTATGAAAATGTAAGTTTCTTGGTTGCGGGTCAGTTTAGACAATTTCGAATATAAAATATTATGTAGAAGTAGATATCTCCTTTTGTAACATGAATTTCTCTTCGGTCATCTGGGTGAACTTGAGACTTATATGCATTCAAATTCCAACTTTGTAAAACAATTTTTCTTAAAAATCCTATACCACTGTCGTGAAAAAAAAGAGTCTCCTTCGTCCAATTCTGTGTAGTAAACTTCAGGTTCATGGGTCGTCCCTTCTCCTGTCTTTCCTTACCACTGTTACAAAGAAAAAAAAATAACAGTATTAATACCCTCAACGTGCACTGACCTGAGAGAGGGTAGTCGAAGGTCATTCCGTGACTGTAAAATTCACCTACAAACCTGCGTACGATCCTTCTTCCTTTTCCTCTTGTCGTTACCACGGAGAACAACCCGTTAAAGTCACGAAGGACCTTAGGATTCACGTTGGAACGCCAATTTGAAAAGACTGCCACAATTTGTGAATGGCCGGAAGGGACCACCGAGTCTCCAATTTCGCAGACGGACGTTACGTCCTCTGGACCCGAGCTAGGGACCCAGCCCTTCTCGGGGACCTCTTCGTTTACCGTTGGGTGAGGTCATAAGAACGCACCTCTTAGGGTACCTGTCTCCTCGGACTACCCGATGTCAGGTGGTCCAGCGTTTCTTAACCTGTACTGACTCGCTGAAGTGCAAGTTTGTGAATGGTCACCCATGAGTTGATTGTTATAGGTCAGATAGTCTCCTAGTCAAAGTATCGGAGCGGACCACGGGACCGACTTAAAGACCAAAACTCATAGTTTAAGAAGGACCATAAAATCTGATCTACGTCATCACATGTTTAATCCAATTTTCTTTTTTTTTTTTTTTGTAACGTATCTTCTAAGAGTCACGATTAAAAAAAGACCTAGCGAGAAGACGATTTACTATCCCAAATCATCTGCTTTTATTTTAGGGTAAGTTTAAAATTTGGTTCACGTTAAATAATATAAATCTACTACCTTCTCTAACAAAATCCCTTTTACACGTAAAGAGATAAATATATTAGTTTTGTATAAAGTCTCTGTACAAACTTTTGTCGTAGGGACCATCGAGTCTGCCATTTCTTAGACGGACGTTACAACCTCTGGGGTCAAGTTAGGGGTCCAGTCCTTCTAGGGGACTTCCTCGTTGACGTTGGGTGAGGTTATAAGAACGGATCTTTTAGGGTACCTGTCTCCTCGGACCACCCGATGTCAGGTACCCCAGTGTTTCTCATCCTGTGTTGCCTCGCTGATTGTGAAAGTGAAAGATTTCTCGACCATAGAAGAACTTTGTGTTCCGAAAAAGTTTCGTACAGTCAAGAACTTAGTTCTACGAACGACGAGTGGATTGTCCTCTCCCTTTCTAGGTAGTTTAGTAGTCTGCAATTCCCAAATTCACGTTCACTTAAGAAAAGCCGAGTAAGTCCACCGAGGTTGGTCCGTTACTTAAACGAAGCGTTATGATAATCTACCGGACCTCAAGAATTAATGGTTTGTTTACCTTTCAACGACGGACCACGACTGTCGAGGAAACACGTAGTAGAAGTGTCTTGTACTTACTAATTACCTTACAAGGGTTGTGTCAGTTTCAACAAATGACTACCTTAATTTGGACTTTAACCGTTCCAGGATCACCCTTCTGAAAACAATATTACCGCACCTGGACGGTTCGAGAGGTCTACTTTTTATCTTTGTTAATCACTACCGAGAATCGTCAAGAGCTATAAGAAATCCAAACTAGAGTCAACTTTCAGTAGAATAAACCTACGACATATCTTCTTTGCATGACTGTAAGTCAGAGAGAAACACCGTATATTTGTAGTCGCTGTCCCAGACACAGGACTACTTTCGGGACACGGACCGGTCCATCATTCCACTGTAGAGAGGTTTTGGACTCGGTCTCTTTTACTAGTTCCATGTCTAGATAAGTAAAACCGAAGAAATCAGATCTTCGGGGTCATGTAAAGAAGAATCCGAGTTCGATCCACCAGGTCTGTAGTCGCCTTCTACAATAGGGCCTTCCCCTTCTAAGAATTATGGATCGAAATACTTATCGACACCGAGATCTCTGTCTTAGAATCACTAAACCTATTCTTTTTTCTTACCATCTTTGATTTTCTTATTGATCGATTCGTATTAATTCCTCTTGAAAGATAGATAAGGTCCAAAAAGAGGGTTAGAGACGGACGACACGTCCTAATGGATAAAAATTAAGACACAGAACATTAAAGAACGGTTTTATGACGTTCTTAAACTGAGACTGAGTCGACAATGGGTGAAGTGTACGTATGTAGACAGATTAAGGTATTGTTTTTAGTGACGTCGAACTAAAAAGAGTCGGTTCACATCGAACGTTTGTTAGTGGAGAGATTAATAAGGGGTTTAATTGTCACTGGAGACATCGTACCACCATAAAAACCTCAGAACTCAAGTTACAAGGTCGGTTAACTAACACCGTTACGTCTACCGGAATTACGGATCCGTTATCCTGGTCCTTAAACGGAGTTTTAATTCTTGACCGAACATTTAAGTACCGGTCACTTAGCCAAACTAGTATGGTTTGCGTGGGTCTCAACTGAATGAACGTATGAAAAACCACAAATAGTTACGAAGGTAAAACGTTACTTTCTTTCTAAACAGTCGGATGTGTCAAAGAATTAGGGGTACGTCTACTTTTAACACCTACGAAAACAATGATCAAAACTGACCTGCAGGACCCGGGAGACGAACATGAAAAACCGAAGCGACTCCGTTTAGTTGTACATCAAAGGATGTCTCTTAAATATTCAACTATAACTCCGACAAATGTGTATGTATATACACCACACACATATATATAGTCAGTCAAGTCAAGTCAACGAGTCAGCACAGGCTGAGAAACCCTGAGGTACTTAGTGTCGTGTGGTCCGGAGGTACAGGTAGTGGTTGAGGGTCTCAAATGACTTTGAGTACACGTAGTTCAGTCACTACGGAAGGTCGGTAGAGTAGGAGACAGCTGGGGAAGAGGAGGACGGGGGTTAGGGAGGGTCGTAGTCCCAGAAAAGGTTGCTCACTTGAGAAGTGTACTCCACCGATTTCATAACCTCAAAGTCGAAGTCGTAGTCAGGAAGGTTACTTGTGGGTCCTGACTAGAGAAAATCCTGCCTGACCAACCTAGAGGAACGTCAGGTTCCCTGAGAGTTCTCAAAAGAGGTTGTGGTGTCAAATTTTCGTAGTTAAGAAGTCGAAAGTCGAAAGAAGTGTCAGGTTGAGAGTGTAGATATGTACTGGTGTCCTTTTTGGTATCTGAACTGATCTGCCTGCCGTTTCATTACAGAGATGAAATATATATATGTATTTAATATATATATATATATATTAAAAAAGTGAATACCGACGGGACCCAGCAGCGACGCCGCCCGTCCGAAAGCGATTCGACGCCACTCGTCCCCGATAAGAAGCGACGCCACCCGTCCGAAAGAGATTCGACGCCACTCGTCCCCGATAAGAAGCGACGCCACGTGTCCGAAGAGTAAAGTCACCGAAGACGACGTCTCGTACCCGAGACCCCGTGAGCCCGAAGTCGTCAACACCACGTACCTACTTCGACATATATAAAATAACTCACTATGTGTCAAATTTGATATGAGAATTCCAATCAAAAGAGTGACAGGGGACCTTATTTATCAACAAAAATTTAAAATATATATTCGGTAGTACACTGTACGACTTAGTCAAAACCGAACCCCAGACCTGTTATCAGTTGAACGAAGCAAAAAGGTTTCTTTTCAAAGACTTAACAACGTGTAGTCACAGAAACGTCGTGGCTTGCGAAAACTTTGCCTTGTTCGAGTAAACGTTTGTATGTATTATATAACGTAGGTGTATACTTTCTTAGGTCGTAATAACACAATAAACTACTTTTTTCGTTTTTGTTTGGTTGTTTGTTTTGAGAGTATTCTGTTACCAAGTAAACATACACTATTGCGGTTAGCACAAGGTCCATTCTAAACACGAACTATTGAACGACTAAACCCCCAACCATACTTATTGTCCTATAGTCTCACGAAGTAGTCAAAGTAAACAGTTATTTGGAACAGTTCACATGACCTACGGTGACGTACAACAAAAGGACAACAAATAATTTTAGTCGAGGTTTATTTATTTTTGTTTCCTGTGTAAAACTAGGACAATTCCCGTGAACCACGACTAGGATGTAAGTCACGAAACGTCTAGAGAGATGGAGACTCACTCGACCAAATAAGAGTGTCGAAGTGGATGAGGTACCTTTCGTGGTCCGTGGTACGTTCGTCCGTCTACGGTCCCGCTAATTGATCTTTTGGTACATCTAATTGGAGGCGATAATCGTACACCAAGGTCAAACCTTTCCCTACACACTCGAGAGAGTCATACAAAGGTTGTAGTAGTCTCTTTATATTAGTAAGGGAGACCCTCTCGTCTTCCTTGTTGCCTAGCGGTTCATAGAGTTTAGGGGTTCCCTCCGTATTAACATATTATTGGTGTAAGAAAGAAACATAATAGAATGACAACCAAGTATTGTTTTTACTGAACCCGTTTAGTCCCACATTTCGTGTATTATAGAGTCTCTCTTTTCTGATGAAAAAGAGGGATTGAATTTCAGATCGATCACAAATTTTAGACCGAGGACTGAGTTAAGTCTAGTCAAGTCAACGAGTCAACACTGGTTGGGAAACACTGGGGTACCTGATGTCGAGTGTTTCGGAGGGACAACTAGTGGTTGAGGGCCTCAAATGAGTTTGAGTACAGGTAGCGTAGCCATTACGGTAGTTTGGTAGAGTAGGAGACACAGGGGAAGAGGAGGGTCGAAGTCAGAGAGGGTCGTAGTCCCAGAAAAGGTTACTCAGTCAAGAAACGTAGTCCACCGGTCTCATAACCTCAAAGTCGAAGTCGTAATCAGGAAGGTTTCTTATAAGTCCCGACTAAAGGAAATCCTACCTGATCAACCTAGAGGAACGTCAGGTTCCCTGAGAGTTCTCAGAAGAAGTTGTGACGTCAAGTTTTCGTAGTCAAGAAGTAACGAGTCGAAAGAAATATCAGGTTAAGCGTTTAGGTATGTACTGATGACCTTTTTGGTATCGAAACTGACCTGCCTGGAAACAACCGTTTCATTACAGAGACGCAAAATTATACGACAGATCCAACCAGTAACAAAAAGAAGGTTCTTCGTTCACAGAAAATTAAAGTACCGACGTCAGTGGTAGACGTTACTAAAACCTCGTGGTTTTTTTATTTTAGAGAGTGACAAAGGTAACAAAGGGTACTTCACTACCCTGGTCTACGGTACTAGAATCAAAAGACTTACAACTCAAAATTCGGTTGACAAAGTGAGAGGAGAAAGTAAAAGTAATTCTCCGAGAAATCAAGAAGAAGTGAAAGACGGAATTCCCACCATAGTAGACGTATAGACTCCAATAACTATAAAGAAGGTCGTTAGAACTGAGATCGTACACGAAGTAGGTCGGACCGTAATGCGTACTACATGAGACGTATATTCAATTTATTCATCCCACTGTTATATGTCGGAACTGTATGAGGAAATGGAGAAACCTTGGTCAGACAACAAGGTACAGGCCAAGATTCACAACGAAGAACTGGACGTATGTATAAAGAGTTCTCCGTCCAGTCCACCAGACCATAAAGGTAGAGAACTCTTTAAAAGGTGTCAAACAACACTTAGGTGTGTCAGTTTCCGAAACCGTATCAGTTATTTCGTCTTCATCTACAAAAAGACCTTGAGAGCGAAAAAGCTACTAGGTAGTCTACAACCCTTAAACTAGAGACCAACGAGACGGACAAGATTTAGGTCGAACTTATCGACCTTCAAGTACCAAGTGTATGACAATTTAGGACCGAACCTCTTAAAACTCGTAATGAAACGATCACACACTCTACTTACGTTAACACGTCATCAAACTCGTAAGAAACCGTAACGGAAAGAAACCCTAACCTTACTTTTGACCGGAAAAGGTCAGGACACCGATGACGTCAAAAGGTTTAAACGACCTTATAACTCACGTCGTGAAAGTGTCGTAGTAGAAAATCCTAGACTTTATCGAGTGGACCTTAAGACAGTGGAGGTGATCGAAACAAGTATCACTACGAAGGATTCCGGTGAACTGAAGTGAAAGGTCCTACAGACCGAGATCCACTCACTAGTCTGGTAACACCAATAGAACCAGTACTTCTAGAAAAGACATATCGAGAAGACACATAACAACGGTGGAGAAGAGTTATAGAAGACGAAGAGAATCCAGGTAGGGTAAAGACACGAAATAACACGAGTAGGAACGTACTTTTAAAGGGAACCATCGAGATTAAAAGAACTTCTCTAGAGATCAGAAAGGATAAGAGAACAAAAGGAGATAAAGAAACGTAACTAGTGACTTCTTGTGAAAGAATAGAGAGGAACGATAAGAAACCTTGAGACGTAAGTTTACCCGTATCGTAAGGAAAAGAGAAAACGGAAATCGAAGAGAAAAGAGTCGATAGACATTCCGAAGTAGTCTGTTGGTAAAACGGAAAAACGAAAATAAAACCACCCTACCAGAACTAGGGACGTAGGACATGTTACAGTGTTTGGAGGTAGGTATCAAGAAGTCCGTGGGACAGATAGTCTAGATTAGGGAACTTAGATGAACAGTGAAGGTGACACAGTAGTATGCCCTGACTAAATCCAGTGTGGACTTACCAGATCGCCAAAAGGGATGAAATTAAATTCGGACTTAAACCGTTATTCCTCAAGTACTAGACTCGGTGTCAGTCGAGGACCAGAACAAAAAAGACTAACATATCTCGAAGAGGTTGAAACCGACGTTTCTTATATTAGTTAGACTAAAGCCACAACTGGTAGACCACTACAGGTACACATCTCAGAAGAGAACACAACAACCTTCTCCCACAAACGATACTGGTCACGCAAGAGAATCGTTTTGAGATAATCGGAAACGGGACGAAGTAAGACAAGAGATTCCGGTTTAAACGGATAATGAGGTCCACAAAGAACTGAGGGATGAAAACGTAAGGACAGGGGACATTACTTCTCCTGTACAAAAACCCACAATCAAGATCTTCCAGAACATTCAGAAGTATCTTGACAAGTTGAAGTCGAAGAAGTCGCAATGACCAACCCCGTATCTGAACCTAATGGTACTATAACTTACCAAACGGAACCTTTACTTGTCTTTAGTAAGACAGTAAAAACTCTAACGTAGGTTCATGACGTAAAACCTGAGAAAATAACTGATACTACCGATAAGGTAAAGAAGATTCCTTAAGAACGGGTATCATCATCTATATTAACAGTAGGCTCAATTTAAGTGGGTAAGGTCAGGTAAAATCAAGTGACTAAGGATTTTTCAGTTACAAGTGAGAACGGTAGAGGACAAACTGGTGAAGGTTGAACGGAACTAGGTACCTGGATTCTAAGGTCTAAGGATACATCATAACGAGAAATATCGTAACCTGAAATGAAGACAGTAGTCAGTGTGGGTGTTGACCCACAAAAAACAAAACAAAAAAAAAACGAAACCGAAGCAGAGAAGTAATAAACCTCAATAAAGAGGTCACTAGAGGTCATCGTAAAACCCGTGGATGACTGGACCCGTCAAGTAGAAAGTCACAGTACGAAAAAATGGAAAAGTAGACAAGCATCCCAAGAGTTCCGTTCTTATGACTTCACCAAACGGTAAGGGAAGAGGTCACCTGATGTAAAACAGTCTTGAGAGGCGGTACTAGACAGACAGAACCCACCGGGATGTACTGAACAGAGTATCAAAATAACTCAATCTGGTCCAACACCAGGTACACTAATCAAACCAATCAAAAGACACTGACACTAAAAGTAAGACAGACGGGAGACTACCTATACATATATGAGACCGTTCATCATTAAAAATGACCAATTCCAATTTTAGTCTCTTATAAACAATGGCTTACATTCACATACACGGACTATGTGTCACCACGGTTTATTCGGTTTTGTAACCCCAAACTTCGGTTCTTTCCAAGTGACGTCCCGGTGTATTCCTCCTCCCACTTTACACGGAGGTTTCGGGACTCAAGGAGCTTCCCAAAGTCGTTTCGTGAAAAAAATTTTTTTTAAAATAAAAACGACAACAACGAGTCAGTGATTCAGCGAAGGGAAACGTTGGAGTACCTGACGTCGTGCGGTTCGAGGAGACAGGAGGAGATAGAGGGTCTCAAACGAGTTCAAGTACTGGTGACTCAGTCACTACGATAGATTGGTATAGTAGGAGACAGTGGTAGAAAAGGAAAACGGAAGTCAGAAAGGTCCGTAGTCCCAGAAAAGGTCATTCAACCGAGAAACGTGGTCCACCGGTTTCGTAACCTCGAAGTAGAGGACGTAGTCAAGAAGGTTACTTATAAGTCGCAACTAAAGAAAATCCTAACTGACCAAACTAGAGGAACGTCAGGTTCCCTAAGAGTTCTCAGAAAAGGTCGTGGTGTTTAGCTTTCGTAGTTAAGAAACTACGAGTTGGAAGAAATACCAGGTTGAGATAAAATTTAACCTTCTATTAACGAAATGTTACAACATAACCAAAGACGTCATGTTGTTACACTTAGCCGGTATCCATATATATATAGGGGAGGGAGAACTGGTAGGGGGACGGGGGTAGGGGGGGAAGATGTAATAGTGTCTCGTGACCTGGCTCGAAGGAAACAATAACCGTCGAAGGATGATCAAACATAAAATGTACACCATTAAATACGCAAAGTAACGATGAGAGGGTTAATTGGGGTAACAGAGGAAGGTGGTGACACAGGTGTCCAGACAATCACAGAGATAAGGACGAGTCGTTTATTCAAGTCATGGTAAAAAGACCTAAGGTATATGTACGTAATTAAATGTTATAAACAAAAAGAGAAAGACTGAAGTGAGACGTATCGTGTGAGATCAAAATAAGTTTGGAGTCAAGTCCACTGAGTTTACATAAGGAAAAATACCGATGTGTTATAAGGTAACATATACACATGGTGTTGAAGGAATAGACAACTACCTGTAGACCCAACGAAGGTACAGCACCGAGAACATTCATCACGACGTTACTTGTGACCCCGTGTACACAGAAAAACTCACCACAAGAATCCTATATACGGGCCATCACCCTAACGAAATTTTATATACTCGTCGAGTACGTCGAGTTATAGTCTTTTCGTTTGTTGTCTCAGTTTTTTACCTCTCTCCTGGATTTGTCTGTAAAGAGGTTTCTTTTGCATGTCTACTGGTTCTTTGTGTACTTTTTTATGAGGCCAAACGAGCAATAATCTCTTTACGTTAAGTTTTGATGTTACTCCATAGTATAGTAGAGTGTGACCAGTCTTACCGGTAGTAGTTTTTTAGATCTTCGTTTCTCGAAAATTTCCGTTCCACTCTCCCCACAGTAATCAACAACGTTTGAAAACCCACCAACAAAACGTCGATAGGTGTTTCCAGTCCAGCGTCACAAGGACATTCGGAGGTTGTTCTGTTTATAATAAGAGACAAGATATGAAGAATCAGAGATATACTTACCTGAGAATTTCTAATCTCAGGACTCTTATACGACCGGATAAATAAAGTTTGATGTCCACTGTAAGAAAATGTTTTCCACATCTCGGTCGTACTGTTGCGGATTTGTCTTGTCTTATTATACCTCAGTCTAAACAAGAAGAGATAATGTATAGATTTTTTCGTGTTCGTTTACTACTGAGAATTCTACTCCACGAGTCCATTGTGTGAAGTCGAGGTGAACTGTATGTTCGAAATAGTTAAACGAATACAGACTCCTGGAACTATTTCGTGTGTTGTTAGACCACTGGTTCTCTTGACTTGTGTCGAGCTGGTGAACCCCTTCAAGTGAAGTAAGAAACTTGAAGTCAAAGGAGTAATCAATTTACGTTAGTATCATGAGTTATGTGTTAATTCCATCATCAATTTACTACAGTAGGTACATTGACGTTTGGTATCACGGATTTTGTATCTTTCACAAACTATTTAACCGTCGACATAACGGTAAGACTAGTAGTAATAATAATAATAATGTCTTACTTTTACGACTAAGAAGTTTTTGAGAAAGTAAGTCTCAGGAGACCTTCAAAAAAACACATCTTTATCGGTGCAATTGGATTACAATGTAAATCTCCACACACACACACACACACACACACACACACACAAAGATACACACGGTTTAGACTCTGGTTCTCAGGTCGTGAGAGGTACCAAGATAATTGAACCACTCTCTCTCGACTCCGGAGGTCTTATTTTTCGGGTACCAATGACACAGGTTATTAAGGGATTTGGAATACTCGGTTTTTCTCTCCCCCTACTTCCCTTGTCCTTCAAGAAACTTGAACCTGAGGGACTCTATTAACAAATGTTATAAAATGAAAAAAGAAAAGGACGGTGTTAAAAAAAAGGGTCTATAAGACGATGAAACTCAGATGACAGAGTAAACAAACGAACAAATAATCTTTTGGACTTTTTTTTTTGGTTTTGGAGTCCTCGTATAAATGTCACTTCTTAGTTCAGATGTGCAACTCGTCCTTGTCGAAGGCACATCGACCTACCTCCATCAGACTAGATCCAAATGTCCCTCCCTCGACTGGCTTCTTAAGTATGGTCATCTACACTAATCCATTACTCTTCTGTAACTCCTTAAAAACATAGTCTATAACTGTTTTAAGAACCTTTTTTATAATATTCAAGAGACTTGAATCCGTCCAACATATTGGAAGGGGACTGAGTTGGATAGAGTACAGATTTTATCACTATTATTACCATAGATCGAGTAGTCAAATTCTTCTGAAACACTCAAACAGAAATATTTTGTGAATTCTGTCTCTGACCTTGTTTCATTTTCGATATTTTCGTAATTAACTTGCTTATTAAGTAATTTGTTTGATTGCTTTCCTCGTATCTTTACAAAATATACCATAACAAAAAGAAGAATATTCTTTATGTAAATATATATACATATACCTAATTATGACCTCTTCCTTTACCTTTGGGTGAGGTCATAAGGACGGACCTCTTATAGTACCTGTCATCTCGGACCACCCGATGTTAGGTACCCTAACGTTCTCAGTCTGTGTTGAACCTCTGATTTGGTGGTGGCGTATAATTATGTATAGTTATCTATACATTCTATATATACATATATACGTACGTAGATCTTTTTATATAGATCTATGCATATGTATATATACATACACACACACATACATATATATATATATAATCTCTGACGAATTCTTTATATACAATTTGTTCATCATTCAACGTAAAATTAACCTTTTTATTGGTATTAAATTAACTCAAACCAGTCTAGATTCATAAAGTTGTAAGATTTAAACCATTTGTAAAGGTTTTAAGAGAAATTTTGGGATTTTTATAACATAGAGACTTGATTCAATTAATTAGAAACTTCGAGAATCTTAAGATGTCCATACACTGCCATTGTTCGAACCATGATATGTCTCCCATATAACGAAATAAACAACCATAATACTAGAGGTTTCACTAACCGACGCCGAGGGGAAGATAATCACTTCCACTCTACGTCGATGAAAAACTAAAAATTAAAGAAGTCTTGAAACCAAACACTTCAAAGGGTTTGGGTTTTACTGTACCCGTAAGAATAAATAATGAATATTTCTTTACCTAGTGATTTTTAGTTAGTTAGGTCCTTAGTTCCTATCAGAGTCGAAAGGAACAATGAATAATAAAGAATCAATGAATAATAAAGTGGTATCTAGATTTCCCGACTTAGAGTCGGAACGACTAGGATAGTATAAGGTTCTGAGATAAATGGATTTATAGTCTCTTTTTGGTTCATGTTAAAGTCTCCGGGGCCTAAACTTGGTGGTCGGTGATCCCCGGGCAAAACTAACAATTTCAAGTCCCTTTACCGGTCTTCTCCTTTTTTTCTTCTTTATCTCCGTCTCTCGTGTGAGGTCGTAACGGTAGAACCTCTGACAGCACGCCAAGTAGTCTTATAGAAAAAGTAGATGGTGGAAAGTAGTGTTTGTACACAGGATGAAGGTGTTGTAACAGTACCATAAGATTTGTAAACTTTTCACGTAGTTGTCTGGCTGGGTAGTTTTATTTGGTTGTCGTGTAAGTTTGTCGTTCGGGACACTTGGATGAGTCGAGTAACAAAAAAACAAGGCACAAACAAAAATAATCCACTTTTTAACTCCCTTTTCCCTCTGGTGACTAATATCCTTCTCGTGTTTGTTTCTGTCAGGGTAGTCTTGGGACTCAAAAGGTAGTCCCGTCCTTTCGAAAGGTTTCCTCTCGGTGGACGACCCACTCATTAGGTTGTGACTCGGTCGTCAAAGTTGAGGACCGCTACGAACTGGGCTGTCAGTAAAAGTTGAGTGTCACCATTCTCATGTCTCACTAGAGTGTTGTCGACAGTCTAAGAGCTAGGACGAGAGGGTCATTGACGAAGGCAGCGTAAGACCTCTACCTCGTTGTGGGATAGTCTCTCGGTGTGCGACTATGACGTGACTATCGTGGACGTAAACGCTGCAACCACTCTCTGCGACTCACCGGTCTTTAAAGGAGGGTCCATCAATCCTCTCTCTGGATGATCACGTGGGCGTCTGTCGTATTACATGTGCGTGGTGCCATCACGTGTTCACACGAAGAAAGGTTAAGTAAAGTCCGATCGTGTGAGAACCCTCACATAGGGAACGAGCTGAGATAAAAACTTTACATCGACGATTCGAAAGTAAGCCCAACCACGACACGAAAGATCATTGAGTTATAAGAATTCAAGAAGGGTATACTGTTCGTCGATAAGTTAGTCCTCTAAAGTGACGTGAGTTGTCTTTCGACCGACCACAAACACGACTTGATTCTTAACCCTCCTTCTAAAACTACTATACACCTAATGACCTAAGTCATAAGTTTCCGAAATTTGTCTTTCATTACCGTGACAAAAAGAACTCGAGACGGAATGACACTTAAAATCAATGGATAAAGACGGATACTAAATGGTTACTCTTGAACATGAAATCACTTTTTATTGAAATCTAACCTCTAGTCTTGAATCCTTTAGTCTCGAGAACCTAGTGAGACGGTGATTGATAGACTGAAACCCAATTATAAAAAGTGGGGACAAGTTGTCAGAATTCTGACAACTTTACTTTCACAATCCGAACTATTAAAGTTTCCAGGGAAGATTGAGATTCTTAGTTACTAATAGTGAGATTATGTGCTCGATCGTTTTATTTTATTAACTTGATCTAAGAATTTAAAGGTTGTTCTTAGTCGTACTAACCCGAAGGGACTACTGAGTCGTCCATTTCAGAGGTAGACGTTACGTCGTCTGTGTCTTCTGTACCCAAGTTAGGTGCTCAGTCCTTCTAGGGGACCTCTTCCTTTACCGTTAGGTGAGGTCATAAGAACGGACTTTTTAGGGTGCCTGTCTCCTCGGGACACCCGATGTTAGGTTTCCGACGTTTCTCAGCCTGTACTGACTCGCTGATTTGTGTGTGTACGCGTGTATCCAGTCAAGGAGAATTTTAAGTTCGGATCTAGTTATGTTTTTTCTTTCTCTCGTCCTTTCTCTCTTCTTTCTTCTCTCTTTCCTTTTCCCCTTTTCTTTTTTCCTTCTTTGGTGCCATTGTGGTAACTACAGTCTACTTCTATTCTCCTACACATGTGTCCGGTTCTACGAACATCTTCCCCCAATTTCCCGTTTAACTCTTTCGTCTCAGGAATCCAGGTGTAGATTGGAGTCGACGAATGTTCGAAAGCAGTTGACGGACGTTTGAAATTAGTCGACGGACATTTGAAAAGTAGCCTACTTTCGACGGACTCACTGAGTAGTTTAACGAGTAGAAAGATCCGTAGAGTCAAAGGAGTAAATGTTTTACGGACATTCATTATCACTTACGCAGTAAACGAGTCGGTACAGATTGAGAAACTTCGGGGAACGTGCCATCGGACTGTCTGAGGAGACAGGGACCTTAAGAGACCCGTTCTTATAACCTCACCCATCGGTCAGAGTATTGGAAAAATAGTGGACACAGATCAGTTCTTGTTTCTTAGGTAAGATACTAAAGTTTTACATGAAACCCCACTTTTTTCAGTTTCATAAGAAAATCGTGTTCTTTATTGTTCTCTATTTCCCCACATCAATAAAAAAGGTTTTTCTTTATTTGGTACCCTTCCTATTAGTCTTTGATTAATCTTTCCGACAGTTATTCCCCACACACCCTCCGTCCCACCTCTGTTACCTGTATGTCCTCTTCGAACTGATTCTTGGATAAAGGGTGTCCAAACTGAAGTCTTACTACATTTATATTCCTTACTATAATTTAGTTTTTCTTTTGATAAGTGGACTTTTACCTTATTTTGATTTTCTTTACTTGTTAAAATTTACTTGAACTACACTACTACGTCTCCTTTATTGATAAAGTTCATTAAAACTTATGATGAGACGTATATTGTAAAGACACCCTACACAAGACTTTTGTCTTTTTTTTTACATTCGTTTAGATTTTAAATGTGTCTTCCTAATAACAACCATCATCATCGGTGACATTAAAACCTAGAGACAAAAGGACATGATATCCTAATCCTTGG
Source organism: Capra ibex (assembly GCA_006410555.1). Lineage (NCBI taxonomy): Eukaryota > Metazoa > Chordata > Mammalia > Artiodactyla > Bovidae > Capra > Capra ibex. The sequence goes on along the minus strand of SJYO01014747.1, from coordinate 11,287,483 downwards.
TTCTTAAAGTAACGTTCCTTTTACAATCTTTAAACAAAATTTTTCATTTTCAAACATTACAATTTAAATATAACTTTTACAGTTGTACTCACGTGTCAAATACGGACTACAAAAATAAAAATAGATAGATAGATAGTAGACAGATAGATAGGTAGGAATCGACTCTTTATCACTATAAGGTGACTATACTGGTTCCTAATGATTCCTTCCAATTCTGATATTTCACCTTTCGAACAATCCCTCGACCAATAAATATGTTACCGTTTTATAGTAACAATGTCCTTCTTATTACCGGAGGGTTTTCTATGGGTATAGGATAAGGGACCTTGAACATTTTAGAATCCAACATACCGTTTTCCATTAATTCCGACGTCCATCTTAATTGCGACGACTAGTAGACTTGAAAGTGTAGTAGACTGGAATTTGATCCCCCTAATAGGACCTAATTCGGGTCAAATTATTATTCCTAAGAATTGTTTCTTTGACCTCCGTCCCCCTTCCATTCTTTCTACATTGAACGTTTCCTGAATCGGTCGACAACGGCCGATACTTCCGACCCCCACGCCCTTCCCGGTACTCGGTTTCTTACGTCCACCGGAGATCTTCGACCTTTTACGTTCCTTTACCTACGAGGAGACCTAGGAGGTTATTTCCTTTAAGGTGGTTGTGTAACTAAAAATCGGGTCACTCAGGGTCAATTTAACTTAAAGATTGGATGTCCTGACTCTATTACTAGACATAAAAAAAATTACCACGATATAAATACTATTTAACAATAATGTCGGTGTTATCTTTTGTTTATGTTAGTGGGATCTCTCGTGAATAATTAATGTTTTCCTTTTTACATGACAATGTTACCTATCTAGGTCATCATTAGGGTAATTGTTTAATTGTTTAGTTTGTCGGAGTGGTCATTTACCTGGTAAACTGGAATACACCAAGTACTACACTATATGTTACTTTATGAGTAGTGGGTATCTCCTTAGAACGGTTTTTACAAATTTCATTTACATTAGTTAGGGGTATAGATTAACAATCAAATTTTCTTTATGTCCCTATTCTCTTTTTTAATTTGTTATGGGACTCTTTCGTTAGTTTGTCTAGATTTCACTTCGTATTAGATGTTAGTTGAACGGACCTCAGAAATTTTCAGTAATAATAATTTTTTTTTTAATTTTCCATCCTATCTTAAGAAAACCAAATTGTCTCTGATTTTACTGTGTTTAGTGTACATGAAACACTGGACCGTCACCTAGGTCCAAGTTTTTGATATTCACTGTAAAACCCCCGTTAACTCCTTAACTTTACACATGAAGTATAATTTATAATCTGTATATTACCTAAAAAAAAAACATAAGAGTTTACAGTATTGTCGTAATACCTAGACACACATGAATGAGGATCCCCTACGTATGGTTTAATAAATTATCACTTCAGAGTGGAACTTTGAATGGAAATTTACCAAATACTTTTTGAAATTTTTGTTACTTTACACCGTTTTGTAAGTGTTAACAAATTAGATTCACTCAAAATGTATGTAAGTGAAACGATAAAGTAAGTGAATATGAACTGTAAAAGTTTTATTTACGACTCTCTATCTTTCCTTTAGTAAAGTTCACCATCTTACGAAAATTTGTCTCTTAACGAGGTTTCTATAATCTTCCCAGACTCTTCGTTTTTGATTCTAACGGATCTCAAATCCAACATAACTTTTTAGTTTATAAATTTTACGAATCTTTCAAAGGTCTGTGATTTCTCACAGTCAGTGACTCTCAAACACGGAAGTACGGTATGGACACTCGAACGTAAAACGTAGTTCAGTCACTTTCCAGGACCTCTGTGAACCCGTTTGTCACGGATGATTGTCACTAGTTTTATCGTTTCGTTTCGTTAATGTGCTCTGGGATTGTTAGTTGTCTTCATTTTATAATTATGTTTGAATCATCGTTAATTTTTGGTTCCTGTTGAGTTATTCTGTCATTGCTACGTGACCATTGTTTCGACTGAAGGACCTTTGGGACTCTTAGGGTTGGAAGACGAACACCTGGACTGACATCCGCGAAGTGTCGTGACGATTCGACACACATCGTCGGTCTGAAGGACCGTGGTATGACCTAATTCCAGATCTCATTTGAGGGTGTCGTACGATTAAAATCAAATAGTTATAGTGTACAATCATTGAGAAGTATTGAGTAAATTATCGATGGTTGTAGGTCACCTTAAAGAACAGTACACACGTATTTGTCACGTCTTCATTGGAAGTTTAAAACTCTATTCAAGAACACGGAAGGTCTCCTGTAAATATCGGGTCACATGGTTTTCTACACGAAATGCTTGTTGAAGAAATCTCGTATTTGTAACGTTCTTTTAGTCATAATGAAACACATAGATAAATTGGGTGTGGATTCCTAAACTCACTTCGTATATACGGTAAATTCCCAAAAATGTGGAGAAGAGACTTTTCAAGAAAGTAACCCAATCAGAAAGAGTGAAAGCGTTTTAAAGAGGAAGTGAGAAAGGATTTTTAGGATAGAGGATTTTCTTACTTGTAGTAGTCTAGTCTCGATTGATACACACGTGTGTGAGTCAATACAGACTGAGAAACACTGGGGTACCTGATATCGGACGGTCCGAGAAGACAGGTACCTTAAAAGGTTCGTTCTTATAACTTCAGCCAACGGTAAAGGAGGAGGCCATTTTGTCTTTCCTAGTTTTGTCCCCAATCCCCACCCCTAAGTAAACGGATCTTTGTCTCTAAGTGTGAATAAAATTGGAATAAGGTCCGTCCTCCGTTGGCCATGGAAGAAACTGGGTAAAATTATTTGTGAAACTCTAATAACCTTACTAGAATTACTCAAGGGATTTCCGAAACGGAGACAATTTAGTGGACGAAGGGTTCTAACCCTCAAGACAGAACTTCTTTTGTTAGTGGTCGTTTGTGGTATAGGAAAGGGAAAATTTCAATGTCGTAACGATGTGAACTCACTAATATTGTCTGAGCTGTGGAGGTTTTCATTACTCTAATGAGACCGTAGTGTCAAGTGACCGATCGGAGTAAAGACTTTTAAGTAGAGACAATTGCAAGATCATTCCACTCCGTCGGGATTGGATACTCTTGATTCAAGCGTATTAGACGTTCCCTCCCCGAATCTCATAGAGTCCTTCTATACGTATCTATTCGCAGTTCTCCGTCGACTCATTTTGTTAGATTCTAAAAGGTGATCTCGGTCTTCTCAGTCTAAAAAAGTCACCACAGTATAAGTGACTTTTGTTAATTCTTTACCGCTACCACTCTTTCTCTCCCAATCAACTGTCACAAGTCATACCCCGTACATCTGACAGTGGGGCCGGGTAGAGGCCCGGACCAGTTATCCCTTATACCCTGTAAGAAACGAGTCTTGACAACTAAGTCGTTGGTAAGTAAAGTGTAGATGGTCCACCGTTAATGAGGTGATTGAGTGCCCGACGTAACGTCTGCAATGTGGACCTAAACGACTGATCGTTCTTTACTTTCAGTAAGTTTATAGGGTTTTAACATTATCTCGCATCACAGTCCAGTCTGAAACATGTCTCATTCCCCAACCCTCGCAGTTTCCCTTTCTTTGTAGCTTAGAAGATCCCATTTGAAAAGATACTTCTATACTGTGAATTCACCTCAAAACTTCCTAGAAATAGATCCGTCTTTCTTGTCCGACTCGACCTCACTCTCCACGAAGGACCTTTGGTATACCCTGAACTATGTTGTGTCACCCAGCTCCCTCTACTAGAACCCGAGTATTCCCCTAAACACTCGGTACGTGACCTGTACACCGGTGCGACTGTGTCCGACTGTCCGCAAAATCCGTGTAGGAACCCCGTCGTCCCACCATCTTTGCCCCTACCCGCTTTTGAACCTCTTGTCCCTACAGTTACTTGATCGATAATCCTGTTAGATCCTTTCTGGAGTACTTCTTGACTTGACTCTACCCCCAACTCGATTTCTATACGTCTTCGTTCAATAAGTCTCTTTGTTTTTTCAATGTTTCTCAAGAAAACAGGGTACCCCTGATACGCATGTTTGCCGTGTCAAGGAGTTGTCGGTGTCGATTCCCTCGAAGTAAGTACGACATCTACAGAGGTGAACCATACAAGTAATTCCATTATAAGGAAATTCCATAGTAGATACTTTGTGGTCACACGCATATTATTAGTGAGTCATCTTGTCTGACTAAGGGTCTCCCTACAGAATAAACATGTTCCTAAGATACACAATTCTCGGTATGTCCAACCACTTAAAGTCAATTGATCGTTTATTACTTGAAATTCTGTCAGTCATGACTCTTTATATGGGTAGAATCTCTATGATGAACGTTTACGTCCTCGTTTACTTCTACAACTCTTGTATGTCTTTTTTTTTAATTTCCCTGAACATATGTACAGATATACCTCTTTCTTTTCTGGTTTCAGAAATGCTATAAAAGGAGTTATATAGGAACTTGGTATAACAAATAAGAGTAGTGTCGTATTATAGGACCTAAAGATAAATTAAACAATTTAGTGGGTTATCTCGGTCCTAACCCCTCTAGACGACAATCTTATATTACCATCTTAAAGAGACCACTGGTCACTCAGGTGAAACTGTGGTCTTAGGTTATTTCGATGTAAGGAGTCAACCTCTTCGAGTCCGTCTTCAACTTAGAGTCTCCTTCTTTCATGCTGAGACTTTGAGAGAAGAAGGACTTACAATACAACCCGAGTTATCATATTTATAGACAGAAGTCGAAAGTCAGAGAAACCAACACTATTCGATAAATAAACGACTATTCTCAAAGATTTTCCATCGTCAAATCGTGTCGAAAAATCACTAGTACCTGACAAGTCCTTTCTTTCCCTCTCTTTATCGTCCTAGGGGGTCGCCCATGAACGATATCCGTCATAGTGTTAGGTCAGCTACGGTACATCCACAGGTGTTTCGGGACTCAGTCTTTTCACCTAGAAACCTTCGAATCTCTACGAAGTATCCTGGTACCTGACAAGGTAGTAATGAAGGATCTCTATTACGTTTTTTGTTTATGTGCAAGGTTCAATGATATCCTTCCTTACACGATACGAATCAGCGAGTCAGCACAGGCTGAGAAACGTCGGGGTACCTGACATCGGGTGGTCCAAGGAGACAGGTACCCCTAAGAGATCCGTCCTTGTAACCTCTTCTGGGAAGTCCCCTAGAAGGGTTTGGTCCCTAACTTGAGTCCAGAGGGTGTGACGTCTGTCTAAGAAATGGTAGACTTAGTGACGCCTTCGGGTTCTTATGACCTCTCCCATCGGATAGGGAAGAGGTCCCCTAGAAGAGGTGGGTTCTTAGCTTGGTCCTAGAGGACGTAACGTCCGTCTCAGAAATGGTCAACTCGATCGTCCCTTTGGGGATCCCTCCTAATGGACTGATAATTTTACACTATATTGAATCTTTAAATTGTCAACTTCTTAGGTTCAACGTAAAAACAGGTTTTTCCCGACCTCTCACAACTATGACCAGATCACAAATCCCTTCGTCGTACCACGAGTGAAATATTCGTGTCCTCTCTATGATTGGACTAAAATATCGTATTGACAGTGTAGGTTTCCAAAAGAATAAAGGTTCACTCTATTAATTTGTCTTTTGTTCATCGGAATCTTCCTTGATCAACATCAAATGTAAAATTCTTTGTTTACAGTTGATTTATTCAGATGAAGACTGTTGTTTTAAGTCGAAAGCTGTATAACACGACGTTATGAACTTTAATGATTATACAGAGATTTCGACGAAATACGTAAGTACTTTTGTTTAATTTGGACGAATAACATTTCTTTAACGTGGTTATGTACTCTACAATTTTGTATGTTATAAAGAAAAATTCATGAAAGAATTTCGTCCGGAAATCCTTATATACTATTTCTAACCCTTCAAACAACGAAAAAAATCGGAATCGTTTTGGTAAACAAAAATGTTTACGGTAAGATCTCACCCGAGATCTCACCTTCACCAGAGAAGTATCACACAAATTTTTGGACGGACGTAGATACCTATCTTTACCCTATATTAAGACTCTCGAAGACTAGATTGGATCATCTAGGACCCTTTTTATTTGGAAAAAAGTATAATCCGGAGTCTCTTGTACGTGCAATTTTTAATACAAGTTCCCTACAGTGGCAAACATATTAACTAATTAAATCTTACAAAGTTCACAAACAGTACAATTTTTCCTTGTAGGTATTTTTGGACCTTAACTTTTACAAATTTTGTTTTGGGAGAACCAATTAGTCAGTAACTTTACTACATAGTTTAAATTTAGAGGAATTTGAACGTACTGTAGTACGGGGTACCCTCTCTCGACTTTAATTAGTTCCATTAAGACAACATACTGGATGAAACCGTAAAAGTAGACTGCCTCGGTCCTTTACCCGAGCGATTATCAGGTAAAACATCATAAGATTCTAGGATCGTTAAGGTATAAATTCTTCCAATTATCCTATGATTAACCCCGGATCCACTTTTCAAGTGTTCTTTTTACTTGAGTGGACCTATACTCATGCTAACGGAGGAAAAATGTTACTGAGAAGGATTGTCAAAGTGGAACCTTGAGTCTCCCGTTCTTTAGAGTGTGGAACCCTCTGGACACTCCGGTCTTAAAACAGGAGACAGGGGATTTATCGTTAGTGACCGGTTTACGGTCCCAATGTCCGGTTATCGTTCTAGTCGTAAGACGAATACTTTACGAATTCTTTTCTTTTTGGGGTTTCCTCCCTTTAAACATATCTTTTATTTCAGGTAAAGTCTCGACAATACTTGCAAATCCTTTTGTGTCAACCAAAAAAAAAAAACTCTGAATCTTCAAGTTTAATTTCTTTTAGTTGAAGAGAAGTAGTGGAGACGACTTGATTTGGTACTACACCTACTCACACACAAAATTGTTTTTATCTTTAGGATCTGTGCCCAGTAATAACTGATCGACCACCAAGATAAGTAGTTCCTAGTTCCGGCTATACCATCTCTTCTATTATAAGACAGAGATAAAAGAAGGGACAAGCAAGAATCAGTGAGGCAACACAGACTGAGAAACACTGGGGTACCTGATATCGGGGGGACCGAGGAGACAGGTACTCTTAGAGGAGACCTTAAAAGGTCCGTTCTTATGACCTTACCCATCGGTAAGGGAAAAGGCCCCAGAGAACCTAATGTCCGTCTAAAAAATGACAGACTCGGTGGACCCGTCGGGAAAGAGGGGACATTTATAAACGTCGTTGAGGACCTACTGGACCCCTTCAATAGTTGTCTTTTTCGTCCAGGAACCTGATAAAGTTCGAGAAGGATGATGAGACACCAAGGATGCCGTTACAAGCTGCTAGGACTGTGATAGAGTGTCGTAGTAGAAAAGAATGGAACGAGAGTAATATCACGTAGGTATCTATCGTACAACATAACTCGAAAGGGATTATAAAGAAGTCGAAGTATACATGTCTTTCTCAATTCTGAAAAGGGACGGGATTTCCGAGTACCGTACAGAAAGGCAGAGGGAGAGTTGCACGTTAGGTAGAAGGTTCAAAGGTCTTCCCCGACTCCAAAAATTTTTGTCGACATTAGACGCCGGTAACTACCACCTCATCTAACAAACGGTTTGATAATGGTATTGACAGTTGGCTTTAGTCTTTTTATTAGAGTAACACGACCTGTCTACGCAAAGGACGTAATAACTATCTCAGTGAGGTCTCATTATCTCTTTATATTTCGTAACAAGATAAATGTTTTCCTCTAACCGGTTCAGGAACTTTCACTCGTACTCTCTGTCCGTGAATGTCCTTCACTCTATATCAGTTGAGTCATCTTCAATACACAGTCCCGGTGCACTGGAGATCTCAGACGGCATCTTCGGACCCCGAGAGAGGGAAGGGTAGGGGTGGGACACGAAGGTCCGACCGAAACACCAGACGAGAGTCTTCACTATATGACTACTTTGGACACCTCAAACAACACGTAAGAAGCAGAGAGTGGGACTGACACAGGGACCTACACGTTTACCAAGATTACACAAATGATGTATGGAGAGGTATAGTTCACTTGACGGGACCTGGTGATGGAGTGTTCTAGTAACTTGAACAAATAAAGTTCGTCTCCGAGGACTGCAAGGCGTCCTCGCCACTCAATTTGTATGGAATGCAGAGGACCGAAACGTACCTCCCAGTCAGCAGAAGAAACGAGTCGTTGACCAGATGGTAGTGAACTCACCACTTACTACGACACACTAAGATAACCAACTCGTGTGTTTGACGCTTCCTGGTTCGTGAAGTGTAAATAATAGAGATTAGGTGTCTCGTACGACTGGTTCTGTCCCTGTCGAAAATTTTAGAGATAAAATGTAGATTTCTTTGCCTACAAGTTTCTCCAAGGTATCTAACAAGCTGCAGTGTGTCGAAGATTCATTAAATAGACCTTAAACTTGGGTCGGGATTTAGGTCCAGTGTTAAGGTGATCTAGTACAAAAGAAGGTAAAATGACTCTATATCTTTTTTCATATGATACGTAGCCTCTTCCGTTACCGTGGGGTGAGGTCATGAGAACGGACCTTTTAGGTACCTGTCTCCTCGGACTATCCGACGTCAGGTACCCCAGCGATTCTCAGTCCGTACAGACTCGTTGAAGTGAAACTGAAAAGTGAAAGTACGTAACCTCTTCCTTTACCGTTGGGTGACGTCACAAGAACGGACCTCTTAGGGTCCCCACCCCTTCAGACCGCCCGACGGCAGATACCCCAACGTGTCTCAGCCTGCGTTGACTTCGCTAAATCGTCGTCGTCGCATGATACGTAGTCTTATAAACAGAGACGGGTCATGTGGAAGGGATTCATAATTATTAATGTGTGTGTGTGTCGGAACAAAAACAAAACAAAAGGAATACCTTTGTTTTCTCCTACGGTACCGACGGGACACGTACTTGACGTCCCGTAAACTACAGTTTAAGGATTTACTTGAGTAAAGTTGTGGGTCTGGGACAGGAGTCATTCTACCAAGGTGTGTAAAGGCCCGTCTTCAACCACTTGTGACTGTCTAGGTAGGACTCGTGTCTCACCTGTCAGTCCTTCAGATTTAAGATTGGACCTGTTTAATTTCAGAGATTCCAAAGGAAAGGAGAGAAAAGACTCTTTACGTATTAGGACTATAAGAAAAATCTCAGTCGTACACCTAAGTAAATAATTGTTGGGTCTTTATGTAATATTTGTCTTTGCGGACATTTTTACGACACATCATCAGAATACGACACGACGCGATACTACACAACGAGTCAACAGACTAAGAGACACTGGGGGACCTGACATCGGGTGGTCCGAAGAGACAGGTACCCCTAAGAGGTCCGTTCTTACGACCTCACCCAAAGGTACGGGAGGAGGTCCCCTGGAAGGGTTGGGTCCCTGGCTTGGGTCTAGAGGGTGTAACGTCCGCCTAAAGAAATGGTAGACTCGGTGGTCCCTTCACGTTTTATAGGAATCACCTTTGACTTTAATTATAATTTTAAGTTCCGGTATATTGTTTAATTCAGTGGACGGGGGGTTTAGACAATAATAATGACAATATGGAAAACAATTAATTATAAAAGTCCTTGTACCGAGTCATAAAACCCTAAGACTTTATTTTGACTCGTACACACAATTTCGATCGACCTTTCTGGGTAATACGTAGACAAGATTTTATCTAAAAATTTACCGAGATTTTACTAAATAACATCAAAAAGGACACACCACCGAAATTGGATCGATTTCAGAGTGAAATGAACGTGTAATAGAACGGTACTCCTCTGGGGACCCATATCCAAACCGAGTGTCTAACCGGGGGGACGTACCCCTCAGAGTTCGGACACCAGTCTTGTCAACTCACTCAATTGGTGGCCCTAAGTCACCCTGGTGACCGTAGTAAAACCTTAGTCGGTGGATGTCTTAGGTCCCATCTCCGGACATTTTGACGTCGTCTATTCAAGACGGACTGGACTTCCGAAAGAAACGTGTAGACAACCGAAAGTCTCACTGTTGACCAATATGAGTCCTTTCCTTTCTTTCGTTTAGAGTTTCGAACTTTCTGTTTCTTACCTACGTCTTCTCGGTCTTCATACCTTCCTTTACTATACCTCGTATTTTCCTGTAACACAATTTTTTTTTTAAAAGTTTGTTCTTGCAAAGATGTGTGGGTGTATGGTGTGAAAGTATGTAAAAAGAGTAAAAGTACAGTTTTATAAGTAAATCCTAGTAATCCGAAACAACTACTTAACTAAGGTACTTTATGAAGAGAAATAGAGATCGCTGTGAAAGACAAAAATTCAGATGAGACAGATATAACTACATCGATATAATCGAAAGAAAACGAACAACCAACTTATATATAGTTGTTACAACAACTTCCATATAGAGAATGGGCGTGAGAAAATAATAAAAGTCAGACATACACAAATTTCATACAAAGAACATTTGTCGTACCTAGAAAGAAAAAAATTTTTAGGTTAGACTGTTAGAGACGGAAATTAACCTTATTAATAAAGTAAAAGTAAATTACATTATTAACTATACTAAAATATTCGTGGGAAGGAACAGAAAAAAAAATTTAGGGAAAAACTGAACAAGGAGACTATAAAAAGGACGGAAGACACCCACCCACTGTCTAAAAAATTATAAGGTAATAGAACACACAACTGTAAAATCGATAAGGAGAGAAAAATCACAAACGAGATCTCTAATGTTAGTAGTCGATATTGAGTAATACCTGATGTAACTCTAGTGTAATATTAAGAAAAATAAGTCACAGTCGTAGAATAGCATCATGGTAAATTGGTCTGAAAAGAAAGAAAAAAAAACTTTTTTGTAAAAAAAAAAAAAAGACCCTACAGTCTATGTTCAGGATGTCTACTCGTCAAGTATTGGGAATAAAACCCAGTATCTGGGAAAACTCTTCCTCTCCGTACGAGTCCTAGGGATCGTGTATACACGTGTACTAGTGTGTGTCAAAACGTACGCCGAGGTCCTCCAAATGTGGGTGTACCTTCGGAACAAGTACCTGAGGAACATATCCTACGTCAAATGGAAAAATCGGTTGCAATCACACCTTAGACTTCGTCTTTTCTTGTCTTTCCATTAGTCTCTTACTACCAATTATCTCCTACCCTGAGTCCTCCTTTTTCTTCCTTTTTGTATTTAATTCTTGACAAGGTTTTAGGTAAATGACTATAAAACTTCGTAGATAATAGTACGAGGATGATACCTAGTATAACCTACGGTCACAAAATTGGTACCCAAATTTTTTAAATAGAACCTTAAAGGGTTGTTGACTACTCTCAAAATTAAACATTTGAAATTTTGAATACAAACCTCTTAAATTTTAAACGTGTTTGACCAAAGGTCTCTCAACTTGATTGGACAGGTGTTAAGGTGTCTATATGAAGTTAAGTCTTAATTATAATGGGAGAAGGATTAAGTTTTGACAGAAAGGAGATGAGGTCTACCAGACTATTTAAAGGATAGTAGAACAACAGATTTTTGTGTATAAAATCGAATCCTGTTCATCTGATATTACCACGTTTGTATTACGTCTCGCGGAAACAACACTATTTTCAACACTTCACTAAAGAGGATTTCGTCCTGATCCCCTGGCAAAAGCGTATTCGACCAAGAGTCGTTAGAAGAGGATGGGATGAAAATCACGGGGTTCTCATGGGTCCATTCATTCTCCTCGTCAACGATTTACCTCTCTTCTGTTTAACTGAGGAGAAGGTCCATTCCTCCCTCAATTAACGAGACGAATACCCGTAGTATTTAGTATCGAACCATATAAAAGACTATTGGGTACCGGTTCTCTTCCTACAGGTAAAATAACTGTTTTACACCGAACAAGTGGGTCTTTGTATCATAGGACGACTATACATATTTATTGACTTATGATCCCAATTCCACAAAAGGTGACTGAACGACCTAATTGAAGTCTTTTTTTTTTGACACGTGGAGTTTCTTAGAAGAATAAATATGACCTTTATTATGGAAGAGTTTTTATAAATGTTTTGACATTTGGCAAATTTTTTTACAGAAGAACTTTCTTAACACCATCCTTTCAAGATAAACAGGTATGTGTTGATAAAAACTTTGTACATACCTCTGAGTTCCTTCAATGGTTTTGTTAATTCTTAACTAAGTTAATTGGAAACATAGAATTACAACTGGGTCCGAAATATTGACGGAGAATTTGAGACCTTATGGGGCTCGGGTCCCACATCCGCATAAACAAACGTGTACGTAAGTGTCTGTGTGCGTATATGAGAACGAGTCTATGTGGTTGACGTTATCGTAAAAATTAACTTCACGTATTTAAACCTGACGATTTAGATAATTGCTAAACAAAATTAATCCTTGGGTCGACGAAGGACTCTAAAACGTCAGACCCAAAGTCTTGAAAACGGTAGACTTTTACTCAGAGTTCACCCAACGAAGTCAGAAAGTCTAGTCGTAAAAATTTCTGAACAACCTTCTCCCTTTGACGTTTACGAGAGACGACATTTTAATGTCGAGGGAAACAGGAAGCCACTCCTGCCCTGACGAAACAATCACATCGGTCACGGGACGGGGACTGGAGAGTGAACCCGTACAATTCAGATCGTTCGACGGACTCGGAACCTAGCGGAACGAAAGTCTAGAACGGTTGAACCGTAGTAGTACCACTAAAACTCCAAGGGATGAACAGGGTGATAGTCATCCCCCTCGACAATGAATTGACTCCAATTTTTGTAACTAATAATAATAATAAAAAGTTATGAAGTGATCAACTATTCTATCTAAGACACCATAGAGACAAGTCACTTCATCCCAGACTCCTCGTCAGTGTTAAAAAAAAAAAAAAATTGGAGAAAAGACCACAAGTCGATTACAGTCGTTGTATAGAATAATAAACCCGTTACAATTTACCTCATTTTACGAAAGACAAGAAGTCAGTCGTACCTTCGGTAAGTAAACAGAGGACCGAGTGAGTAAGTAAACAAGTGCACAAACCAGTTAGGAATAACTAACGGCTGATACATTTTAACGTGGCACGATCTTTGTCCTTCTAATGGTTCTGTCATGAATACGAAAAGTCCTCAAACATCAGATTGTTTACTTTGAGTCTTTATTATTAATGACGTCTCGTATTATTCGTACTATCTTCACACGTGTTTCACATGACCCCGTTGTCTTAGTAACCACACGTTCCTCCGTCCAGTCCTTTCTGAAACACAGGCACCGTAGCCCTTTCGACAGCGATTTACACACAAGGTACTTATGACTATTTTACTACCTACTTTATTTCCTTACCTACCTCTCTTTTTAATCAACTAACCTTTCACCTCACCTCTTTTAGTTCGACAGGTCCGTTTCACCACATTTTTTTTTTCGAATTACCTTCTCGCACTACTTCGACCTTTGATACTCTTTGGACTATACGAACCTCACCTCTTGGTACCTTTCTCCGAACGGTTCTCCATTCAGAACGTTCCTTTTTTTTTTCCTTTCGAAAAACACCGTAAGATTTCTTAAAACCGACTGAGGGTTCTTCGGTGACCTAGTCTCCTCTCTACTTCAGTCCAGACGTCATATTCTTCCATTAAACCCGTTGCTAGATGTACTACCATCTCTTACATTCCCAAAGGGTCCACCGAGTCACCATTTCTGAGGTAGACGGTTACATTCTCTGTGTCCAAACTAGGGACCCAACCTTTCTAGGGGACCTCTACCTTTACCGTTGGATGAGGACATAAAGAGAAACCCGAGTGTCAGGTACCCCAGCGTTTCTCAACCTGTGTTGAACCGTCGATTTGTTTTTGTGTCTTACGTTCTGATTTCCGTCTTGTCTTCTTATGTGGACTCTATAAAAGTTATTATACTTTGAATAGATCTTCAGACTTGATCTCTAGCACTGTCTAACCTTTCTATGAATCTTTTGTTAAGTCGTCCTGAAACGTCGATTTACTTGTACTCAGTAATTGTTAAATTTCCTTTTTTACTTGATATAACTTGGGGAACCATTTATATCTGTAGGAAGAGACACCTCTTCGTAAAAGGATTTGTCACCACATATATCTAATTAGCATTACCTAAAGAACGCTCGATAAACGTGTTCAGTGGACTTCTTCGTCCAATCGTTATTTCGTATGTCGTTAATTTTTACATTGTTACATCATATTTCGAAACCGTTCTCTCACAGATATAAACATATTAAGTTAATACTTACCTTATAAATCTTTACACATAGAAATAAATTTCTCGGTAAATAACTAAGTAAATTTACTTAATAAATAGTGAATTAAATAGTTGTTTAATCAAGTCGTAACTATATTATCCTTTATTGATATCTTATCCTCAACCATTTGTCGATAGACACCCCACATGGGTTACTGGTAGGAAAGAGTGGAGGAGAACAGTTAATTCAAATACCTTATTTCAAAATAACCTTGTGTAGCTGTAAGTAAATACAACAGATACCGACAAAAGGACGATGTTACCGTTCCAACTCATCAGTCAGTTCTGTCTCTGACGTAACGAATTTTTTTATAGGATTCATAAATCATGGAACAGGAAATAGTCACTCAAACGACTACGGACGTCACCTTATAGTCTAACGAGAATGGGACGTCTCGTACTTTTGTCCTTTCAGTTTTCCGTTTTATACAGTAAATGACCTTCTGGTTACACAATAACAGGATGTAGAAGACGTGAGAACCCACTTTGACCTCCTTTTTGTTACAAGTCTTGTGGAACCACCTTGTAAACAAGTAAGTCAGGTAAGTCTACCCTCTATTCGGTAGGTACACTCCGGTTCTTGTCGTTCACCTTATACCCCCACTGGATCACTTTCCCAGGGACCTTGGACGTCCGTATTGATTCTAGACCTGTGGGGTTCCTCGTCGGTGTCCTCCCGTCGTTTCAGTGTACTGTAAGTTTTATAGATGGACTCTCGTCATTAGTTATCATACCTCTCATTTTGTGGCAAACCGTAAGTCAGAGTACCCGTGGTTCGAGGGGTCACCTTTAAAGAAAAGGTATTTATGTATTACGGGTTATCAGAGACCACCCAGGTGTACTTCTTTATAAGTCTTTATTGCAGACGGGACCCCTCTTCAGTTTGTGTATTTTTTCTTCTTTCTCGAAACTTATCCTTCTTTACGGTTCATGTCTATGACTCTTAAAAAATGAAACACCTCGTTGTAGCTATGTGTAAGTAATTTTCTCGATCACAAGTGTAAAACTGAGAAAACTGTCCTTTTGTTCTACCAAGAGTAGTGTCAAGTATTCAGAAGGTACCTTTTTATATTTATTACAGATAAACAAAGTTATTACTCTTAACTCATTATCATAAAGAAAAAAAAAAAAGATAAAAACAAGGAGAGTTGTAAATAACTAAATAAGACATCACAGGAACGCGGTTTGTCACGTGATTTCTTCACCCTTATATTGAATTCTCCTTTTCCTCTCACCTTAATAAAATATTAACATTTAAATATTGGTATGGTTTTCATTTTTTTCAGAGACTTTTTTTCGTACTTTAGTATAAAATACAAAATTTTAATACAAAATCAAAAAAGAAGGTAAAGAAACGGGATTAAAATCGGTATATAATTCGGTAAAGAGCTTCACATCTGTTTTTGTAAGTATTAGAAACCTAATACTGTCTTCAAGGATCAAAATTACGTCTGTCTAAATGGGGATAGAAACCAATACTAAATATTCAGAACGAATTCTGTAAGTTTTGCAACCAAAATTCTAAAAATTATTTACAAAGTGATTTTAAAATTCAGTAATCTTATAATTATAGATATAATGTCGAATTTTTCCGTAAACAACAGACACTGAACGGGTGGTAACTGGGAAGGGACTAATTGAGAAAAATGACCATCCACAAAGAACAAACGTTCATCACGCAGATGTTATTTACAAACGACTTTGTTCATAAAAGAAATAAGGACTATAAAATTCCCTCTTCTATTATTAATAAACGTTGAAGGATTAGTCCCAGTTAAAATTGGTCTAGAAAGGTTGACTTCTCTTTACTAATCGTCGATTCATACTGTAAATTTTTACATTTATAAAAGGGAAAACTAATAAGGTTATCAATTACGGAATCTGAAGTCCTCGATCGTCCTTAAAATCATTTTTATTAATCAAATCATTTTAGTACCTAAACACACAAACACACATACACGCGTACACATGTATTCTCTCTCTCTTACAGAATCGAAACCCCATCGGTATTTTACCACATGTGTCCATAAATGTAGGCACTAAACGACTGGTATTAGGTACCTTAGAGATCCCCTTTTTTTTTTAACACTCTTTTGTCGTGTAACTTTTCGATTTATGGTGAAGGGGGAAAGGACGAAATAAAAGTTATTAACGAGGTCATATCGTACTGAAAGAGTACCACTTAGGAGACTCTGGACGAAGGTCCTACAAAGCAGTCAGACTGCCCCCACTTCCCTGGGGCAGGAAGTGATAAATCCGTATGAAAGGGTGGTCGAGGGACGCACGTCCAACGTTTCTGATAAACCGTGGGTCCCTCCACGTTCACCCTTTAGAGCCAAGGGGGTTTACTCAGTGTTCATTTTCCCAGGGAGTCGGACTCGTTCGGCTGCGCTCGGAGTCATTTGTTCTTCTTCTAGACCCCAAAATCACCTCGTCGGGGTCCCAAGACTACTCTTTCTACTTGTTTTCAGTCTTCTGCTTCACTCTTTTCTGTCTCCTTTTCTATTCATAAAAAAATCTTTGTAGACGTTCGAAACGTGAGTCTAGTGGTATATTTACAAGGAACTCGGGAAAATATACCCTTACACATAATCTTATTTTCGATTCCAAGAACGAAAACTCTTCAAATGTCAAATTCATTTTTTTCCAAGTCACCGTAAAGTAACGTGTCACTATACACCGTAAACCTGAATTTTTAACAGGACCCCGAGATCTGGTTTTTTTTTCTATATCGATAGTGCTTTTTTTTTTTTTTTTCTAAGATAAAAGAATCGTCGACCAGTCGTATATTATATATATAAATGTAATGTCTATTTCTACGTTCCAGATACAAGGATACATCGACCTTTTTGTTTTTGTACAGTGATTTGTGACCTTGTGTTTTTCCTGGAATAAAATTTTCAGTTAATCCGGGAATTGAGTTTTCGAAGTCTGTCAATAAACACAACGATTCCCTTGTTAATTATTATCCGTTTGTAAAAACTTTTTACTTAAAGTCATTGTAAATCAATTTAACTTTTCTTTTGAGGACAACCATAAAACTAACCCAAATTTATCGTTAATAAATCATCATATCCCTCTAAACTGTTTAAATGTCATAAAGGGAGGATCAGTTCCTGTTTGATAAAGGAGAGTAAATAAGTACAGAAGAAAACAACAGGAATTTTCTCCACATTTCAAAAGAATCATTATATATAGATTTAGATATGGATAGTATATATACAGATATAAAAAGTTATAAATAGAGATATGTTTAAAGGTTATTCTAATACGTGAAAATAACAACAGTAAAAATGAATTTAGATAAAAATAGACCAATAAAAACATTTCGAGTCTTTTTATGTAAACTCTTAATCATTCGTTCCTCTAGGTTGGTCAGGTAAGACTTCCTCTAGTCGGGACCCTAAAGAAACCTCCCTGACTACGATTTCGACTTTGAGGTCATGAAACCGGTGGAGTACACTTCTCAACTGAGTAACCTTTTCTGAGACTACGACCCTACCTAACCCCCGTCCTCCTCTTCCCCTGCTGTCTCCTACTCTACCGACCTACCGTAGTGCCTGAGGTACCTACACTCAGACTCACTTGAGGTCCTCAATCACTACCTGTCCCTTCGGACCGACCGACGTTAAGTACCCTAGTGTTTCTCAGCCTGTGATGACTCGTTGACTTGACTTGACTTGACTTCTATAAAGACTATACTCTGATCATCCTCGGAACCGATTGGATTCGTATATTATTTTATAAAATATATCCAAGTTATTAATTTCTCTAAAACATCATTCTGATTTCTTATATGTCTAGTTTGTTTATCCCAAGTCTTTACCTAGATTAACATATTCCCTTAAATCATCAAATATTTTGATGGAAAAATTTATTTACCCTCCTTTACGTGAATAAGAATTTTTGTCAAGGAAGGATTCGTAACGTATACTCGGTTTTTCCTTTTCTATTTATTTAGATTCGTGTATTTTAAATCTTTAAAAACTACCGTTTTATGGTGTTCATTCCATTTTTATGTTTATCGTTTGACTTTTTTTTTTGAATACTGTCTACCTTTTGATTAAAGTACTTATATGATCTTCCGTTTTATAGTTTATATTTTTACTCGTTTTCTAAGTTCCTCGTTAGGAGTCCTTTTATTTTTGTTTACTGATTCATTTCCCTCTTTCCGGTTGATACAAGTAAAACCTGTTTACTTTTTATTCTGTTTTAATGTACCGTCAAAAGAGAACATTCTAACAGTTTTAAAATTTGATAAATAAAACGAGTAACAATTACTTACATATCTTCCTTTTAGTGAAATGAGAACTCTCATTTTCAACACCATTTTAAACCAATTATTGAACCTTTATAGGAAATTTTAATACTTAGGTGCACGATAAACTGTGTCTTTAAAGTTAATAAGATGTCTATATAATTGTGTTCACTACTTACTCAATACATATATTTGTATAAATAACGTCACGAGTCAGGGAGTCAGTACAGGCTGAGAAACGTCGGGGTACCTGACATCGGACGGTCCGAGGAGACAGGTACCCTAAAAGGTCCGTTCTTATGACCTTATCCAACGGTAAAAGAAGAGGTTATAAATAACGTCATGATAAACTTTTTGAATGATTTCCAGTAAAACATGAACATATACTCCAGTCAATTTCTATATTACTACATTTTGATATAAAAATAATTTCGAAATAATTCATTAACACATGTACATAACTAAATCTTACCACCGGTCCTATAACACTAGACTTGCAAGTAACATTCCTGACTACGACTTCGACTTCGAGGTTATGAGACCGGCGGTCTACGTTTCTTGACTGAGTAACCCTTTCTGGGACTACGACCCTTTCTAACTTCCGTCCTCCTCTTCCCCTGGTGTCTCCTACTCTACCAACCTACCGTAGTGGTTGACTGTACTCAAACTCGTTTGATACCCTCTGTCACTTCCTGTCCCTTCGTACCGCACGACGTCAGGTACTCCAGCGGTTCTCAGGCTGTGCTGACTCGCTGACTTGACTTGACTTGACTCCATACCATACGAGATAAACATAAATCTCTGTGTAGTCACATCAGTGGTTCCAGATCCGTACCCTACCTCCCCTACTAATGTCTTCCTATCGTACTCCCCTCAAAGACCTCACTACCTTAACAAGACATAAGTAGGACTAACACCACCACTAATGTGTTTAGATGTGTAGGTACTTTTAGATATCTTGGACCTCAATGTAGTCGTTTTAACGTCCATACCTTTGATCTGGGAGAAAGAGGGAACCTTTGTGATTGATTTGTTGATTTTTGTTTGATTAACATCCTCGAGATCTTCAGTTTCAGGATATCACTGGTTCGGGTCACCTTTTTTTCAATGCAAATTTTACCATCTTTTTAAGTACGTAAAACGGAGTAGGAACGAGGAAGGAGAGGGACCGGACTACAACATCTCCTCCTCTGGCGTAGGATTATAGGTCAAGGAAGAAGTTTAGTCTCTCTTGTCTCACCTGACTTAAACAAGATTAGACAATCGTTAGAAGTCCCTAACTAGAGACAATAACGGATTGAACTACGGTTATTCCGGTTTTCTTCGCGTTTTCGATAGTCTTCCTTACCCGTACCAATGTATTTTTACGTTTTTGTTTGTCGATGTGTATTCTGCTAATTTTTAATCTCTATAGACCTTCGGTCTCTAATCTCTTCCTCCTTAAGTTATCTTATCGATTTCGAAATTCTTCTTCTTCTTCCTCTTTTTTCTCTAAGAATCCCTTTACTTTTATTAAATTTTATTGGTACCTTAAACCCCTTTTAAGTTAAGTGTGTTCGGGTCCCTTCAGTGGATGAACCGTTTCCGAAGTCTTCTGTACTTCAAAAGTAGGACTCGACTAGTAACTCCCAGAAGGTGAGTCTCGGTCATATATTTCTAACCTTCCTCACCGAAAAAAAAAAAGAAAAAACATTACACGTTTTCGCAAGTAAATGGTTGTTTCTAGTGTTCCGTATCCTTCTTTGTCCTTTTGTACTGGGAAAGTTTCATAGTTTTATATAGAGGTCTTTGACTGGGACTTTTGTGAGTCGGACGTCTCAATCGTCTGTTTGTGAAATTTTGTATAAAATTTATGCTTGTTCCTCACTTTTTTATAGTCCTTTTGTTATATACTTGTTTTTTTAGTAGTTTCTCTCTCTGGAGTGTGTTTCTTTTTTGATTTAAGACCTCGACTTTTTATGTCATTGACTTAACTTTTTAAGTGATCTTTTCAAGTTCTCGTGTAAGTTTGTTGATCTATTTTTTCTTACTAGTTTGTATTTCTTTAAACTTTAATAGTTCAGACTCTCCGTCTTTTCTTTTTTTTTGTGTTGCTTCTTTTCACTTATTCGAATTCCTTAAATACCCAGAGGTAGTTCACCTGGTTATATACTAGTACCCTCAAGGTCTTTCTCTTCTCTCTCTTGTTGTCCGAATAAACTTATTTATTACCGGTTTGTAAAGGGTTTGAACTACTTGTCGTACTTATACATATGTGTACATTATTCAAGTTACTTTAGGTTCATCTTTCAAGTTTCTCTGGGTGTACCCTGTGTGACATTAGTTTTTGTTTCTGTTTTCCTCTTAGAAGTTTCCCCATTCTCTTTTCGTTGAACAATGTTCCATAGGAGTCATCTAAAAGTCTTCTAAAGAGTCGTCTTTTGAACGTCTGGTCTTTTGTCATTTTTTCTTGACTTTCCTGTTTTTTTAGTTGACTCTACCTATGTTAAGAAATTTTTTATATTTTTATTTGTTAGTAATAACCAACATTGATACCTGATCCTTTTACCAGGACCTTACTAGAACTCTAAAAAAAAAATTAACTTGAAATCAACTAAATGTTTCAACACAATCAAAGACCACAATTCGTTTCACTTATATATATATATATATATATATATATAGGAAATGTATATATATATGAAATTATATATAATATAAGAAATTAGGGTTCGAGGATTAAATGGGAAATGGGAGGAAAAGGAAAACCTATATATATATATATATATATAGACACACACATAGATAAAGACAAAACACTTATTCAAGTAAAGTAGTAAAAAATCTAAGGTCTATATTCACCATAGTATATATAAACAGATAGAGACAGATCGAATGAAGTGAATCTTACTATTAGACATCCGGGTAGGTACAACAACGTTACTGTAATAAAATAAGGAAAGATCCCGACTTTCTCGTTATAACGTATCCTTGGACCTTACAATCCAGGTACTTAGTTCCGTTTAACCTTCACCAGTTTGTCCTCTACCGTTCTCACTTGCAGCTGTAAGATCCTTAGTCGCTTGATTTTACCTGACCTTACCCACTTAAATTGAGTCTACTGGTAATATAGATGATGACACCCGTCCTTAGGGAGTCTTCTTTACCTCATCGGTAGTACCAGTTGTTTTCTCAGGTTTTACGTCATGAACCTACGTTAGAGTTTTTACTGTCTTACTAGAGACAAGAAAAGGTTCCGTTTGGTAAGTTATAGTACCATTAGGTTCAGATACGGGGTTGGTCATTGTGACTTCTTCGACTTCAACTTGTTAAGATACTTCTGGATGTTCTGGAAAATCTTGGTTGTGGGTTTTCTCTACAGGAAAAGTAATATCCCCTGACCTTACGTTTTCATCCTTCAGTTCTTTGTGGACCTCATTGTCCGTTTAAACCGGAACCTCATGCCTTACTTCGTCCCGTTTCCGATTATCTCAAAACGGTTCTCTTGTATGACCAAAATCGTTTGTGGGAGAAGGTTGTTGTGTTCTCTTCTGAGATGTGTACCTGTAGTGGTCTACCAGTTGTGACTTTAGTCTAACTGATATAAGAGACGTCGGTTTCAACCTCTTCGAGATATGTCAGTCGTTTTTGTTCTGGCCCTCGACTGACACCGAGTCTAGCACTTGAGGAATAACGGTTTAAGTCTGAATTTCACTCCTTTCATCCTTTTTGGTGATCTGGTAAGTCCATACTGGATTTAGTTTAGGGAATACTAATATGTCACCTTCACTCTTTATCTAAATTCCCGGATCTAGACTATCTATCTTACGGACTACTTGATACCTTACTCCAAGGACTGTAACATGTCCTCTGTCCCTAGTTCTGGTAGGGGTACCTTTTCTTTACGTTTTTTCGTTTTACCGACAGACCCCTCCGGAATGTTTATCGACACTTTTCTTCTCTTCACTTTTCGTTTCCTCTTTTCCTTTCTATATTCGCAGACTTACGTCTCAAGGTTTCTTATCGTTCCTCTCTATTCTTTCGGAAGGAATCGATAGTCACGTTTTTTTTATCTCCTTTTGTTGTCTTACCCTTTCTGTTCTCTAGAGAAGTTCTTTTAATCTCTATGGTTCCCTTGTAAAGTACGTTTCTACCCGAACTATTTCCTGTCTTTACCAGACCTGGATTTTCTTCGTCTTCTATAATTCTTCTCCACCGTTCTTATGTGCCTTCTTGACATGTTTTTTCTAGAAGTGCTGGGTCTATTAGTTCTACCACACTAGTGATTAGATCTCGTTCTGTAGGACCTTACACTTCAGTTCACCCGGAACCTTTCGTAGTGATACTCGTTTCGATCACCTCCAAGACTTTAAGGTCACCTCGATAAAGTTTAGGATTTTCTACTCCGACACTTTCACGACGTGAGTTATACGGTCGTTTAAACCTTTTGAGTCGTTGCCGGTGTCCTGACCTTTTCAGTCAAAAGTAAGGTTAGGGTTTCTTTCCGTTACGGTTTTTTACGAGTTTGATGGCGTGTTAACGTGAGTAGAGTGTACGATCATTTCCTTACGAGTTTTAAGAGGTTCGGTCCGAAGTCGTTATACACTTGGTACTTCAAGGTCTACAAGTTGGACTAAAATCTTTTCCGTCTCCTTGGTCTCTAGTTTAACAGTTGTAGGCGACCTAGTAGTTGTTTTGTTCTCTCAAGGTCTTTTTGTGGATAAAGATGAAATAACTGATACGGTTTTGAAAATGACTCACCTAGTGTTATTTGACACCTTTTAAGAAGTTGTCTACCCTTAAGGTCTGGTGGACTGGACGCAGAACTCTTCGGATATACGTCCAGTCCTTCGTTGTCAATCTTGACCTGTACCTTGTTGTCTGACCAAGGTTTATCCTTTTCCTTATGTAGTTCCGACATATAACAGTGGGACGAATAAATTGAAGATACGTCTCATGTAGTACTCTTTGCGACCCGACCTTCTTCGTGTTCGATGTTAGTTCTAACGGTCCTCTTTATAGTCATTGGAGTCTACGTCTACTGTGGTAAGAATACCGTCTTTCACTTCTCTTTGACTTTTCGGAAAACAACTCTCACTTTTTAAACGGAACTTCGAGTTGTAAGTCTTTTGATTCTAGTACCGTAGGACAGGGTAGTGAAGTACCCTTTATCTACCCTTTTGTCACCTTTGTCACCGACTGAAATAAAAGACCCCGAGGTTTTAGTGACGTCTATCACTAACGTCGGTACTTTAATTTTCTGTGTATGAGGAACCCTCCTTTCAATACTGATTAGATCTATCGTATAATTTTTCGTCTCTCTTTACGTTTAGTTTTGGTCACTCAATGGTAAAGTGTTGTCAGTCTTACCGATACTAGGTTTTCAGGTGTTCGTTATTTACGACCTCTCCCACACCTTTTTTCCCTTGGGAGAATGTCACAACCACCCTTACGTTTGATCATGTCGGTGATACCTCTTGTCACACCTCTAAGGAATTTTTGAACGTTTATCTTGACGGAATACTGGGTCGTTAGGGTGACGACCCGTATGTGTGGCTCCTTTGGTCTTAACTTTCTCTGTGCACATGGGGTTACAAGTAGCGTCGTGACAAATATTATCGGTCCTGTGCCTTCGTTGGATCTACAGATAGTCGTCTACTTACCTATTCTTTCGACACCATGTATATGTGTTACCTCATAATGAGTCGGGCATTTTTCTTATGTAAACTTAGTCAAGATTACTCCACTTACTTTGACCTCGGCTAATATGTCTCACTTCATTCGGTCTTTCTTTTTGTGGTTATGTCATATGATTACGTATATATACCTTAAATCTTTCTACCATTGCTATCGGGACATACGTGCTGTCGTTTTCTCTGTGTCTACATATCTTGTCAGAAAACCTGAGACTCCCTCTTCCTCTCCCACCCTACTAAACCCTCTTGCCGTAACTTTGTACATATTATAGTATATTCTTTACTTAACGGTCAGATCCAAGTTACGTCCCACGTCCTACGAACTCCGACCACGTGACCCTACTGGGCCTCCCTACCACATCACCCCCCCCTCATCCTCCCCCCAAGCCCTAACCCTTGTGCACATGCGGGCATCGCCTAAGTACAACTACACACCGTTTTGATTATGTCATAACATTTCATTTTTATTTATTTATTTATTTATTTTATACATATATTAAAAATTTTTTAAAATTTTTTCCGTCTCTGTAATGAAACGGCTGGTTCCAGGCAGATCAGTTTCGATACCAAAAAGGTAACCAGCACATACTTACACTCTCAACCTGGTATTTTGACTCGTGGCTTCTCGACTACGAAAACTTGACACTACAACCTCTTCTGAGAACTCTCAGGGATCCTGACGTTCCTCTAGGTTGGTCAGTTAGTATTTCCTTTAGTCAGGACTTATAAGTAACCTTCCTGACTACGACTTCGACTTTGAGGTTATGAAACCGGTGGAGTACGCTTCTCAACTGAGTAACCTTTTCTGAGACTACGACCCTCCCTAACCCCCGTCCTCCTCTTCCCCTACTGTCTCCTACTCTACCGCCCTACCGTAGTGGCTGAGTTACCTGCACTCAGACTCACTTGAGGCCCTCTGCCACTACCTGTCCCTCCGGACCGCACGACGCTCAGTACCCCAGCGTCTCAACCTGTACTTACTCGCTGACTTGACTTGACTTGACTTACAAGGTACCATGTACGTATAGTGTGGAAGAAAAAGGTAAGTAGACAACTGCCTGTGACTCCTACGAAAGCACAGGACTAATAAGATTTATCTCGACGTACACTTGTACCCCTTCGCGTAGAGAAAAGAGGACAGAGACCTGCACATAGATCACATCCATACATGGACCACATACATCCTATACATAGGATCACGTAGATCCTAGTGCACGAGAGAGACAAAATCACAAAGAAAGAAAATAAAAAATGACCTTGGAGGCATGATAAAGGTGTCACCGAGGTGGTTAACCAAAGCCCCGAACAATGACAAGTAATAATTAAGACAAAGAAATAAGAATTTTAGTGCTCATATAAAAGAAAGTCTCACATTTTTAATGACTAATTTTATGGGAAGGGAGTGAGTTTTTTTACACCATAGATAGGATCGTTATATAGAATAAGAATAAACGGGACCCGAGTTTTCCTCGAGTTAAAATTCAGACAATTTTCTCCGATGAAGTGTTTACCAAGGGAAGGATCGTGAATCCTTTTATAAAAAAAAGGAGGACTTCTCAAATCTCAGTTTCATTACAAACAGAACCGTTTACTTACCCTACATACACTACACCCCACACACACACACACACAAACACACGCACACGAACACGCACGAGTGTCAGTGTGAACGTATTTAGATACCCTTGGTTGTTAATGGTTGATTTAATCTTATAGTTTCTCCACACAGACGGTGCCTGGAATCACTGTTGTGAAGTCGCTCCTGTCCTATGTTTGACGATTAAAGTCAAAGAATACGTTCTGAATTTTATTTAGGGGGTCGTAGGAATAAGAGGTACGGTGACTCAAAATGGGTGTCAGACAAGACAATGTTGAGGGTTCCGTCACAAACTCTGATTTTTTTCAGTGTGAACCTATCTCTAGATCCACCCTTTTACATTCTCTAGAGCTCCACTCCAGTCGAAGACTACCTACCCCACGGTACTTTTTGTTTACCTCCGACCGTAGCGTCTTACACAGTGTCTGTAAGGGGTCCTGTTAGACAAATCTCTACGTAAATGTTGTTTTGAACGATTATCACATCGTCAAACTCAAGACCACGTGTCGGATACCACTTCTACATTCTTCCCGAACCGAAAATCGTTATGGTAAACCTTTCGTAACGACTAAAAGAAGACGTACCCGTCTACTCTGTAACTGCTGAACCGGTTCAAACTATTCTTTTTGTTAACACAAGTGAACTTTTTTCCCGGAGTAATACCGGACCCTATCATCCTGTGTATAAGAGACAAATTGAAAACGACCAAGTGGACGACCTGACGACTTAGTGAGAAGGGACGAGGAGGGTAGTTTATTCCGTCTGGGTTCAGGATCTCCTTTGTGTCGACGGACCTGTCGGGTGACGGTACCAGAGGTGGTTGTCACCCAGCCCCACTCTGGACATTGAAGAATAAAAAGAATTTCGAAACAAGAAAGGACGAAAAGGAGGTATGATGTAGACTTTCCTCGACCCTAAATAGTCCTTTCGAAAAACAAAACAACATATGTACGGTACACCCAGAACAAGAGAAATGAAAAATTTTAAAAAAATGTTCACTTTCCCTGAAACAAAAAAAATAACTCATATTAATGAAATGTTACAACACAATCAAAGACGACATGTTACTACACTTAGTCGATGTCATATGTATAATATGGGGAAGGGAGAACCTGAAGGGAGGGTCGGAAGGCGTAGGAGATGGGTGGATCCAGTGGTGTCTCGTGATTCGACTCGAGGGACACGAAAGATCGACAAAGGGTGGTCGATAAGCAAAATGTGTACCATCTCACATACACAGTTAGGTGGAGGGTTAAACAGGTTGGGAGGGGAAAGGGAGCACGATTCAGTCTTTCTCTTTTTGTTTGTAACATATAATTACGTGTGTTCACCTTAGATCTTTTTACCATGTCTACTTCGATAAGGGTCCCGTCGTTATCTCTGAGTCTGTATCCCAGAACAAGAGAAGGTAGTTCTCCCCCCCATAACGAGAGCAAAGATAGAAACGTTATTCCTTTAATTAAAAAGGAGTCATAATTTACGTCTCAATTTACAAGTGACGTACCAGTGTCTTTCCCCCGTAGGAACTCCGGATCTCTCGTTACAAACTTTGACTTGTAACCACACACCACATGTTGACTATAATCACATGTCGAGACACAAACGAACAGTAAGAAAAAACCCAGTAACAACCCCTAAACGGAAAGGGGACTGACAAGTGGTGGACTAAGGTGTATGTGAAAATACAGTCCACACCCGAGAACTTACTCAAGTCTGTGAGGTCCATGATATGAGGAGACTTGTATCATAATTCTAAAATATACCAGTCAAAATAACTAAGTTGGGTGTATTTCTTGTGAATGATACGTAGTCCTTGACAACATTCGTAAAAATATTTATGAGTGACTAAATTATAATTTTGGTCGTCTTTCATCTGAGGTTGAGTCTGTCGTGTCCTCAAAAATCACTTTCCAAATGGAATTCCCCTACTTTCCTTTAACACAATCGTCTCGTCTCACTCTAAACCCCGAACCTCTACCCAGGGAGAAACTTTCGACGTAACGACCTCCCTAAGTCGGTCGTGGTGTCGACACTGGGTCTTCCTCCTTTGTTCCTTCTTTCTACTGTTACAGGTAGAGGAGAACGGGAGGTCTGAAGAGGGTCCCAGAGGGTAACGAGGTCGGGTTGACCTTTCGACCACCAGTCCATCGGTCCTAATACGTCAGGTCGTCTCAGTCTCGTGTTGTGACCCTGTCCCGTCTTTTACTTAAACCACGTTTACCGTTTTTTTTTTTTTTTTTTTTTTTTATCGGTTGTGTTTGGAGTTCAGTAAAGTCTATGATCCGTCTGTTGTTTATTGGTTTAGTATTCTATTTATGGTTAAATTTTAACAAATAGGGATTAAAATATTTATGTGCAAAGGAGGAACTGGGAATGTTTAATTGATGACTTCGGTAATACCAGACATTTACAGAAATCAACATCGGTACTCTTAAGTTGATCTCATGACCTGTTGTCTCCCGTTCTACCAACCTACCGTAGTGGCTGAGTTTCCTGCACTCAGACTCGTTCAAGACCCTCTACCACTTCCTGTCCCTTCGGACCGCACGACGTCGGGTACCCCAGCGTCTCAACCTGTACTGACTCACTGACTTGTTGTTGGGGTTCGACGATCTTTCCTCCAATCCGAAAGTCGTCTGACCCGTTACTACCAGGTGAGTGGTAAAGGGACACGGTCTACTAAGTTCCCAATTAGAGAGTGGGGGGAGTGTGATTCGGTCGGACACTATGACTGTGAATTCTTTGTGTCCCGACAAATGTAAAACCACCTCTCGAGTATGATAGTTAAACGTGTAATCACTCGGGTCGGTAACGAGAGAAGACGACCCTAGATAACTCACCGTCGACCTCTCTATAGACGTCGAGTTTTTTTTTTTTTTTTTTTTCTCTCTCTCTCTCTCTCTTTCCTTCTTTCTTTTGAATCGACAGACTACTTTACAAAATTTACGTATCCCAAGTGGAACCCCAACCGACGACAAGTCTAAAATAGGTAATTATTGTGTCTCCCGACGGAGACATGAGAGGTCCCGACTATCCTTTGATCATGATGCATGTCCAGGAACGAAACGGACTCCCTCATATAAGGTTTGCGTCCGACACCCAAGGACACATGTGTGTACATATACGTACACCCGGACAACTCAAGGGTGCGTGCATTCCCACGAAGAACCTTAAAATAAAGTAATTTACTGTGTACTCTCCTAAAAAAGGTAATATGTTATAAAAGAAGACTATCTTGGTACAAATCCTTTCTTCACACACACAGTTACACTTACCGACTGTGCATCTCGAGGTAATCGTAGAAGTGAGTAAAGGTCAATTAAAACAAAAAATTTAATTCCAACTTAAAATAACAAACATTTAATATAGAGTTACCGAACGGTCCACCGAGTCACCATTTCTTAAATGGACGGTTAAGTCCTCTACACCCAATCTAGGGACCTAACACTTCTAGGGGACCTCTTCCTTTACCGTTGGGTGGGGTGATAACAACGGACCTCTTAGGGTACCCGTCTCCTCGGACCACCCGACGTCAGGTGCCCCAACGTTTTTCTGTACTGACTTGTCCGTGTGTACGTAGTTTAGATTGTTTTTTTGTCAATTCATCTTTCTATGAAAATACATATTTATATATATCACATGTGGGATTTTACTAACAAATAGACCTATTACCCTAATACGTACTATAAATAGAAGAAACATACGAAAATACATAAAAGGTTGAAAGGATGAAAATATTTAGTCTTTTCAAAAACAGGTAAAAAATAGTATTTGAAAAATAAAACATAACCTCAAATCGGTTAATCGTTACAAAACTATCAAAGTCCACCTGTCGTTTCCTTGAGTCGGTATGTATATCTACATAGGTAAAAAAGGTTTTGAGGGGAGGGTAGGTCCCGCGGTGTGACCTTTATATTCACCTTCTTTTCGAGACTTTGACACTAGGGCAAAGTCACAAACGGGACGATCTGGAATACGACGGTAAACTTCGATTTCCTCTTAACCTTAACGATGTTCTTTCACCATATTTACGTAGTGAGACTCAATGACCTATCGTAAACACAAGAATGGTTTCACGATATAAATAAGAGAGAATGAAAAAGAAACTCTGTGAAATTCCTTTTTTCTATAAATTTATTCTCAGTACCAATTCAAAGACGCTACTCAGTGCTAATCCAATCGAAAGTCTACATTGAACACTTCTTAAACCGTAGTAAACTGATTCTTTCCTAAGATACGTGTTAAGGAACCTGTAACTACTACCACAACAGACTTAACGCAACACAACAAAAGAGAGAAAATCACATTTGGTTTAGTCATAAACGATACCTTTTTCAATAAATTCACAATAAATTTTTCTACTCAGAAATTACATGTTTCGTACATTTTCTACCCCTTACTTCCCCTTCTACTAGTGACTTAATAAATGACTTTTCAAACCAATCCGTGAATGGTAAATTTGGTTCTTTTCTTACCGAAATCGGGAACCGTTCATTCACTCTCCACTAAATGTTTTAAAAGAAATGGAGATTTTCAGTCAACGAAGTTCAATTACTTTTGTAAAAGTTGATTCAGTAAAATTTCAACTATAAATAGACTCGTTGAGGTAATCCAGAGTGTCACAGGTCCCGATTTCAATTCGTTTCCTCACAGGGATGAAGGTCAGGATCTTTACTTTAACTAGTAGAGTCTCTTTTGTTAATAGTTGAAACCCAATAGACACAATCTGACTCGTAAGATAAAGTATGATAGATGAGACTTTCTAGTTAGAGTTCGACTTGACGGGGTAAAAAAATCGTTCCTCTCAAGGAACTTAATCGTGCCTGACCTTTCTTAACTTAGATGTCAGTTTTGACGACAACTTAGTTCTGAATTATGATGACTGAGTGATTAATTCATTTGGGATTTTTTTTGTTTTTACGATTTTCTGGTACTACGAAATCTTTACAAAGATGTGTATACCGCACAAATAAAAATCTCCGAAGAACACAAAAAAAGGAAAATCGAACGGTATCTTCACTGTAATTTAAGGACCGAAACTGTGATTGACACACTGGAACCCGTTTTGTGAATCGGAAAAATTCATAGTCCAAAAATTTAGACATATCACCTCTATCTTTTGTGAAGTGTCACCGATACACTCCTAGTTCTCTCGATTTGATATAAATAAGAAAAAATTTTCGAAAACCATTTTACAGTATCTCTTATACAAATACCACACTTTCTTTTACTGGTGTCATTCTTCCTTTATCTGACTCCCGTTTTAAGATAAAGAGTTCGGTCAGAAGAACGATAAATTAATAATTAAAGATGGTAGGCTTTCCAGTACCTTCCGTATTGACATTGTTTTTATAGTAATCTTAGTACTATATTCCTGTCCTCGGTTCGCCACTTTACTACTTTTAAGGGGAATTTAGTTTCGGTAAGTCTCAATACCCGCCGGCTTCTGTTACTGCCGTCGTCCCGATGCTCGGAGGAGTAATGTCGGGGTTTGTTCGGTCTTGTTGTCCCTCTTTCACCACAGATGCACCTTTAAGGTGTGAGTCATAGGGAACTTCTCTCAGTTACGGATTGACTTTTTGGGGACTCTAATTTTTTTTTTTTTTTTTCCTTTTCGTTGTTTAGGATCGAATTGTTAGAGAGTGTGATGGTGTCGTGGTAGGGTTTACGTACCGACGGACCTCTCCGGGGGCAACAAAAAGTTCCATAGTTCTTTTTGATACCTCTTTACGTTGTCTTTATGTCTTCCATCACTTCCCCTGGTTCAAATAAGAGTTTGACGGAGTTAGAGTCAGACCTCATATGTACACCTGGATTCATACCTAACATCCCCTCCAAAGAGTCCTATAGTCAATGTCACGTCCGACTTAAATTGTTCCGTCACATTAGACTTCCCTATCTACGCTAACTTTCCCTATCAAAAATTTTACGTGTCTAACATGTTGTCTTTTTTCTACTCTCTCTCTCTCTCTTTCGTGATAAACGTGTCCCGTAGCTTCTTTTTCCCCGAGGGATGACCGAGTCTATCATTTCTTAAACAGGCGTTACACCCTCTGGACCCAAACTAGGGACCCAACCCTTCTAGGGAACCTCTTCCCTTACCGATGGTGAGAGCATAAGAACGGACCTCTTAAGGTACCTGTCTCCTCGAACAGTCAACGTCTCAGTCTGTGTTGACTTACTGATTGTGAAAGTGACACAAAAAGAAAGTAACTTCCTTTTTGACCTTTTAAGAGTCTTCTTTTTAAACTCTGTGTATGTAAAGGGGTGGGGATGATCGTGGTGTGTATGGGGAAGTTTTGTTTAAGTCTTTGTTTACACAACTTTTTTGATCGGTTTTGTAGACGTGAAACTATCTGTTCCTAAGAAAGTTGATCTTTCGTACATTTTGTAGAGTATGATATTTTAATTTGTTTACCTTTCAGTTTAGGTAAGTCTCAATGACATCTTTTAGTTCTTTTCTTAGAGTATATATAATTTACTCGTTTACAGGGAGACGTCNCCCCTCCCGCCCTCCCCGACCCTTTGATACTTTCTCTTCTTTCGATATTCAATTATAAAGTTTGTCTTAATTTATATGAGTTATTACATGTCTTTCCGTTGTACGTGGTCTCTTAAGTTTTTATTTTGGGTTTCCCTGTTTTTCAATCCTGCTGTACTTTTATTTCAACTGTTAAGTCCTCTCTTTAGTTGTGTTTCTGTGTTGACTGAGTGTTTATTTCACTGCGTAACATTCTACGGGTTCCTTTGTATCTGAGTTTACTGTTGAATTATTCTCAGTCACTTCTTCCTGTCTTGTTACTTTCCTAGTTTCTCTTTTCTCGACTTTACCCTCTTTTCGTGTCTTTCTTATTATAAATAAAACAGTCAGAGATTTCTTGCCCCTTTTTGGTGTTTTATTACCTTCTCTTGATTATAAATTGTGACATTGTGTTTTTATATAAACTTTGTTACAGTTACATACAGTATGTACAGTTACACACCGTTTTGGTTAAGTCATGACATTTGATTTTATTACATTTTTATTTTTAATTTTTATTTTTGTTACTAGTCTCCTTTTAAGTGTTATAATTTTGTTAAGTAATCTTTTTATTTTCTGACTTTTATTTAATTAATTTAAGAGTCAAGTTTTTGATCTTGTTCTATTTTTATATATCTTCTTTCCTTTATTATTTTCATTTCTTTAGTTATTGTTTATCTTTTCGTTATCTAAATTAATTAATTAGATGTAAGACCAAAATAATTTTTTTAATTGTTGTATCTGTTTAGTAATTCAAATAGTGGTCTTTTCCCTCGATGTTTTATTCCTTATTGTCGTTCTTTTATTGGCGACCTTGTCTTATTTTGAATTTTTAGTACTCTGATGGAACATCTTAAGATATGTTTATTGATGTCTGGCTCCAAACTAGTGATCCAGTCCTTCTAGAGGACCTCTTTCCTTCCCGATGGGTGAGGTCATAAGAAGGATACCTGACTCCTTGACCGCCCGATATTAGGGTGGCCCCCCCCCCCCACGTGTTTCTCAACCTGTACTAACTCGTTGATTCGTACTACTTTTATATCTTTTTTTAGTAAAGAATTCCTTTATGTAAATTGACTTTAACCGGGGTAACGTTTGTCTTTTGAATTCTTCTGGTTTAAGGTCACTTTCTCCCCGTTTTCGATAATTCCTTTGCACGACGTGTTTCGTGATCCGGGTCTATCGAAGTATCCGGAAAGGTCACATAGAAGTTTCTGGTCTCTCATTGAGTAATTTAATAAAGTCTTGTGACTTTTCCTTCCTTTTGAAGGATTTAAAAAAAGACGTCGTTCAGATTGTGCCTATAGATCTGGGGTATTTATGTCGTGTTTTATCTTTTGGTTCTAGACATAAAAGGTATATAGTTTCGTTTTTGTACGTAATTTATAACTGTGTGTCTTATGTCACGATGTAATTCTTTGATTATGTAGGACTAGTTTGCTTTAGATGAGATCCCTGACCAGTCGAGAGGGTGGTCGAGGAGCTAATGTATACTACGAGAAGTACGATGAACGACCCAGAGGGACGAACGGAGAGTGAAGTGTGAACAGATGGAATCAAAAGTCAGAGAGACCGGTACTCAGGGAGAACTCCCACTGTAGCAAATGACCAGGAGTGTCCCTTTTTTTAACCCATTAATCTCACAAAACTCACTCTCGGTCCAACTTCACCTGAGTTAAACTATAAAGTGAGAGTCTTACCTTTAATTTTACTTTAAGGTTTAACGTAAACTTTGTCAAGGCAGACGTCTCGACGTTTTAGAACTCACGAGACCTTACTAACCAATTATACTAGTAAAGTGTAACATATAAGTCTTGACTCTTAAACTACACCTCTACCTGTTTACGAAGTCTGTTGTGAGACCTTTTTAAGGATACCGTCAATAAAAGGAGTGTGAGATAGCACTTTCGGAAGTGAGGAGG
Source organism: Capra ibex (assembly GCA_006410555.1). Lineage (NCBI taxonomy): Eukaryota > Metazoa > Chordata > Mammalia > Artiodactyla > Bovidae > Capra > Capra ibex. Next base: position 11,253,259 of record SJYO01014747.1, on the reverse strand, counting down.
ATTGATGATAAGGAGTCTTTATTAAAGACTACAACAAAATCTTTCCCGAAAGAACCACCGAGTCTACCATTTCTTAGACGGACACTCCGTCTTCTGAACCCAAACTAGGGACCCCGTCCATCTATGAGACCTCTTCTCTTACCGATGAGTGAGGTCATAAAAACACATCTCTTAGGATCCCTGTCTCCTCGGACCACCCGATGTCAGGAACCCAACGTGTCTCAGTATGTGTCAACTCGTTGACTGTGTCATCTTTCTACGTAGGATCTACTAAATTTGTATTTTACTGAAAAATAATCAATTATCACTCAAGAAAATATGGTAAAAAGACTATTAGTACAACTTAAATTAACCGAACAAAGGGAACTAATTTAATAAAAGTTTGAATATAAAATTAGCAGGATAAAAAGGGATGTAAAGTTTTACCACAATTTAATATATTGTTATTACTATATTATATGTAATAGTAATAAAAAATTGTTTTTTCTTGTATGAAATTTAAATATTAAGAAGAAATCCAACGAATCAAAAGGTGACTCTTCTATTGTAAACTAATTTTCCGGGTCTAAAACACTACCCTACTAAAGGTCCTCTCCTCGTTTTTACAAGGAGAAATAAATATCGTCCAGACTTCACTCTTTAAAGAAACTCTTAAAGAACGGTCCTTTTAGAAACAAAGGGATTCCTTAGGTCACACGAAAAAGAAGTACGAATACCACTCTCGATACATTTAATGCCGCAGTGTGTAAAAGGGGAGAAAGGACTCTTTTAGTCTGAGAACGAACTATAAATAAATACCGTTTTTTATAATCAAGGATCCCTCCCTTATCAAGAAAGAGAAATAAATGAGAGAGTAAAATGAATATGGTGAAATAACTTATATACAAAATGATATGTAACAGAGTATAAAAAACCTTGATGTGACTTCTGTAATTCTTTAATATAAACTTTATTTCTATGATTATAAGTTGACAGGGAATCTCAAACGTTTCATGTCCTCTTATGAAAAACAGTGTAAGCAGATAAGAAAAAGATATAGAACATGTCAAAATGTCTGAAATTACGTACACAAAATCTGAATTATACTCGACCTTTTCGTCATAGAAGGAGTTAGTACTCGAGTGTGAACCTCATCCTCCTTCTGTTACTCCACCATTCTGAAATTTTTCTTACTCGTAGGTCCTGGTGTCTTCTTCACTGGAACTTCCTTATCAAAGGTGAAAGAGAAATTTTTGAAATTGTTCCACAACCGTTATGGTCAACACCTCTGGGGTCCCAGAAGACTCTGGGATTCTAGTAGAAAACTTTATCGGATGTATTGTTTATCAAGGTGTAGAAACTAACATCTTTAGTACATGATAACGAATGTTACACACCGCTCATGGTGTCTCAGACACGTCGGTCTCCTCTATACTACGGTCACCCATACCGACACACTGGATGTCACCCTTCTTTGTTCGCCTGAAGCGCTCACGAGGTCAATTAAGAGGTAGACACTACTTGTCTCTCTGGGTCCCATGGTCACGTCCGTGCCCTCAAACCTCGCACTCTGTTGAAGAGAAGGAAACTTTATAATCTTTCTCGTTGGTCATAGGAATCCTCGTAGATGACCCACACCTTACAAGTCTTTGTACCTCCCCCATCACCCTTACCCTTATAAGAACTGACAATAGTGATTTTAGAAACAGAGTACACATAGGACTCGTTATTTACGTTGTTTACGAACCTGATGATTTACTTTAACCTTCTGTTAATTAACAAGGAATCTTCCTTTCGACACTGTTTGGATCTGTCACATAATTGTTCGTGTATGTAATGAAACGGTTGTTTCCAACATATCAGTTTTAATACCAGAAAGGTCATTAGTACACACCTATCCTCTCAACCTAGTATTTCTTCCGTCTCGTGACTTCTTCTACGAAAGCTTAACACCACGACTTTTTCTGAGAACTCTCAGGGAACCTGTCGTTCCGTTAGTTTGGTCAATTAGGATTTTCTTTGGTTGGGACTTATAAGTAACTTTCCTACCTACGACCTCGACTTTGAGGTTATGAAACCCGTGGACTACACTTCTCGACTGAGTGACCTTTTCTGGGACTACGACCCTTTCTAACTTCCGGTTTCCTCTTCCCCCGTCGTCTCCTACTCTAACGTAGTGACTGAGTTACCTGTACTCCAACTCGTTTACGGTCCTCTTCACGTCTGGACCGTACGACGTCAGGTACCCCGACGTTTCTCAGTCTGTGCAGAATCGTCGACTTGGTGTTGTGCGACTCACCCTTCCCGGTTTCTATTTTCTTTTGTGTCCCCCTGTAATAGTGACTAGTTAGAAAATTCTGAGGAATAGTGTTTCGATCAACTCGTCTTCTATAGTGACCAGTAAAAACATTCTTGGTTACATAGAAATATTCTGGTCTAGATTTTTAGAAACTACTATAATCAGTTCTCATAAAGTGTTCAAACAAACAAAAGACCACTAAAAATTATGTAACGTAAAAAATCGTGGATGATCTAGGGACCTTGAGAGGATGCACGATCCTGAGTGTTTGTTGTCTTTATCACAAAAGTGAGAGACCTTTTTTTCTCTCACTGAGAGAGAATAAACTGAGGGAGAAGGTATCCGTTCAGTCTATTAACATGTTTTAGTAACAAACGAATACACTTTTAATAATTTTTCCTTTACGAAAATATCACTTCAGTGAGTCAGCACAGGCTGAGAAACTCTGGGGTACTTGTCATCGGACGGTCCGAGGAGGTAGGTACCCCAAAAGGTCCGTTCTTATGACCTCACCCAACGGTGAGGGAAGAGGTTCCCTAGAAGGACTGGGTCCCTAACCTGGGCCCAGAGGGTGTAACGTCCGTCTACGAAAAATATACCTTAAATTTTGAAAATTTTATATTATGACGTTTTAGTAACAGTTTACTATGGAACTTTGATTTATAATCGAAGTAATTTTAGTTTTCCCTTTTCAAAATGAAACTTATAGTGGTAACGTATAGTCTTTAGTATCCCTGTAGTACCAAAGATAAGGAGTAGGAAATTTTGAACGTTCCACTTACTCTGTAGTTACTTCTTTTGCAACAAGATAGTCAAATAGAGAAAGGTGTATTTTTAACGAGTGTCTGTGTACGTGTATCTGTATCCGTACGAATTTGCCAGAAGTAAAATAAAACCTTAAGATTGGGTGATCCTACGCAATAGTCCCTCAAGAGAAATAGTCAAAAGGTACCCGAAGGATTCTCCTTCTCTCGACCGGGGATCGTGACTCCGAGGTTCGGGCCCACACTATAAGTCATGGGGTCGGTTCTCCTCCCGGACCCACACGGACATGTGAGCAGGACTTCCATACACCCAAGGTAGTACCTTAGGACGGACTACCAGTCTCCCCTTGAGGACTTACCTATGACTCTCGGAATTGAAAAGTGGGTCGAAAACCAGGTTCAAGAGGATCTCACTCCGACTTCGGGTCCCAGGTTTCTGGTGGTCTTTGTGTGTTACAAGTAAATACTTGAACAGTGCCGATTTTTCTTTGACCTCTTTTGGTACACCCAAAAGTCCTTTTATCTCAACCCTTTTTGAACACTATCTTCTATCCGTGAGACTCCTTCTAAATTCTTTCGACCTTGGAAAAGACCTAATACGCGACAGTCCTTCTCCCCCGTCAAATCGCTGACCCGTATGATTAAACATAGGTCTCCTAGTATTTCCCTCCACAACAACAACGATTTATCCGTCATGATGATATGATGATGATGATGATGATGATTCAGCGGAGTCAGCACAGGCTGAGACACGCTGGGGTATCTACCGTCGGGTGGTCCGAGGGGGCAGGGACCCTAAGAGGTCCGTTCTTGTGACCTCACCCAATGGTAACGGAAGAGGTTACGTACCTTCACTTTTACTTTCACTTCAGCGAGTCAGCACAGGTTGGGAGTCGTTGGGGTACCTGACGTCGGAAGGTTCGAGGAGACAGGTACCGTAAAAGGTCCGTTCTCATGACCTCACCCCACGGTAACGGAAGAGGTTTTATCCGGCATCCCTCCCTTATGACCCAGTAAAAACACCTCCACGTCTCCAGAGAAATACAGAAGCAACTCTGCGTTAATGTCTCGCCAGAACACAAACAGAAGACAATAGTGCCAGTTCCTGAGACTAACAACGATAAGACACTCCAACAAATACAATTCACCCGTTATGGTCAGATCGATCACCAACGGTCGTCGATTGACAATCTTCAGAGTTATTCGTTGGGTCTCTCACTCAAATTGAAGTTTCGTGACAGTCTAAGTCTTGTAAGTTTCTTACTTGTTCCGATGACAAACCGGTAGAACACAAGCATGTCCGTTCGTCCCTCCAAAGGGAATCAATAAGACTACCTGTATGTTGATTACTACCGTAGGTCATCCCGTGACCTACATGGAGTAAGTAATTAAGTTTGTAAAAACAGTTTGAAGGACTACTTTAACCACTACAGTTCCATCATTTGGAGTCCTCGTTACCATTTGTTTTCGTCACCAATGTCTCTGGATTTCAGTCTTCTGAAGAAACCTTTGTGATCTAATTTTTCAATCTCTATGGTTCTTTGTAAAGTACGTTTCTACCCGTGTTATTTCCTGTCTTCACCATACCTGGATTGTCTTCGTCTTCTATAATTCTTCTCCATCGTTCTTACGTGTCTTGATATGTTTTTTCTAGAAGTACTGGGTCTATTGGTACTGTCACACTAGTGAGTGGATCTCGGTCTGTAGGACCTTACGTTTCGGTTCACCCGGAATCCTTCGTAGTGATACTTGTTTCGATCACCTCCACTACCTTAAGGTCAACTCGATAAAGTTTAGAATTTTCTACTACGACACTTTCACGACGTGAGTTATACGGTCGTTTAAACCTTTCGAGTCTTCACCGGTCTCCTTATCTTTTCCAGTCAAAGGTAAGGTTAGGGTTTATTTCCGCTACGGTTTCTTAGTTTGATGGTGTGTTAACGTGAGTAGAGTGTGTGATCATTACATTACGAGTTTTAAGAGGTTCGGTCCGAAGTTGTCATATACTTGACACTTGAAGGTCTACAAGTTCGACCTAAATCTTTTCCGTCTCCTTGGTCTCTAGTTTAACGGTCGTAAGTGACCTAGTAGCTTTTTCGTCCTTTCAAGGTCTCTTTGTATATGAAGACGAAATGACTGATATGGTTTTGGAAACTGACACACCTAGTGTGGTTTGACACCTTTTAAGAAGTTTACTACCCTTATGGTCTGGTGGACTGGACGGAGGACTCTCTAGACATACGTCCAGTCCTTTGTTGTCAATCTTGACTTGTACTTTGTTGTCTGACCAAAGTTTATCCTTTTCCTCATGCAGTTCCGACATATAACATTGTGACGAATAAATTGAATATACGTCTCATGTAGTACTCTTTATGACCCGACCTACTTCGTGTTCGACCTTAGCTCTAACGGTCCTCTTTTTAGTTATTGGAGTCTATACGTCTGCTGTGGTGGGAATACCGTCTTTTACTTCTTCTTTATTTCTCGGAGAACTACTTTCACTTTTTCCTCTCACTTTTTCAACCGAATTTTGAGTTGTAAGTCTTTTGCTTCTAGTACCGTAGACCAGGACAGTGAAGCACCGTTTATCTACCCCTTTGTCACCTTTGTCACCGTCTGAAATAAAAAACCCGAGGTTTTAGTGACGTCTACCACTGACGTCGGTACTTTAATTTTCTGCGAATGACGAACCCTCTTTTCGATACTGGTTGGGTTTGTTGTATAATCTTTCGTCTCTGTAATGAAACGGTTGTTTCAAAGTAGATCAGTTTCGATACCAAAAAGGTCATCAGTACACACCTACACTCTCAACCTGATATTTCTTTCGACTTGTGGTTTCTTGACTATGAAAACTTGACACCACAGCCTCTTCTGAGAACTCTCAGGGAACCTGACGTTCCTCTAGGTTGGCCAGGTAGGATTTCCTTTATTCAGGATTTATAAGTAACCTTCCTGACTACGACTTCGACTTTGAGGTTATAAAACCGGTGGATTACGCTACTTGACTGAGTAAACCCTTCTGGGTCTACGACCCTTTCTAACTTCTGCCCTCTTCCCCTGCCGTCTCCTACTCTACCAACCTACCGTAGTCACTGAGTTACCTGTACTCAAACTCATTTGAGAGTCTCAACCATTACCTGTCCCTCGGGACCACAAAACGTCAGGTACCTCATCGTTTGTCAGTCTGTCCTGACTCGTTGACTTGACTTGACTTGACTTCAGTCTTTGATCTCTCCCATACCCGTGTTCGTCTCCCTACACAGTCTGCGGGTCCTGGTCCCCATACTCTATGAACGTTGTAGTACACCTCAAACCTAGGGACACACCAGAAGAGTGATATTATCAACGTGTAAAACCCTCAGAAACGTCAACCCTTCCGGACTCTACACTAGGACTAATTTACCATCTTTTTCTGAGTACCACTACCCAAGTCTCTCGAAACCCTTTGACCTTACCTGTTTCTTCTTCTTATACTTACTGTCCTGTCCCGTAGAGTTTCGTCACAGTGTATTTCTCTCTTTTTTTGACTTACCTTAGTCTCTGATGCTTTTTCTGTCTACGGAGGGAGTAGATTAGAAGTGAGTGTAAACTACTACGACGTATAAGTGATTTTAACTATAGATCAAATTATAGACAAAATCAAGCCTTTTTTATAATTGTAAAATACCTTGTTCTCTTAGGACTTAGTCGGGTATCGTGACAACACTATTGAACTCGTTTCGTTCATAACTGTTAAAGTTTTACCGGTATTGGTACAGAAATAATCTAGACGATTCATCCATCTTACAGATACTTCACGAGGAAATTTTTTTTTTTTTAATTTTTCGACTTAAAGAAACCGTCTTTTCATTAGCACTTCAAAAATTCATTTAATTTGCCGAGAGAAACGTAACTTTACATTTCGAGGGTAAAGGAGAAAAATTTACAAATTTCCTAAAAAACAGTCAAAGTCGGACTTCTTTGTAATTTTAAGTAGAGTCGGTTTTGGGTATCACCTATTTTTTTCTACAATTTATAGTCGTTTACCTAGACTATTAGACGTCTCATAAAGACGACAGTTTCTTCCTGGCACCCTATTTTTTGTGTACAAGGTCTAAACTGTAGGGAACCGTAGAACATTTATCGGAGGTGCTTAGGTATGGAATTTTGACGGTTGTGGTCGTTTTAACATGGGTTCAAAGATCGTTCAATTCGTTCGTTTCGTCTCTCTCCTTTACACCGATCTAACGTATATTTTTGGGTTCCTGGGGTTTTTGACTGGAGTTTGAGTAAAATGGTTTTCTGGACATCAAAACGTCTCAACAGGTGAATAAATATTTAGCTCCTCGTAAAACACCACACATACATACTATTTTATTCCTATATGTCTTATATGTATAATCCTCCTCGTCCCGTCCTACTACCCCATTTACCCTTCTTAAAAGGAACAATTTTTTTTTTTTTCGTAACGACTTACTATGTTTTATTTACAAAGAGTAATAATTTTAAAGATGGAGCTCTCTTGTACATTCACTAGGAAACCGGACTTAAAGATTGCACAATTATAGTGGAAGGATCTATTCTCTTTGTTACATAAATAGTCAAGAAACGGTCTAAGTCTTGTATTTTACACTCAGATGGACCTAAACCCTTTACGAAAGAGGAAAGGACACGTTTAGTGATTGTTCCTCAGGAGGAGATCTCTACTTCTCTCCCGACTACTATATAGGACACCTCACTACGAAATCCACTGATAACGACAAGTGCTTTAAGTACAAGTCACCGAACGAGGGGTTTTCGGTTATTAAACTCTCAGTTCACAGTCATCTTTCCTTTCCACGAGATTAGCCTTTTCGGTCGTTAGACTCCTCTTCCACCTGAGTACAGGTCTCTTGTTGAGAGTTCTAAGCCGAATCGGTACTGTCAAAAATTCTCTTTTCACTCCTGCTCAGAGTCGGTTAGTCGTTCCGTCCTCCAACCCAGACGTGGTAAAAGATAATGAACGTGTGACCGACTGAGAGAGAAATCTACCATAGAACAGGTACACCAGACGAATATCCTTACAGTTCCCCTGACAATCCCCCTCTCTCGGACAGTAAGAAATAGATGAACAAATGAGAAGGAAAATAGATTCGTTACTTCGGTGTCCGATTAACCCGAGAAAGTTTCCGTTTCCCCTGGTCTTTCTCCGCTTGTCCTTCTCCGATGGCTCAACGATGTAGGGCTGTCTAGATCGACTAACAAAGGGGATTTTATGTTTTCAAAACTTTTCAAACAAAGTAGTTGGGAAAGATTCATTACAAGTGAGTAAAAAGATTCAATCTTTGGTTCCTTTAACCGTTAATCTTGAATAATCGTGTAATATACGACTGTAATGGACGTTACTTAAATTTTCGTTGAAAGAACGGAGCAAGGACAAACGGGTGAAGACAAGGGGTAGTTGGAACTTTTTGTGGATTAATATTCTAGTGCTTCTGTAAATTGAATTGAGGACTGAAGACGAAAGGACTTACGTATGGTACGGAACGGATTAAACAACTCAAAAAGAGATCTAATTTTCTTCATTCTTACTTCTCAATTCATCAATTTCTTACTGATCCGGAAATGAGATGTTTTCGGGGGAATCGGTAGGATGTCCGTCTAGTGTGTCCATTCCACTGTAGACTTCTCTCTCAGTTGGTCAGACGTCCGTCACCTCTTCCTAGATCTTGGGTCGGAGGACAGAGTGACTCTAATTGACCCTAAGACACTCTAAAGGGGTGGGGCTGGTGGTGGAAAACGGAAATCTTTGAGTACCGATTCGTCTTATGAATCTCGACCGAGTCCTGTACTCAGGTGGAAGAGGGACCGAAAAGAGTAATTTAACTGAAAGGAAAGATGATTGTGAACGGAGAACTTAATAACCGAAAGCTCGTCACTCGTCGACTTGAGTTCAAACCATTGTTTATCCATAAAACCGTCTTTCGTCAGTGGAAAAAAGAACGAGAAACTTTGAAATAATCTCATTTAACACAGAGGTATGTATCTTTTACTGTCACCGTAAATAAGTCTTATATGATGTTCCATCTATTAAATATTTGTAATAAAATACATTAAGAATACTGTTCAGGTCAATCCTTAATCTCTTCTTTACCTACAGATGTTTCAATAAGTGTAGAGTGCATCGGTCCCTCCGCGTTTCGAATTAAAACTTGTGACTAGACGTTCTACGATTTTTGGACATAAAAGGTAGTGAAGAGCGACGGAAAAACTGTTTATCGAATCAACGGGAACCGCATACCTACTGTTTCAAAGACCCCTAAAGTCGAACTTGTGTAGACGAAGAGACTGGGAAGAGACTGGAAAGGCATGAGACTGTTTTGTGTGCATCTTTATAAGGTGACGGTGAAGGTGATTTGTGTTTGTTTGTACGTTTCAAGTACTTATCACACTATTATTGCAGTGAAAGGTTGAACGTAAAAGACAATTATGTATATCTAGGGTTAAAAAAAGTCACTAACAAATACTACTGTGACAGGATATTAAATAATTTATAAATTATTCGTAAATCTGATAAAAGGTAAAGAAAACGTTTGTTAAGACGTTATTTATGTTTATAATAAAACACCTAAACGTGTCTATAAAGACTAAGGATCGCAAGTATTAAAACCTGTACACTTGGGTGTATAAAATTTTAAACTTTTTAACGATTTACCGGAAAATTTTTCAGTTTTACTGAAAGATTTTTTAATAAAATTTTGACTTTCGTCCAAATAACTCTCTCTCTGTGTAAGGTATCCGTCTTAAACCAGGTCGACCCTCTCGTTCTCATCGGGGTCTTGTACCCCAGTAGAGTCTTTCACTCACCTATTTTTATTTTTGGAGACAATAAGGGTAGTCACGACAATTCCTGTCAGATGAAAGGTTGGGTGACCGGTTAGACCAATAATAGATTGAAAAATGGTTACAGTATCCCCTTTTTTTACACTCATACTAAAATAAAAGAAAGACTAACAAAATACGAATCACGATAAAGTATCTAAAAACAAACAAACAAAATGATAAATATATGAAAAAACTAACAAATGTAACAAATAAGTTTAAAAGAAAATAACTAAAATCCTTAATTAATATCCTATACCTATAATTACAAAGTAATTAGTTAGAAACAGAAATTCGAGACAAATTTACGAAAAACGATGTATACATCTGCTTTTCGCGTGTTTAATATCTACGAAGGTTAGTGAACTGGATACTTGAAACAAAAATAATAAAGGATAAAACATACTTACTCCTTTGACTTCTTGTGTCTCTGTGGGTCATCCGTTCAACGGTCCTATCCTTGAGTTCTTCAAACTGGGTCCCGACGATCTTGTATACCGGAAAAGACAACTAAAAAGAGGGGAATTTACGAAGACTTAACTTCTGTATCAAGTGTTATCCAGTCATCTTAATAATTCGAGAGTCGGAACGTCTCATTCTCTTTTCCGAAACTCTACGAACAGAATACACGGTGTTTTCCAAACCTGATTACCAACATCTCAAACAACGGAAACTGAGCTCAAGACCCAACCAGAAAGGTACTGTTACCTATTTATTGGTTTCACCCGTACCTACTCACTCAGTTTGTTACAGAACCCTGATATTTGAATGTTAATCGTGATATAAAGTTCTAAAACAACAACTGTCACAAATCAGCGATTCAACACAGACTGAGAAAACACTGGGGTAACTACGATCGGACGGTCCGAGAAGATAGACACCCTAAGGGGTACGTTCTTATTCCCTTATTCAACGGTAAAGGTAAAGGTCTCCTAAAAGAACCGGGTCCCTAACTTGGGTGTAGAGGACGTAACCGTCCGACTAAGAAATGGTGACTCGGTTGTCCCTTGGAATCTGCGTCTGTTTGTGTGGCAGCGTGTGTTAATGTTTGACGAAACTTGTCAATCGTTCTCACTGTACCGGTCCACCTTTGAGTTTCGTCTTTGAAGTCCTCGTCTTCCGGGTCCGTCAACATCCAGTCTACTCCGACGAGATTCAACTTTGTCCTAACCCGATAGAGTGACGTCGGACACCTCAACTGTCCGAACACCTTTGTCAAAACGAACGGGACCCTCGCAAACAAGTTATCACGGTCTTCCTCGAGGGACTGAACAGGGGACCCCCGAGGAACTCGAACAACAGGTGGCAACCATAGAAAGAGACTAGAGACTCCGATCACTGGAAAGACGAGTCCACCGTCGGAGAACGTCAAGAGGAAGAAACAGGGAAAGTAAGTTCCAAGTAGGGTAGAGAAGGTCAGTGGGAGGTCGTGGAGGGTCGCGGAAGAAGAGACGACACCGTAGCGGGGGTTCGTGTTAAGTCCCCAAGAACGATCGGACTCGAGGATTTGACACGGGACCCACTACAAGGATGTAGTAAAAAGTGTCCTGTGACTGAGGAAGGATGGACTCGGGAGAAACCTCTATAGGGGACTCTTAGAGTCCGGACGTAAGCGATAGGAGAAGTTAATGTGTGTTCGGACACCAATCGTCGTTTGTCACCGAAAGAAAGAAGTCACTATAAACTCCGGGGTTTATAAAGGGATAACACATACTACAGTAGTTTTGTATGGATGGACAATGTAGATTAGTCGAGTAGATGTGTTTATACTATTGAACTCTGTTGCTGAATGACAACAAGACAGGAGGTTTCTTAGTCTGTCCTTCAGACGTCCTGGTAAGTAATCCTCGGAATTGCAGAGGTTTTCCTGAGGTCACTTCTGGTAAGGTGAAAGTGACGTCCACCGTGAAAGTTACCAGTAGTCACTGTAACCTATCCATTCCGAGAGAAGAGTGAGACGTACCCTAACACACATACACAATTAGTGAGTCAACACAGACTGAGAAACTCTGGGATACCTGACATCGGGTGGTCCGAGGAGACAGTTACCCTAAAAGGTCTGTTCTTATGACCTCCCCAACGGTCTAGGTCCCTTAGAAGGACGGAGTCCCTAATTTGGATCCAGAGAAGTAACGTTTTTCTAAGAAATGGTAGATTCGGTGGTCCCTTCGGGAGACATGCCCCGTTCCGGATTGGACTACAAACACATCCAGTCTCTAAGAAATTTTTAGAGAAAAGTAAAGTGTTTACTCTTGACGAGAAGAAAAAAACACAAGTCACACGGATGCGGTCTTTTTGCAGGTATGAAAGGACGAGACGTTTCGAACAATGTGTTGAGGGGCTGTGTTTTAAACTATACACTTTTAACCAAGAAAATTTTAAAAATAAACATAAAAAGACCGTCCGAAACCCTTTCCGGGTAAAGGACCGTGAGTTTCAGCGGTCAGAACCGCACTTATCGAGGACTGTTCAGGGTCGTATACCATTCTCTTCTACGAAGACGGGTGGGTAGTCCATTCACGGTAGAAAGACTGACGTTGTCACTATCTACAGGACGAACCTCTCGTTACTGACGACCCTTTTCACGGTTCGTCGGTTGACCGGTTCCGATCACTCGTCCAGTCGTACATGGTCCGGAGACCCACTCCGTCGGGACGGGTAAGGGTTCGTGTGACTCCGGAAATACGACCTTTTTACATGAGTCCGCTCAGGACTTATACCGATTCCTCGATTTATAATAATAAACAAAACGATCACATCGGTGTCGTAAAAGGTTGTTCTTACCATCATAAAGGTCGATTTATATGGACGTCTCTCGCAACTAAGGTGAAAGTCTGTTCTTGAGGTGGTCTCTGGGAGAGACAGTACTTCGTCTGAACCGACAGAGTCTCGCCTCCCCGGACTGTAAGGTCAAAAACGATGAGTCAAATAGTTTCGTAAAAAGGAAGACGTGGCTGACAGTCACGGTGAGTACACCAGTAAAAGTCTGAAGACCTTCGATGAGATGACGAAGTGATTTTTATTGTACATATATGAGTTACATCTTTTCAGTTCATTGGGGGTTTCACGCTTCTTGTTTCTATGATAAGTTTATGGAGAACACGAGTGCGAGTCAGTGATTCAACGCGGAACGAGAAACACTCAGACACCTGACATCGGGTGGTCCGAGGAGGCAGGTACCTTAAAAGATCCGTTCTTATGACGTCACCCCACGGTAAGGGGTTCAGGTCCCCTAGAAGGACTGGGTTCTGAGTTTGGAAGTCGGGGACGTAGAGGACGTACCCGTCAGTCCAAGAAGTGGTGAGTCACCGGACCCTTCGGGAAGTCTATGAAGATGGATCTCTGTTAGCGTCGATTACAAAACTCTTTGTCCGAACGTCTTTAGAGAGATGAGTGCATATATAAAATACTTACTTGCATACGGTTCACGTGAGTAAGTATTGATCGTAAAAAGTTGGTTATTATATAGTACTTATAATAAAAAATTAACACCGTAGTCTCTCATAACGTATACACGTGTTTATAAATGAAGTCGTCAGGGGATCCCTCCTGTAATCCAACAAAGGTTAAAGGATTATAATGTCGTCACGACGGCCCTGACAGAAAGACACGACCACATTAATAATGAACTCCTTTTTTAAGGATCTTTGACCTAAAAACTGAGTCACCATCTTCGTGAAACAGGAAACTACATAAATGATTTGAAAGGTTTTATTTATGAAACGATGGAATACATAAGAATTATTATGACCCAAAATATTTTACAATATTATAAATACCTAATTAACCGTAAACGTTATACCCCTTTTTATCGTCGACCATTAAAAATCCACTGACCTTATTTCACGTATGTATCCTCTATCTAATCCTCAGGAAACCCCCTATAAACTATAGTTTACCCCGGTAACTATTCTTCGACCGTCTTTAGAGACGATTCTCGAAGTCCTTTATGTTTATACTCCAGAAGTCTTCTTCGGTGGAGTTAGTGACGATTACACGGGGTCGTAGGTTGGTAAAACGGAACAAACCCCAAATAAGGGGGTAACAAACGAGAAAATTTTGGAGAGTAAGAACAGAATACCCCGAAGGGACCACCGAGTCGTTCATTGTTTAGACGGACGTTAAGTCCTCTGTATCCTCGGTACCCAAGATAGGGACCCACCCCTTCTAGGGGACCTCTCCCTTTACCGTTGGGTGAGGTCCAAGAACGGACCTACTAGGGTACCTGTCTTCTCGGACCACCCCATATCAGGTTTCCCACCGGCTCGACCTTTGCTAACTCGTGTTCGCGTAAGAACAGAATATGAGGAGGTAATAAAGTCGTTTACCGAAGAGCATTTTGAAGTGGTCTTGTTTTGTCTTTGATGATCTTTCCTTCGAAAGAAGCGGTCGTTTGAATATACATAAACATCTAAATATATATAATGTAAATAAAAATATGAAAATAACGTAACTACTCCTGTACGTCTCGCTACCACTGAGTATCTACATTTATCCCTACCAAAATTATAAGGTGGTTTCATATTACGAGTGAAATCCAAGGAGGACCCTTATATCGGGACACCAAGAGTGGTCCCGTTATGCCGGTGAGGGGACCTCTGTAAACCATTTTCTAGACCTCTCCCGACGGTACCCTTAGATCAGTCACCACCCGACGACGACGACGACGACGACGATTCAGCGAAGTCAGCACAGGCTGAGACACTCTTGGGTCTCTTCCGTCGGGTGGTCTGCGGGGGTAGGGACCCTAAGAGGTCCGTTCTTGTGACCTCACCCAACAGTAAAGGAAGAGGGTAAGTACTTTCACTTTTCACTTTCACTTCAGCGAGTCAGCACAGGCTGAGAATCGCTGGGGTACCTGACGTCGGATGGTCCGAGGAGGACGATTTGTAGACATCGTGTCATTCTGGGAGATCTTTTTAATAGACCGGGGTTTATAGTTGACACGATTCCAGTTCTTAGGGACGGCGTCGGGTGCCATGTCGAGTCACAGATCCTTTCTCTTGAACCCTCTGTCTGACAAATCTAAACTTAAGATCGAGATAGTGAATGTTTCTCCCCAAACTAGTTTACTCCAATCCTAAGAATACTTCGGACTTAATGCACATGTACTGGGTAGTAACGGAAAAACCTTTAGTACGGTATATGATTACGATTATATATCTTTTATCGATTACATCTCTTTCGTTAGTAATTCCGCCTTGGTAAACAATAGGTAGCCGGTATGAAATCCTTTGTGAAAATCTTCCTCAAACTTTACCCGAACAGGGTGTCCGTTCTTTACTTCATTACTTCTTTCTTAAACTCAGTCCGTACTTTATCAATTTAACTTGAACCCACCTCTTGAGGATCCACATATGGAGGTCGTGAGAAAAGAGGAAACCTGAAATCAGTTTAGGTTGCGTCTATTAATTGGAACATTTAGGTGTAAGAACACAGTACGAGGATAATCATTGAGACGGAGACTTTACTGTTTTCTAATTCGAGTAAAAGAACAACCGGTTCTACTCGACCGAACCCTACTCTTATCGATGTGGTTGAACCACGTACAGAAAGAGAGGGATATGAATTATATTGGGTCCTCCCAATCTGACTAAGGAGGGTCTTCCCCTCCTTTCTTCTCACGGTAGTCGTAGAAGGTACAAAATAAATAAAGAGTAAAGAGAACGGAGGAAACTCAACACAAGACCTTCTTAAGGGAACGAAAAGACGAGTGGTTTTTAACAAGAAGTCCCCGTAGGTCAGATAAACAGGGTAGGTAATTTAAAGAGTAACAAATCCGAATTGAAAACATAAGACTGGTAGTGTAAAAGGAAAAGTTCTAGGAAAATGTATATTATAACTATATAAACAACAACAGGTCAACAATTCAACACAGACTGAAAAACTCTGAGGTACCTGACGTCGTCCGGTCCGGAGGGACAGGCAGTGATAGAGGGTCCCAAACGGGTTCAAGTACAGGTAACTCAGTCACTACGATAGATTGGTCGAATAGGAAAGTAGGAGATGACTATATATGTCAATATATATTAGATTTTGGAACTCTATGCGTATAATATAGGGTTCTATACACCATAACAGACAAAAGAGTGATTTCTATGATTCAAGGGAAAATTAGAAAAGGTATATTACCTCCATATTGAGACGTACATACCACACATCCGTGAGGCACGTGAGACAAGAACAGAGGAAAGAACCAACAAGGTCATCTGTGGATAAGACTAGGGGATAAGACAGAAAACGGTTGGAAGTTGAAGGTCTCACCGACCCTACTATAAAACACAGTTAACCTACAGGGGTTTGAACCTACAGTTTATACAGACACCAAAGAACCACGTATACCCTATTTCGGGACAAGAGGTGGACTACCTCTGGTAGTCGGAGTGGTCGGAAACGGGGGAAGACCTATGAGGTCGGTGTTCCTGAAAAGGAGTCGAAAAGTCTAAGTGACTTGAGAAAAATTGAAGTTCCTGAAATTTATAAGAGTAGTGAAGGAAAGGACAAGAGTCGGACCGATGGAGGAGAAAGAAGAAGTACTCCTTCCTCTTTTGTGAGAACTTAGAAACAAGATTCAGCAAGACAGTAATTATATTATTACTCTCTTACTATCGTATTAACAACGAATCAGTTCATTCAGGACAGATTGCGAAACACTAGGAGACCTGATATTGGGGAGTCCGAGGAGACAGGTACCCTAAAGGGTCCGTTCTTATGACCTCACTCAACGGTAAAGAAAGACGTCCCCTAGAAGGACTGTGTTCCCTAGTTTGGGCGGAAAGGACGAACTGTCCACCTAAGAAAAGGTACCCCGGTGGACCCTTCGGGGTCATTATATTAATGGGAGAAAAATAAAAATAATAAAAAAAAACGGATGAATGTTATCTCATTTACCTCTTTTAAGATGACTCACTCACTAATGTAAATTACAGGTAGAACAAGAATGTCCGTCGAGTAAATTCCATCTTGATACGGATGTCCCTTGAAATAGAACTCTCGGATTGAGTCTGGGCTAGGGAATTTACGACGTTCCTGTAGGCACGATTTGCGTGCTTATTCGTTTGGTAGTGCAACTAATGAGGTCTAAAACGTCTTACCGAAGAATCTGACACAGCTCCTCCAGACGGTCGTAAACCGGCCGTTTGGGTTAGTTTGAATATTCCTTCTCAAGGGAACGTGAGAAACGGTAGAAACCCACTCCCTAGTGAAGGCCTTTGGGACAATGGTGGCGTGTGGTGTGACGGCAGAAACAGACGTCCTCCGCCTCACGGGTCCCTGGACCTTTCGTTCAACAGGGGTCCATAGTCGCGAATGACGACGGAACCCCCGGTGTTCTGTCGCCCCCTTTTTTCTTCAGACAAGTTCAGTCCGGGGGAGGTCCGAATCGGACAGACGTCTAGAGTAGTCGTCTCCGTGGTTAATCACGAGTAATCTTTCCACAAACCCCCAAAATTAAATAAAACAAAAGGACTACACCTATCGTCCGGACCTTTCGCACCTGAAGTTTTTTTTTTTTTTTTTTCCGTTGCACAAGGTTCTTTTCTGTGTCACGACCCCTCTGGCGACGTAAGGTCTGGGGTGCCTCACTCCGATGACACCCGGAATTGCTCGTGACCAACGTCGTCCGGGAGAGGCGTCTCCTTCGCCGACGCGGACGCTCACGGCGCGTGACGCCGACGCGCGTAGTGGGACGGTTTCTAGTGACAGTGAAGTATCCCTGCCCGGGGCCACGGGGGCGTCGGGCACCACTCTTTGTCGACTGCCGACCAACATTTCGACCCTACCGATGTGTAACAAATTTACTGAATGGGAAATACCTATGGCATCCTCCCTTCCCAGCCTCACTCAAAGGACTTGAGCCAACGCAGACAGAATACCCAGAACACCCTTTCGTCCACTCTTCGTGACAAGACCTTGTCACTCGTTAACAAGAAAGAAATTACGCACACACAAGGGGACGAAAAAGGTAGATGTGAGAAAGTGTCCTATGCGCAATGAAAAGGAACACATTAAAGATAAAACGGACTTTATCGTGTTTCTCTTACACCTAATCTTTGTCTCCTATAGAATGATTCTTGGTGACTTAACATGTAAGACTTCCCTCCACTTAATGTAGAGTTATTTTGACAAATTCGTTTGTTGTTCCCCTTTTTTTTCCTCCCATAGATTCTCGTGTCCCAAACCGCAGTCCGATATGGAATCGGGGTCTGTAGATTTAGAATCGACCCACTGGAACCCGAGTAGTAATTGGCGACACTCGGAGTCAAAGGGACTCTCCATTATTATGAACGAGACGAATATAGTGTACTAACGACACTAATGACCCGAAGAGTCCACTGGGATCACCATTTCTTGGACAGACGGTTACGTCTTTTGTTTTCTCAGCGTCCAAGTCAGGGACCAAACCCTTCTGGGGGACCTCCTCCCGTGTCGTTGGGTGAGGTCACAAGAACGACCCTCTTAGGGTACCTGTCTCCTCGGACCACCCGATACCAGGTATCGCAGAGTTTCTCAACCTGTGTCCGAGTTTCCCAACCTGTCAGAGTCTCTCAGCCTGTGCCGACTTCACTTAATCGTACGTGCGTGTTCTCTGTCCTATGACTTTAATATGACTTTATATTTAATAACTACCGAGTTACACTGATGGTCACCACCAGTCCTCTCAGGGTTACGGGTCCTCTCCAGTATCCACGTCGACCCCTTTCCTTCCTTTTCTCCATCGTCTATACCTTTTATTGGGGACTATCTTTTAACTCGATATCCTGTACCCACCCGATTCACTCGTCAAAAGGAGACTTTCCAGGAATAAATTAATGAGTCAAATTTTAATGATAGATTTAAACTTACTAACGTAAAGAAGTAAGTAAAGAAGTGAGTGAACGATCGTTCAAAAGGATTTGACACCACACCATCAACCACTAACTCCTCTAGATCTTTATTACATTTGGTTGGAAGACTGAAGTTCCTTAAACGACAGAGTATCCCTTCTCTTCTCTATGATCTCTTTAATCACATTAGGTGGTCCTATAGTTACATCTCTCATCACTGGAAATATAACACCTAAAGTTTCCTGTCTCGAAGATTTGTTATGGAACCTCTGTCCAGACCAAAACCATTTACTCCTACCTACCAATTCTCAAAAGGTCCATCTCCCTTCTCGTACTCATTCTCGAACTACTAGACTAAAAGTTGACCTATGAGTGTGACAGACCAGTTTTTCAGAAGGGTTGGGAAGACTCCTGGAAGAAGAGGTTCTGGTCGGACGTGACGTACGCTTCCCTTCCGCCTAGGAAGACCGGGGAGACTCTCGTTCCGACGGGGACCGAAGGGAGAAAAGTGATCACTTCCCACTGAATTGAGGTCCACAAAAGTGAAGTCTCTGAGGTGATCGGTGGTATGCGAGTCGTGAACCTTCCATTGTTTAAACGATACAGTGTTAACTATTAGTTGAGATCATTTTCTTACAGGCTTAGTTAACTCGAAAATCGCTCCCGTTTGGCCGACCTGCGTCCGCCCGAGGGTCGATCTCGACCGACCCGAACTATTTAAACGGGAATAATACCGATAACTACAAATTTAAAGAAGTCCCTACAACAATGTACCCACGGACCACCACTGTCTCCATGCCACTGGAGGAAGCTAGGAATTAGATGTGGACAATCAACCGAGGGACCAACGGAGACTCATATGAGTCCGAATTTCCAATTGTTTTCTTTTTGTCCGGTTCAAATGCGCCGCCGTCGGTGCCTAGTTACGTTCATTTATTGGAAGAGACAGAATAAAGGGGTTCGTAATAACTAGGTGCAAGAAACAAGAAACGGTACAAAGACAGAAAGAAAAGGGTCCCCTGTGAGTTGCTAGTCGAGCATAACCTGTACAATTGACCGTGTAATACTGTCGATGGTAAAACAGTGAGCTACACCAGTGTGTGTGTGTGTGTGTGTGTGTGTGTAAATTAAAATGAAACCACATCCTTCGACCAGATGATTCGGCAACTGACCGTTCACTTAGAGACTGTTTTTGGAGGAAACGAGGTTAAAGAAAAGAAAAAGAAGACATCGTTCGTCTACTTAAGACACTAGGAGATAATGTAATTGTCCAAATAAACGACCAAAAAATACCGCTAGTTTTACCCATAAGTAGATTACTAAATTTTTATTTAAGTGGTAGTCGACTTCGAATCCTGCATAAGATCCACTCAACATGTACAAGTATAGACCAGAGTGAGGGTGTCTTGAATACAAAGAAATTTTTAACACAGGAAGAAAAAATTAAAGGGACCTTCAAAACTTTCCGATAAACAGTAGAAGGTAAGCAATAGAGACACTTCGAGATCCCCTAAAATATCATTATAAAGAACGGTAGGACTTGAGGTAGGAAAGAGGTCATTTCCAGACGACCATGGGGTTGTTCTGGCCACGAGTTTTACCAGTCACAATTAAGCCTGTACGATCAAAAGAATGATTTATGTAACTAAGAATAAGTATACACAGACGACATACATATAGTTAGGATTTTATCTTAAAGGTGTATTAAATTTTATAAGATATTTTCGTTCTTACGACAAAAGATTTTGGGTAATATAAAATTCTGTGTAATCAGATCAACTCCCGAGGGAACACCGAGTCGACCATTTCTTAGGTGGACGTTACGGCCTGTGGACCCAAACTAGGGACTCAACCCTTCTACGGGACCTCTTCCCTTTCCGATGGGTGAGGTCATAAAACCGGACCTCTTAGGGTACCGAACATATCAGGTACTTCAGAGTTTCTCAGTCCGCACTGACTTACTGAAAGTGAACGAAAGAACAGATCAACTTTCCTTTCTGAAGGAGAAATTCAATGTCTTATTCATTCCGAGCCACTTACTACTTTAGTACTGCCAGTCACACAGGGAACAAGACACCTAGAGGACTCAACTCTGGACACTAAATTAAGACTTTTTTTATGAATTTTCTTGAAGTGTCATGATATGCTATAAAAACATAAACCGTAGGACCTTCCATTCCGGTTGTGAAAATTCGATTTTTGTATAAACTTACTTTTTTTATCTTGAGTCACGGACATTAACAACAGGACTTTGACTTGTAAATATTACGGTTTATTTTATCTCGGTTATGATCAATAAAACGTTTCTTTTTCAGGTAATCGTTGATCAATGACGGTTATAAAGGAGACACCTGTTGAAAATTTTTTAATTCGGTTATAACCACTAGATTACACAACTTTGTCTGACATTAATAGATTTCAGAAATCCCAATTATCGCATTTTAGAACAGAGAATTTAATAAACTGGTTTGTTTGAAATGAACGGGTCTCTACATACAGTTATTGCACGCAGACAGAGAGAAAGTAAGTAGTCAGTAATTTTACTGGGTACATATTATCAATGATATAAACAGAGGATCATGGGTTAAATCATAAGACAAATTAGGTGACTTCCCAGTGGAAAATTCACTATACAACCACCTTATACTTTCGAATAAAGATCGTAATGAGATGTACGTCTTTAGTGACGTCCGTAACGAACTCTTACACTTTAGTCAATAGTAATTACAGATCTCGAAAAGTAGGAACTACACGAAACGTTTGTGATTAATTACTTAGAAGTATACTGTCAGTACAGGTTACTCAACAAGTGTAAGACAAGATGTCTATTCTTGGGAACCTAAAACCGGTGATTGAATTGGATGGAGTGATAAAGTCTATCACTCGTCGTCTTCATTACCGGGGTCCTGATATCCGAGAACTAGGATACACATCACATGGTCCTACGAGAGACTTTACCGTTTACACAAAAGAAGAACCTATAAGAGTAGAAACTCGTAGAGGAGAAACAAAAATCCAATACAGTAGAGATCAAAGTATATTGGTATATTGATATTTATGATAAGTTTGTAAAATAATCGTGAATTTTTTAATAATAACCTGATATCAACTAAAAGTTGCAACACACTTAAAGTCCACACGTTGAGTCACTTAGTCAATATGTATAGGTATATGGGTGGAGAAATCTAAGAAAAGGGTATATCTAGTGATGTCTGATAGTCCATCTCAAGCGACACGATACGTTGTCCAAGAATAATCAATAGATAAAATAGGTATCATCAAATATACAGTCCGAGTCGGAGAGGCAAATAGCGAGGGGGAAGAATTCGAGACGCTTGGTATTTAAACGAAAGACATAGACACTGAGAACAAAACATCTGTTCAAATACACATGTGCAAACATTTCTTATAAGGTGTATACTCGCTACGGTATACTATAAACAGAAAGAGACAGACTGAATGAAGTGAGTCTGCTGTCACAGATCCATGTAGGCACCGTAATAAAACAAGAGAAAGTAACGACTCATTATAAGGTAACATACATCCATGGTACAGAAGAAATAGGTGAGGTCACAATTACCTGTAAATCCAACGAAGGGACAGGACCTACAACATTTATCACGAGTTTACCTGTGACTCCAGGAAAATAGAAAAACTTAAGACCAATGTATACAAAAAGTCCTCTAGTATAATGTATAAAATCTGTATTAAAACCTTAATCCGAAATAAAAATACCACCAAAAAAAAAGGGGGTCAGTGACCGGGAGGGCGTTTCCAGTCACGTCAAAACCTTTTGTACCAGTCTGAAACTTGTCTTTATTAATGTCTCAGTTGACTCTCATAAAATTGGAATCTTAAAGACGGTTTATCGGAGAAGAAAAGACAGGGGATTCGACAACAACCTTCAATTTCTTCCGTTTTTCTCATAAAAGTTTCGAAATTTCGTAAATCAAAATATCTTTCTCAGACGAGCCCCTAACAAATAGGGGTGTTTACTCTTAAAACAGTCAAGTACGGTATGATACTTTCTTGGTTTTTAAAGGGTCTTTACTATAAGTTTCTGTAGAAATCACATCTCTTACTTTTGTATGAGTAACGGTAAAAATGGCAACAATGTTCGGAAGATAAATAAATAAAAAAGGATAGGGAAAATTCTATATGGAAGGAATATCCTTAAAGTCAGAATTTTATTTGGAACATTTTACGAATTCATAAGGGTCAAATGGGATCAGTACTTTGTCGAGGTATCATCGAAATAGACTTCTAGTCGTTAACAAGATAATAAAGATTGTGTCAAGACTATATATATATATATATATAGAGTAGTCCGAGGAGACAGGCACCCTAAGAGGTTCGTTCTTATGACCTCACCCAACGGTAAAGGAGGAGGTCCCCGAGAAGGGGTGGGTCCTTGACTTGGGTACAGAGAAAGGAGAGGTCGTGACCGTCCACTCAAGAAATGGTAACCGCGATGGATCTCGGTATCTGCGTATTTACCAAATGGGACCACCGAGCCTACCATTTCCCAGACGGACGTTACGTCCTCTGAGTCCAAGTTCGGAACCCAAACCTTCTAGACACCTCTCTCCTTACTGACACTGACACAAGAGGTCAAAGAACGGACCTCTTAGGGTACCTGAGTCGTTGGACCGCCCGATGTCAGGTACCCCAGTGTTTCTCAGTCTGTACTGACTCACTGATTGTGAAAGTGTGTATGTGGGTGTGTGTATCTGTGTGTGAATATTTTAAAGGGAATAGGTCTTTTTTTCCTTATAAAATTATGTGTTTTAAACATTAAAAGGGTTCTATAGAGTCATCCAAAAAATACATGTATGTATCCGACGTTATCCGTTCCGTACAATTTTATTTAGAAGATTTGTGTAAGTTGTGTCAATCCGTGGAGACCCAAGAAAGATGATCAAAAGGGTTCCTTCAAATCAGACTCCTTAGGGTATTTCTATTCTACAGGACGACACACTTTCATGTGTATGTTGTAAAATTTTACACGAGGGTATCTTTCTTACAGACGTTTGTGGTCTCTGAACCACCTAATCTCGATAAATTTGTACGTCATATTAAGTAGACGTACTTTTCGTACAAGTCAAGTCGAGTCAACGAGTCAGCACAGACTGAGAAACTTTGGGGTACCTGATGTCGTGTGGTCCGGAGGGACAGGTAGTGGTCGAGGACCTCGAACGAGTTTGAGTACAGGCAGTTCAACCACTACGGTAGGTTGGTAAAGTAGGAGAAAGTAGGGGCAGAGGAGGACGGTACTCTACGTAGAGGTACTCTATGTATAATCTACTATTAATAGTACTCGTAAGAGTGACTCTTACTGGAATAATAGTCACATGTAGCAAATGATAGGGGAAGACAGGGTATTCGGAAGAACAAACAAAAATAGTCCGTTGTAGAGATTTTGTAGAGATTTTGAAGAACTGCTCTTTCCGACACAGAATTGACAAAAACATCGGGGTCACAGATCGTCACAGATGTGTAGTTTCCATAAAAATTTTACAGATATACCTCTGACTATGTTGGTGTTCGTAATTTAATAGTGTGGTGAAATGGTGAAAAACTCTCAATAGTAATGACTCTAAACCTTATGATTCTTAAATAATTCAGTAACCCGGTGTAATCTTTTCCGAACCTTAGTGTGTGTCCCCCTAGACCTCATCGAGGTTCGTACTTACTTTTAGTGAACCTCGTCTAGACACTCCTGGGATGACTTAAAACGGAGTAAGGGACCCTCTAAAGTCTAAGGTGTACCAGTCTCGACTTTGGGTTGAGATTTAAAACGAAGTTCAAAGTCATCCGTAGAATCTGGACCCTCAAACTCGAGACACTGCTTATCTGTCCGAAGAGGTTCAGACTGTCTTTATTGTTATCTTCTCCTCTATTAACGAAACCCCCTATATGTGAGGTCAACCAAGACTTGACTATGGTTCCTTAGTAACCGAGGTACTCGAACTCCCTTCCGGTACACCACGTCGTTATCAAGAGTTTGAAGTTGTTCGTGTTTTCAGTTGGTCCTTGGTAACTTTGTTACAACTAGGTTTCAGTCATCTAGACTCCGTACCGAACTCTACGACGTCAAAATTGTTCGAGAGTCTACCACAGTAACCACCACACCATTCCTTATATGAAACTTATCGTTCCCATGTTGTATGTCAATGTCTGAAACCTTTGTCTCTCTGGGTCCCAAGTTAGGATTGACACGACGAATAGTCTTTGTCCTAAAACACGTTTGAATTTTCTAAGGTCTCAGAACTAAAAGAATTAACGGTTTACCGTAATGATTAAGAATAGGGGGACTCAAATCCTAATTCA
Source organism: Capra ibex (assembly GCA_006410555.1). Taxonomy (NCBI): domain Eukaryota; kingdom Metazoa; phylum Chordata; class Mammalia; order Artiodactyla; family Bovidae; genus Capra; species Capra ibex. Next base: position 11,228,222 of record SJYO01014747.1, on the reverse strand, counting down.
CTCTATCTCATACGTAGGAACGGGGAAAAAAATTTCCCACCTTTTTACATTGGGGGAACAAAGAAACTTCTGAATCATCTACAGACTTTATCCTTATAAAAACATTGGAGAAATTCCAATTCACAAAGATAGATACTTCACTTCTAGTACGATGTTAAAGATTTATAGACTCTAGTGTTTACTTTTTCAGAGATTGGTAAAGATCTCGTTCTACGTGCGTACGATTCAGTGAAGCCAGCACAGACTGAGGAAAACTGGGATTCTTGGTATCGGGCGGTCCGAGGAGACGGGTACCCTAAGACGTCCGTTCTTATGAAGTTCCCCAAAGGAACGGGAGGAGGTCCCTTAGAAGGGAGATCTCGTTCTATCCATGTCGTTTTCATAATAAGAGAGAGTGAGATGTACTTGTATTGAATTCTTTTGGTCACATATGGACATTGTGGTACCACCATTTTACTACCAACCTCGTGAGAAAGAGTAAAACGTATGTCTTTTTAATTCGGGGGATTTACAAACACGTAATAAAGTTCTCGTTTTAATCAACCCCTTAGAAGAATGTGAAGATTATATATGAGAATGTCTCCTTAACGATACATTCTTTATGTCTCAAAACGAGGTAGAATAAAACGCAAAACAAAACGTCGACCTTTTACCTACATGTATTCACTTTAAATTTCGTAAACAATACAGAATTCCGGGATAAGAAACAAGGACATACTCAGTACGTCGAATTAAATTGGTAATAAGTTGACGAACTCTGAATGTGTCGTTTATCTCAGTCAGTCTCCCCAATTGGGCAAAACGTCATTGTTTAATGGAACTTTATGAGTACCAAATTTCTTATTGTTCAAAAACGAATAGTGAAAATACGACGTACGATAAAAATGTAGTCCTACCTCTCCACTTCTCTGAGAAATGACAGCAGTGAATTCCTGGTCCGACCACCTCGTCGATGGTAGGGCTGAGAACGTCGACAGTAAGGTCTCCCTTGAGACGTTCCTAAAAATGACCATTGACCTACGACATCGTTTTTGTTACACGACAGTGTTGAGTGACCAGAGTCACTCTGTATACCGGGGTAGGTTGGTTGTGTTACCTGTTCTTGATATTAGGGTGGTACCAGGACCTTCCTTCTATGTTCTTTAGGTACCTTTTATCGAGTTTACTGGGGGTATGAATGAAATAGTCCGTGTCTATAAATACGAAGGAGTAAAGGGGACTCGACGGAGATGGTACGGTGATTGATGAGTGAGTAAGACTGGGGAACTGAAGTTGTTGTGTCTTCGGTTTGTCTGTGTGTGACCCCATGGACCTGGGAAGGTGGGGGAAGTCTGAAACTTACGTCCTATACCTGAGTCTGTAATGACTTTCGGAGCCTTCCTTTCTCTACTATGGTTAGTCTTTACACAACCGACAATTTGGAGGGTGATACTGAAGACCTCATTTAAAACTAGTCACTATTTCTACTTTAAAGGGAGGAAGTGTGTACAATTCCTGACGAGACTCTAAAATGGAACGTCGTAAAGTACTTTTCCGTCTGTCTGGGCTACTCGTCAAACGACGTGGGGAGACACCGAGGAGTAGGTGTTTCCAGTCGTAGTGGCACGTAGTGAACTTAACTGAGTGCAAAGGAGAACGGGTTTCGACAGAAAAAGGAGTAGAAACAGTTGGACCCCAACGTGGAGGGTCGATTTAATAACTGTGAACTTAGGAAAGAAATCCGATTAAAGAGTTCGTGGATTCAACACGACGGATTGTCTAGACGAAGTCAAAGACGAATATGTGTCTGATTATAACTTTAAGACTGGTTTGAATTACGAACTAAGTTGTACCTTGGTTTGTTCCGGTACAAATAAACCACCCTTAGAAGGTTACCTGGAGTAATAATGGTTTCTCACAAAAATAATAAAAGTATAAACTGTCGAACCTGTCACTCGAATAGGTTAATATAGTTATTGACTAAGTTAGTAGTAATTTTAATATTACAATGATACCTTGATAACTGGAAAATCCCACTAATGAAGAGACACCACCCCCAGACCGGTCACGAGACACCCTACAAACCGTCGTAGGGACCCGACGTAGTCACAGTGAAGACCAACACTGTCAGTCTTTACAGACAACGACAACGACAAGTCAGCGAGTCAACACAGAGTGAGCAACGGTAACGCACCTGACGTCGTGCGGTCCGAAGGGACAGGAAGTGGTAGAGGGCCTCAACCGAGTTTGAGTACAGGTAACTCAGCCACTACGGTAGGTTGGAAGAGTAGACGGTGAGGGAAGAGGAGGACGGGAGTTAGAAATAGTCGTAGTTCCAGAAAAAGTCACTCAACTGAGAAGGATAGTCTACCGGTTTCATAACCGCGAAGTCGGAGTCAGGAAGGTTACTCTTAAGTCTCCGTTAAAGGAAATCCTGAATCTTTACAGACATCTGGAACAGTTTTTATGGGACTCCCATTTTTAGTCGGCAGGAACTCTTGGTGATTATATTTGTTAAACCATCGAATGTGAAAAGTTCCATTAATGTAAAATTCGGTACTAAATCGCTCTAACATGACTAGAAGGACAACAGTGTACATTATACTCTACGACACGACACTCTACGACCCACCAAAGGGACCACCGAGTCACCATTTCTTAGACGGACGGTTACGTTTTGTAGGTCCTCTACACCAAAGGTAGGACCCAACCCTCCTAGGGGACCTCATCTTTTACCGTTGGTTGAGGTCATAGGAATGGACCTTTTAAGGTCCCTGTTTCCTCAAACCGTCCGGCGTCACACACCCCAGTGTTCCTCAGTCTGTCCTCACTCGTACATGTGTGTGTGTCTGTGTGTGTGTGTATATATAAAAGGGGGTTATTCAATTTATGTTACTTTTTGTGTCCCCCCATGGTAAGATTTAATCACTTCTACATTGTCCCTTTTTAAATCTATACACTCTATCCTTCTGTATGTCTACCTAACTACAATCTCTATCTATTATCTTTTAGTCTTGTGTGCGCATAAAGATTTATCTAAAATACGACTTATATGAAAAAAGTTACATATCAATGATTTAAAAATTTTTACAAGTCCTCTACCTACTACCAATTTGAAGTGTTATTATACTTACATGAATCATGGCGATTTGACATGTCTATTTATACCAATTTTATCATAAAAATATAATACCTTAAGATGGTGTTAATTTTTATAAAATTTTCTTTATTCGTATTTCTTTTTCTAGTAAATATAAGATCGGAAATAACCCTAATAAAAAAAGGGATGACCTTTGAAAAAGGAATTCGTTACTTCTTGTCTCATCTAACAAGTTTAACAGTACTTTAAGTTTACTTCTTCAGATTTAATTACTCCAAAACGACACGAACTTGTATACGTCTCCTGACTATAGTCTAGTAGAGGTCTGAAGTTGGTTATCGTTAATGTGAACATAGAAATCACCACAGTTGGACTTAATTTTTAACCGACCGAAAAAATTCTTATGGGGATTGTCTGAAGAATTAATTAAACCTCTATGATAGTTCATTACATCAAGTGACGTCGAAGATTCTACCTATTGTATTTATGTGGAAAGATGAAAAATGAAATAATATTTAAGTTCTAAAAATTTTCATCTTGTATTATTAACGAGTTGCATTCAGTCTAGGTCACCCTTTTTGAGTACAATTTCTAAGAAACAAATTTGTATAAAGATTAAGGAGATAGGGATCATTAACAAAGAAATGATAATTTAAATTAATGTGATCAGTTAGTCTATTAGACCCACACGATGGAAACAGCGACAAGTCAACGAGTCACCACGGACCGAGAAACGTTGGGGTACCTGACGTCGTGCGGTCCGAAGGGACAGGAAGTAATAGAGAACCTCAAACGAGTCAGAGTATAGGTAGCTCAGCTACTACGGTAGGGTGGTAGAGTGGAAGACAGTGGAGGAGGACGAAGACGGGAGTCAGAAAGGGTCGGAGTCCCAGAAAAGGTCACTCAGTCGTGAAGTGTAGTCCACCGGTTCCATAACCTCGGAGTCGAAGTCGTAGTCAGGAAGGTTACTTATAAGTCTCAACTAAAGGAAATTCTAACTGACCAAACTAGAGGAACGACAGGTTCCCTGAGAGTTCTCAGAAGACGTCGTGGTGTCAAGTTTTCGTAGTTAACAAACCACAAATCGGAAGAGATACCAGGTTGAGAGCGTACACATACACTGATGACCTCTTTAGTATCGAAACCGAGACACCTGGAAACAATCGTTTTACTACGGAGACGAAACAGCCTGTGACAGATCCAAACAGTGTCAAAAAGAAGTTCCTCGTTCACGGAAAGCTAAAGTACCGACGTCAGTGACAGACGTCAGTCACAGGGTGACTCAAAAGAAGTTCTCAGTTTGACTACGATATCCAGAGCAATTTGACTAAGTGAACGAACTTAGTGAGAAACGTACATGTACTATGGATCAATTTTTACTGAAGTTCTATTTCTATATGTCATACTTACATATTATAACATGTACACACATTCTATATTTTTATTCTAGGAATTTTCCTACGGGGTTTGATAATTTTTACCGAGAGAGATTTACCACCCTAATTTTTTGCAAACCTTTCTTACAAAGGAAACATAAAAAGACAAACTCAAAGAGTGTCAGTGATACCTGATAAAAAGTGGTTTTGTAAAATTTATGAGAATTTGTACACCGAAAACGAATAACTTTGTGAAATTTATTACACAGGTTTTACGATAGTTAAAAGTTATATATAAACCGAAGGGAACACAAAGTCTGTCATCTCTTAGACGGACGTCACTCCCTTCTTGACACAAGTCAGGGTACCAGACCTTTTAGGGGACGTTTTCACTTACCGATGAGTACGGTCATAAGAACGGACTTCTTAAGGTACCTGTCTCCTCGGACCGTCCGATATCAGGTACCCCAACGTTTCCGACCTGTGTTGACTCGTTGACACTGAAAGTATATATAAATTAAAGAGTTTTATAGGGAAGTTTTCGCTTTTTTTTGCACCGGATAAAGACTTTTATGGTAAATACTCATATTATTATTTTGTATGTAAAGAAGAGTATGATAATTTATAAAATTTTATAACGATCAATTTGTTGTTGTTTTTTAAGACCCTGAATTTCGTTTTCTTTACATTCCGACGAAAAAGGGTTGTAAAATTAAACTACAGAACTAAAAATAAAAAAATTAAAAACGTCCAGATATTAAGGGAAAGTAACTCTAAAGAAGTAGTATCTTATTTTAGCGTCTCCTGTGACTTAACTGAGTTCAGTAGTAAAAATATTACAACGAATTATATATTTTCACATTTTGACTCATGTTTTATAGGTACTAATATTAAAGAAACGTTGATTAGTAAGAGTCGTTTAAGTATTTACGTACGTTTTGATATTTCGGTTCTTTCAGATTATTTGGTAACAAAAAAATTATAAACTTCTTAAAATGTTATGAATACAATCAACATGTTTATCACTAAGTTATAAAAATATCTAATATAAGGTAAATTTCATTAATATCTTAAACCGACATAAGGGACACGACATGTAATATAGGAATATAGAATTAAAATATGGATCAGTAAACACGGAGAATTAGGGGAAGAGGATAGAACGGAGAGAGGATACAAGTATCGTAGTAATAAATGTCATCGGCTTTATCTCCGTTGACCACAGGTAGTTTACCTATTCTTTCTACAGAGTGTGTGTGTGTGTGTGTGTGTGTGTGTTTACCTTATAATGAGTTAGGAATTTTACTTAAAGTAAAAACGGTAAAAGTGGTTATATCTACCGGTCATCCTACAATACGAATCACTTCATTCTACCTGTTTCTGTCACTTTGTAATAACAATTATTCCTCACGACGACGACGACGATGACGATTCAGCGAAGTCAGCACAGGTTGAGACACGCTGGGGTATCCGATGTCGGGTGGTCCGCGGGGACAGGGACCCTAAGAGGTCCGTTCTTATGACCTCACCCAAAGGTAAAGGAAGAGGTTACGTACTTTCACTTTTTACTTTCACTTTTCACTTTCACTTCACCGACTCAGCACAGACTGAGAATCGTTGGGGTACCTGGCGTCGGATGGTCCGAGGAGGTAGGTACCCTAAAAGGTTCGTTCTCATGACCTCACCCAACGGTAACGGAAGAGGTATCATTCCTCATTCCATTTCAGCAAGCCAGCACAGACTGAGAAACGCTGGGGTACCCGACATCGGATGGTCCGAGGAGACAGGTACCCTAAAAGGTCCGTCATCATGACCTCACCTAACTGTAAAGGAAGAGGTCCCCTAGAAGGCCTGGGTCCCTAACTTGGGCCCAGAGGGTGTAACATCTGTCTGCGAATTGGCAGACTCGGTGGTCCCTTCAGGATCGTAATAATAATTTCAATTCTTCAACCTCAAGGATGACCTATGGTCATTGGAGTCTATACCAAGTGGTGATTTGAATAGAAACATAAAGTTAAAGTTATTATAATAATGTCTAAAACATACAAATATGATTGTATATATATATATATTGTATAATTTGTTAACAACATTCCGAGACAAACGATAAGACCCTTAACGACCCTGAGTTTGAAATAAGTTTAACGTATACGACCGAAAACCGAATCAGCGAGTCAAAACAGACTGAGAAACGCTGTGGTACCTGACATCGGGCGTTCCGAGGAGACAGGTAGTCCTAAGAGGTCCGTTCTTATAACCTCACCCAACGTTACGGGAGGAGGTCCCCTGGAAGGGTTGGGTTCCTAGCTTGGGTCCAGAGGAAGTAACGTCCACCTGAGAAATGGCTGACTCCGTGGTCCCTTCGGATTCTTAGGACCTCACTCATCGGATAGGGAAGAGGTCCCCTAGAAGGACTGGGTCCTTAACTTGGTCCCAGAGGACGTAACGTTCACCTAAGAAATGGTCGACTCGATGCTCCCTTCGGATTCATTATAAGTTTGTGGTCGAGATTACTTAATAAACCGTATAGACATTCCGTCAAAACAGGAGAACTTATATTACAACCACAGTGACGTAATAACTATTGACAGAATTTACTTGTAGATTAAGTTAACGATGATTTTGACCCTTGACTTGTAAAAAAGTAACGAAAAATAAAATAAGATTTAGTAACGGGGATGACTACTACTTTACCGTGTACGACAAGATCTATTTTTGTACTAGTTTACTTACAGACAGAGGTTCTACCTATACCGTAAGGATGAATTGTAATATAAAAACAAATATATTATTTGAGTCTACGTTCAACTGGAAGTAAAGACATATTGTGTAATTTTTTTCCGTTTAATGTTGTAACTTTGGTTCACCATCTTTTGATTAAAGGTCTGTTAGGTTTTATACGAATACAACAAAAGAGTAAAATTTTACTAAAAACTCAGTAAATTTTTACTCTTTTAATAACATATCCTAACTTCTAGAGTCTTTTGTTTAAAGATCTTATGTAGGGTCCAACTCTTTGGAATCAAATTACCTTCTATACTCAAATGTAGAGTTGAACAAAAATAAGTAATTAAGTGTTATAGAACACTTACAGTAGATGCACCACGATCCACAATCTACTACCTGTATCTACAAAGGAATCCGGAGGACCTCAAGTGTCGAATTACCCTCAATTATATTACTCCCCCTTTAATCTGAGAGAATGATACACTAGAACTTGACAGAGAGTTGAACGAGTCAATAGGCTACTTCCCTCATAGGTGTGAGTGGTAGTCTACTCTCTCTCAGGAAATCTCAAAATTTCAGGACCTCTTTTTCCTTTGTAATAGAGAGTGTAAAAGAGTACGGTCCCTTTTAGTTCAAGTTGTATTGGTGACCCTGTAGGTAAAAGTTTGATCAAGTTGAGGGTAGTGTCGTGTCATTAATGTCAGTCGTTTGATCGGATAGACTTGAGGTTTAGGTTTTGCTATCACGACCACTGTGGTAATACGAGTTATAATTTTAGTCAGCACAGACCTGACACTATACTGACAGATCGACGTACGTCATGACGTCTATCTATTCCGACCATTGTCCTTTCGTCGTAAAGTCGACTTTAAAGTACTCTCCATCGTACACCGAAAGATCGAACCTCACGGAGGTCCTAGTAATCTCAATGGCTGGCAGGACATGACCACCTTGTACCACGAAAGTCCTGGTAGAACTGAAAGGTAGACTTTCTGTAGTAGAGAGTGTCGGTTCCCAGATTACCAATGTCGTGTTGTGTACTCCTTAATCACCCCATTATTTAGTAACGTTGTGAAAGCCGTTCTCTCCGGAACGAAGTCGGGAAAACCACGTCGTCGGACTTGACGATTACGCTACTCGACTAAAAACGAGGTATCGGTGAAAGGGGTCGTAATCACCCTAACACGAGTCCCTCACGATTAAAATTATAACGGAATTCGTATTAATCTTTCCATTTAGACGTCTCCCCTGTTAGTTCACTATAGCAGGTACACATACAAAGGTACACACACGAAATTGCTCTTATAAGGTTTAATATACGTAAGTAAATCGTGGTACCAACTACTTACATACTTAATTAGAGAAGATTATAAATTCTCGTTAGTTTCCTGTTCAAAATACCGATACATACAGATTTTAACAGACTTTAGTCAAATCCCTAGTTTCGGTACATATGTATCAAAGTTTAATATACTGAATTTTAAAAATTAGTTATATAAACATAAAAGACTGAATTTTATATTCTCTACGAAAGTCATCTTTTTAAAATTTTATACTTATTTATTTTGGACCCAATGATTGAGGTTAGTCGGGTGACATAGGAACCCGAGACGTTGGGACCTAACCAACCACCTAAGTTGGTTGGGACTTAGATTTTATAAGGGTGGTTTAGATCTTTCAAGATCTCTCGTTTTGAAATTATACGATATACAGTCGTTGATACATTTATGACTATGATCGTAAATGTAACATAAATATCAAAATTGTATCGTAAATGTATTATAATCCATAATACTCATTAGATTTCTACTAAATTTCATATACTCTCCTACATGGATCCAATATACGTTCAAGATACGGTAAAATATATTCCCAGAACTCATCTCGCCCTCACCCCCACCAAGGACCTTATAGGGAAGACCGATAGATCTCAGGGGACATAGTCATTAGACGAATAGGTAACTATTGCAATATCTTAATTGTACATGTACATAAATGAATTAAACATACAGTGACAACAAATTAGAGATTCAGTACAACCTGAGAAACGTTGGGGTATCTGATATTGGGTGGTCCGAGGAGACAGGTAACCTAAAGGGACAGTTCTTATGATCTTACTCAACGGTAAAAGAAGAGGTCCCCTAGAAGGGTTGTCTCCTCAGTTTGGGTGCAGAAGACGTAACCGTCCGTCTAAGAAATGGTGACTCGACCATTTCCTGACCTCACCCATTGGAAGGGAAGAGGTCCCCCAGAAGGGTTGGGTCCTTAGTTTGAGTCTAGAGGGTGTAACGTCCACCTAAGAAATGACTGACTCGGTGTTCCCTTCGGGTTCTTATGACCTCACCCGTCGGATAGGGAAGAGATCGTCTAGAAGGACTGCATCCTTAACTTGACCCCAGAGGACGTGACGTCCGTCTAAGAGTTGACTCGATAGTCCCTTCGGGACTCGGTGGTCCCTTCGGGAAAATTAAACATACGTACACGCATTAATTTTAACGTGTACTTAACCATAGTCATAATCTTACAAAAGTAACTAACATGATCAGGAAAAAATTTTTAACAACAACAACAAAAGACTACGATGGTTTTAACCTCAGAGGGGAATGACTTTTTACTCCTTTTATAAAAGGTCTTATTTAGGTCTATATCGTAGTTCTTTTATATAATTTAATTTACAAATTATATTTTCGTCTAATCGTACGACACAGTAATCCTTTTCAGATGATTCGGTTAAATCAGAACCCAGTTGTGTTAAGTAGTTCTTTCCAGTCTCTCCTGATTTTTACGACATTTTACAAAAAAAAAAAAGGAGGGAAATCATATTTTATTACGAGGAAATAAAAGGAAAAATAAGTTATAGCAAGAAGACCGAAACGTAGTATTTCGTCTCTACGGACCTTTGGAATAAATTTTCAAACCCTTTTCTTTTCACCTCTTTTATATTACTATAATTACACAAAGTAATTAACATCTCTCACATTGGAGTAAATGAGTTGACGGGACCCCTCTGACAACGACGAAATTTACCTCTTGTTGGTCGTTTTAACCCTCGGTTCTCAGACTTTCGAATTTTGTCTCAAAGAGGAAATCTCTGTTTTTCAACACGAGGTTTCTTTCGTATCAGAGACAAAACGGGTAAATTTCGACTTGTTTTACATCACCTTGACTTCTTACGTTCCCCTGTACTTTGTCGACACTTTAGAACCCGGCCCCACCCCCCGTCCGTTTCTCCGACTCGTTTTCACCTTAAAAGCTATTGAGGTAGTCGTAATAGAAAGGGTCACCACTAACGGTTTTGACATAAACAAATATCAAGGAACTTCTATTTCTCGATTGAAACTCGACTCCCTCTTTAGGAGATAAAGGGACTCTTTACTCTCGCAACCCATAAGAGAACGTCTCAGACCTTTAGTACGGACTGTCCGGACGGGCACCCCATAAAGGACGGATTAAAACGTCGGGACTTCCCAGCGCGATACGAGGTCTTTTTGTAGGTATAATTTAACCCGATAATTAACCCCTTTTCCAGTCTCCACCCCTACTACGTGAGTGTATGTCAAACGGATTCGTCGGAACTCGGACGTTTGATCCCAGAAAGAGTCCGACTCACAGAAGTCTAGTCGAGACACCAACCTCCCCTTTGCACCCACTGAGGACCAAACACTCGGAAGCTAAGTAAGGGAACACTCAGTACTTTACAGGTAGTACAACACAGCGTAATAAAATATCTCGAAGTGTATCTTTGTTTTGGGAGAATCTACCGCGGGCTGTGGTAGGTACTAAGTCGGAACCGGGGTTGTAGGAGGAAGGAGAAAGAGTTGTAGAAAGAGTACTCTGTCAGTAGGATTGAGCCATCGAGTGTAGACACGAGATAGATTTGGCGCAAGAGACCCGACTCGTCTACTTCCGACATCAAAACCCGATGGACGTTGGATCGTGTCTTGAAGCGTGAAACGTAAACTGACTTTGGTTACGTGCAAATAAATAAATGACTTAAAAGTCTGAACGTGTCCATTGTCACTTCACGCGTAACAGTTTGTGTATACCTAATTTTACCGGAAAAAAAGAAAAAGAATAACCTTTACAAAGTATCATACCCTAGACGAAAGTATCTTGTATACACGTTATTCTTTTAAAAAAAGGGGACAATAAAAAGTTTCCCTATCAAGATGATTATATCTTTTTTATGGATCCCCACAAACTAGTCCGAAGTCAACTTTCTATAAGTTCGTGAAAAACACTCAAGAAATTACAATTTTCGGTTTATGTCACAAGGTATCGTTACTTATTCCTTGTTAAAGAAGGGAATTCCTCGAACGTTCTCTACCCTTTTTTATCTGTATAACCCGACGTTCTTCTAGTTCGGTCAGTTAGAATTTCCTTTAGTCAGGACTTATAAGTAACCTTCCTGACTACGATTTCGACTTTGAGGTTATGAAACCGGTGGACTACACCTCTTGACTGAGTAACCTTTTCTGGGACTACGACCCTTTCTAACTTCCGTCCTCCTATTCCTTCGCTGTTTCCTACCCTACCAACCTACCGTAGTGGCTGAACTACCTGTACTTAAACTCGTTTGAGGTCCTCCACCACTACCTGTCCCTTCGGACCACACGACGTCAGGTACCCCAGTGTTTCTCGACCTGTGCTGACTCGTTGACTTGACTTGATGTTTATCTAAAATAGTTTATTTGACACCAGTCATAACACTTTGGGACTCCTTCTCACTAAGTAAGAATGACCAAGTACCTTTACACTGTCAATTACTTCTGGGGTTTCTTGTCTATCTAAGCCATCTACCTCTGTGTCCTGTCCTGTATAATCCTCCTTCTCTACCAGTCCCACTTCTATGTCTTCGTCGTCGTCATAAGTATCGATTCGGGTGGTACGTAATCCCTCCTACTTTCCATAGTCCTTTTTTTACGATTTCTTTATCCCCTCCAGACTTCGGAGTAAGAAGGTCTTCGTAAAACCCTTATAGTGTCACTACGACGTCTTTGATCACTACGACTCCTCTGTTTCGACAGTCTCGGGTGACAAACTCTACGACAATCCATGTCTTCATCGTCCTGATGTAGAGGATGGTTCTTTCTTAGGTCCTGGACCCTCCAGACTCCCTAACGTGCTAACTACCCAACGAGACGTTGGAGTGGACTTTGTCATCCCCGGGACAACATTATGTCTCAAAGAGATAACCGCATATTGTGGAATGCTACCATACAATCAAAGACGACATGTCACTTCACTTGGTCGATATACATACGTACATAAAGAAAGGGGTAGTCGGGTGGGGAGACCCAGTCGTCTCTCGTGGTTCGACTCGAGGGGTGATCCCGATATGTAGTCGAAGGGTGATCGACAGACACAATGGGTACCGTCACATATGTTTATAGTTAGGTTTAAAGGGTTAAGTAGGATGGGAGAGGAAGGGCACACAGGGGTGCACACCTGTATCACGATCTGAGTATTCTCGGATGTTCTTACAGTCTCCGGGACCATCCAAGGACCTGATGTCACGATCTTGGTGATATTATCCTTTTCTCGAGATTATTCCCCCTTTTTACACATTTTATTTCGACCATGGGTCTGATACAAAGACAACAAGTCAGTGATTCATCAGTACATGCTGACAAACACTAGGGTACCTGACGTCGTGTGGTTTGATATCTTGTCAAATATGACAAACGTATTCTTACTTATTATTTACAATGGTCAACGATTTGGGTATATTGAGTAAATTATAAGTTTTGTTCATAATTCATACTAAATCATAGACATAAAATGTCTACTTTTTTAATCAGAAACTTCCATATTTATTTGACGAGTCTCTATTTGTTCAATCACCGTCCAGACCTTAGGTTTGGTCGGGGCTAAGTCAAGTCAACGAGTCAGTACAGATTGAGAAACGCTGGGGTACCCGACGTCCTGCGGTCTCCAGGGACAGGAAATGCTAGAGGGCTTTAAATTGGTCTGAGTATAGGTACCTCATCCACTACGGTAGGTTGGTAGAGTAAGAGACAGTTGGGAAAGAGGAGGACGGAAATTGGATTTGGTCTGAGTAGAATGGGGTTTAGATGTTGATACTGAGATATATCGCCGAGTCGTATACTAATTTACAACAACAAGTCAAGGGTCAGTACAGATTAAGATACTGGAGTGCCTGACGGCGTACGGTCCGGAGGGACAGGGAGTGGTAGAGGACTTCAGACGGGTTTAAGTACAAGTAACGCAGTCACTACGGTAGGTCGGTAGTGTAGGAGACTACAGGAGAAGAAGAAGACGGAAGTTAGAAAGGGTCGTAGTTCCTGAAAAGGTTACTCAACTGACAACCGTAGTCTACTGGTTTTATGACCTCTAATTTATTAATTATAATTTTATTAATTTATTGTTATAGGTTAATAATTCGTCCGGAATGGTAAACGTTCAGTGACCCGATTCAGAGATACGAGTCTTAGTAATAGGGTAAATTAAGAATGTTGTAATCTTCTATTCACGATAATAATAGGGGTAAAAAACAGACACTCCAGGACAACCTTTTTCGAACCAGATTTAAGTCTTTTAATCTTTCGTCATCTCGGTAGTATAGTCACGAGTCTAAAAAGACTACAGTTTTCCTCAAAATAAATAAATAAAAAATTTATGTTATGAGGTCTTTTCATAGATAGAATTGTTTTATTGTTATGTTATTACCGATTCTACGTACTTCACGTTTCGGAAAAACTATGTTATTGGATAAATTCAGAGTTTCTACTCAGGAATAATTTCGAGTTTTTTACGATCTCTTAGTTTCATCATTTTCTAGTCTTACTGTGTACTTTGACTTCTTTTAGTTGGTTTTTTATTGGAATGTCTTCTGTACCCAGTTCTTCTGGTAAGTGTCCGGTCTGTATCCCGTACTTTGCAGTCCTTACCCACCGTTTACTCTACGAATCCCGAGTAGTCTCAGGACCTCCTTTGTCGAGTACTAAACTTTTCTTGTCACTGGGGTTATAAAATTTTTCCGTTCACAAGGTAAAGGTAAAACATATATTCAAGTAAACAAAGAAAGGAAGAAATAGAAAAAAATTATAAGGTATACTAATGGTTTTCCGAAGGACCACCGAGTCTCCCATTTCTTAGACGTACGATACGTCCTCTGGACCGAACCTAGGGACCCAGCCCTTCTAGGGGACGCCTTCTCTTAGTGTTGAGTGAGGTCATGAGAATGGACCTATTAAGATACCTGTCTCCTCGGACCACCCGATGACAGGAGTACTCCAGCGTTTCTGACTCGTTGACTATGATTATATTATAATTATATTATACCGTTACCGTGGGGTGAGGTCATGAGAACGGACTTTTTAGGGTACCTGCCTCCTCGGACCACCCGACGTCAGGTACCCCGACGCTTCTCAGCCTGTGCTGACTCGCTGAAGCGAAAGTGAAAGTACGTAACCTCTTCCTTTACCGTTGGGTGAGGTAACGGACCTCTTAGGGTCCCTGCCCTCTCGGACCACCCGACGACAGATACCTCAGCGTGTCTCAGCCTGTGCTGACTTCACTGAATCGTCGTCGTTATGATTATATTTACATATATACCAATTATTTCCCCTTTCCACTCTCCTCTCTATTTAATCTTCAAACCATAATTATATATATGGAATGATATATCTTTCGTCTATTAGTTGTTTTTGGACGACATATCGTCTCTCTTGACAAGAATTATAACACATCATTGCATATTCCCCTTTCTTGGATATTCCCTTTTTTTGATAGGAAGTTTACTTTTTTTTTTCTCCGTTCATCAGGTAAAGACAACACATATATTCAATTAACCACAGTAAAATTAAAAAAAAAGAAAAAAATCTAAGATATACCAATGGTTTCCCCTTTCGACCCTCCTCCCTAATAAATCCTCGAACCCTAATTGTATACGTGTAATGATATATATTCTATCTGTTGGTTGTTTCTGGATGGGACATCGTGTCCTTTGATATGAGTTATAAAACATTATTGATATTCCCTTTTTATAGACTCTTTTATATAGATATAGACATAGAGATTTAAGGAACCGATATGGGGACTTTGATTGTGTTCAACATTTACTTGTCGTGAAGCTAAATTTTTTTTTCTCCGTTTACCAGGTCAAAGAAGAGCGGGGAAGAACGGAAAGAAGGAGTGAAGTAAACTGATGTTTCACCCGAAGATAGAGATATCGAGGTCGGCCCCCTCCTACGGAGGCCAAGACGAGGGTCACCACTTTACAGTGGTGTCAGTCGATAAACGTTACGTTTAGAGGTTCGAAACCGTAGACTCTAACTACAGGAGACACTCTTGCATGAATCAACGACCCGACCGCGACTCACCTTCGCTGTGTCCAGAGGAGGTCGGAGCTCACCAACAGTCTCCATTGTTTCGTCCCGGCCCCTCTCTACTCGGCATACGGGAAATCTGTGGTCGGTAATTGTCGTGCACCATAATTACGTAGATTCAGACCAACCCCGGTGGTTCAGACCCGCCTCCCGTCTACCGTATGGGCTCGACCCCGTCTCCTGTTCCCCTGAAAGGCGTCTGATAAGACCTCTGATTACTCTTCCACGTCCCGGGGATCTCCGTCTCGTGGACAGACCCAGTCTGAGAGTAAATGTAAGGGGCGTAAAGACCCGTCGTGTCCCACCACAGGACACCAGACGTCCGCTCCTAGTCCCAAGGGACCCTTCGGTCAGTCAGGACTGGTGACTCTAGGCCGACCGACACACGGGGACCCCACTCCACATTTCGCATCCCAACCCTGTAAACTTTAGTTCGATCCGAGAAATACACGTCCTTCAAGTGTCCTTTCGGACCTTTAATGGACTTTTTTTTAATTTTTAGGCGGGCTTTGGGTAGAAAAGAAAATATGACATTCAACAACGATAAAAAATTTTTCGTCGAAAATACATTATGTACTAGTAAACACTTCTCAAACTAAATGACTGTCGTTACACCCTCCTCTGAGAAGACAGTCCCGGACCTCTGTTTTTAATACGTTGGTATGGAACCGAGTTCAAGATCTAAAAAGGATTCTTACGGTTCTTTTTCTTTTGTATGTGGTTGCTCTTTATTTCGTATCGACGCTTTGAGGAAAACGTCAATACCTAATATCCTAGTTATATCTTTTGTCTTTTATAGGTATCTTTTTTTTTGACGGTGTTTTATAGATTTACAGATCTTCACTACTGATTTTAAAACAGATACTGAAAGATCTTTGTGTGTGTGTGTGTGTGAGGGTCTCTTTCCGTGTGAGTCGAACATTTAATCGTTATTAATACACCGTTAACGTTCTTTATCCTTTATCGCTAAAAGATAGTAAAATAGTCGACCACTCGTAATTTAATATTTGTACGTGGCAGTAGTCTAAATGATCCGGAGGACTCGACCCGTAAATTTAAACAAAACCATAAATTTTTTTTAATGTTATTTATAATTACACGAAAGTCGAAATCCGTAAACAGACCAATTTATAAAGATAAAGATTTATGTTTTAGTAACTCTATTGAAAAATGAGATAATATCAGATAACCAAAAACAATAAACGGGAGTAGCGGAGGTCCGTGGTAAATTTATTTTTCTAAACCCTCTTTGAAAGAAAAAAACAGTTGTATCTGAACCGTTGTAAAGAGAGTTGAAAGTTTAAAACCAGTGGAACCGTTGTCCGTCTTTGTCTTCCTACTATGTAATCAAAATAGTGGATATGACTTAAGAGTTTTTTGTAAAAAACATTAACAATACCTGACACACAAATATTGGGAAGATCAAATGTATAACTTCGGGATTTGGGGTCATGGTACTGTAATCTTCGACTCCAGTAACCTTCCATTAATCCACCTCGGGAGTATTACCCTAAGCACAGGACTATTCTTCTTTTTCTCTTATCTAGAGAGAAAGAGGTAGTACACTCTCCTAATGTTCTTCGTTGGTAAACGTTTGTTCCTTCTCTCAGGAATGTCCTTGGTTTAACAGACTATAGAACTAGAACCTAAAAGGTCGGAGGTACTCCTTGTTTACAAACGACAAATTCCGGGGGTCAGACACCCTAAAAACATTATCGTTGGACTTCTGTTACTGATTCTGTCATTAAAAGAAAATAGAGTAGAGAGGGTTTGATAGTTAAATTACAAATACCATCGTTGTTGAGTGTGTATGAATTAGGTAAATATATAAGTAATTAATTTCTTATATTCGTGTTATTATTCATTTTTTCACTCTTATGATAAACGAGTCAGTACAACTGAGAAACTCTGGGGTACCTGACGTCGGGTGGTCCGAGGAGACACGCACTTTAAAAGGGCCGTTCTTAAGACCTCACCCAACAGTAACGGAAGAGGTCCCTTAGAAGGGCTAGGTCCTTAGCTTGGTAAAACTTGTCCGTGTTGACCCAAAACCAGTCGTATTATAATTAAGAAAAATATGTGATAAGGTTATAAAATGATCCTTCAGGTTTACACCGCCGGGTCACTCATCAGAAGAGTTGTGTCCTTGTATCCATATACAGACACGATATCTGTCTTGATCCTCACATACGATAGAGCGTTAAGTACTACACCCCAAACCACGAGACTGTGGAAACTGGAACACCCACAGTCTCTTCCCTTCTGACAAAAGTTTCCTTCTCTCTAGTGCTTTCCTTTAATGATTCAGAAGACCATACTCCATCGTCTGTAAGAGGAAGACAAGAGTCACCTTGACTCTGTTCATCCCCCGTCCCGTGTTTGGAATTTTACTACTGTATCGGACTGTTACGTCGTATTAGACTAATGTTGGTTTATCCAGGTTCTACCGTCTCCTCGGCTGAGGGCACCATCGTGTAGTCGTTCAATTTATTGCGTGGGTATCCGCGACACTGTCAAGGTTCCGGAATTTCCAGTTTTTCACCCAACACTGGGTTAAGGACCTGTAGGGATGAGGAAGGGGTTTTCGAGGACGGTGAGTAATTGAATACTTGAATGGGTGGGGATATTTTTGACCGAAGGGTGTACCGCGATCATCATTTCTTAGACTAACGGTTAAATCCTCCGTATTTTTGATACCAAGCTAGGGTTCTAGTCCTTTTAAGGGACCTCTGCCTTTACCGTTAGGTGAGATCATAAGAACGGACCTCTTAGGATACCTGTCTTCTCGGACCACCAGATATCAGGTATCCCAACGTTTCTTAGCTTGCACTGAAAACTGTCGTACATGTGTCGTATATACTTTTGACTGTCGGGGTATGGGACCACGAAGAGACCGGAAGACTCTACCAGGCGTAAGTTAGGTGTCACACATAGAGGGACTTATTTACAAGAAAGTGAAATGATATCGAACGAGAACTTAAGAAAAGATATACTTCGGTTCTTGGGTGTAAACCGTCGGTGGGGTCCCTGAGTGGACTCTGGACCCTGTACTGGTAGAAGAGGGTGGGGTAAGAGAAAGGACTTTGTCCTGGACTATGCATAGGTTGGACCCCAAACTTTTCGAGTCTCTTCTAAGTACTCTTTCTCCGTACCTCTCCGGTCCCCATTTGGAAATTCTTTTCCTCTGTATTCCTTGGTGACTATCTTCCGTCATAACTATTCGTCGTGAGTGTTCTCTTCCCAACCTGTCCGGTTTGAAAAGTACTACCTTCAGACCCTTAAGGACATGGATTTGGAAATAGTGTTTCTCTCTCAACTCGAGTTCACCCGCATCTTTTACGAGTTACTGGTGTCTCCTTAGTTCCGTCGTTTTTTTTTTTTTTTTTTTTTGGTAATTTTTTGACTGTAATCTTCCGACTTGTTATTTATTGTACTAGTCAATGGAACTTACAGGAAACCCTGTGTGAACCTTGAGACAAAGGAAAATTACAGGTCATTGTCACCCACACACCTAGTGTTATTTGACACCTTTTAAGACTTTCTCTACCCTTATGGTCTGGTGGAGTGGACGGAGAACTCTTTGGATATACGTCCAGTCCTTCGTTCTCAATCTTGACCTGTACCTTGTTGTCTGACCAAGGTTTATCCCTTTCCTCATGCAGTTCCGACATATAACAGTGAGACGAATAAATTGAGTATACGTCTCATGTAGTACTCTTTGCCAACTGACCTTCTTCGTGTTCGACCTTAGTTCTAACGACCCTCTTTATAGTTATTGGAGTCTATACGTCTACTATGGTGGGAATACCTTCTTTCACTTCTCCTTGATTTTTGGGAGAACTACTTTCACTTTCTCCTCTCACTTTTTCAACCGAATTTCGAGTTGTAAGTCTTTTACTTCTAGTACCGGAGACCAGGGTAGTGAAGTACCCTTTATCTGTCCCTTTGTTACCTTTATCGCAGTCTGAAATAAAACCCCCCGAGGTTTTAGTGACGTCTACCACTGACGTCGGTACTTTAATTTTCTACGAATGAGGAACCTTCCTTTCAATACTGGTTGGATCTATCTTATAAGTTTTCGTCTCTGTGATGAAACAGTTGTTTCCATGCAGATCAGTTCCGATACCAAAAAGGTCACCAGTACATACCTACACTCTCAACCTAACATTTCTTTCGACTCGCGACTTCTTGACTACGAAAACTTGACACCACAACCTCTTCTGAGAACTCTCAGGGAACCTGACGTTCCTCTAGGTTGGTCAGGTAGGATTTCCTCTAGTCATGACCCACAAGAAACCTTCCTGACTACGATTTCGACTTTGAGGTCATTAAACCGGTGGAGTACGCTTCTCAACTGAGTAACCTTTTCTGGGACTACGACCCTCCCTAACCCCCGTCTTCCTCTTCCCCTGTTGTCACCTACTCTACCGACCTACCGTAGTGGTTGAACTACCTTTACTCAAACCCATTTGAAACCCTCAACCACTACCTGTCCCTCCGGACCGAACGACGTTAAGTACCCCAGCGTTTCTAAACCTGTACTGATTCACTGACTCGACTTGATTTGACTTGTCACATTTTTCTCGTTTATACATGTGTATCGAATCCTGAGTCCTAAGAAATTTAGATCCATGATGAATTAATAAGATTATTAATCTTTTCCCTACGTTAAGAGTAAAAGCAATAACGGATTACCTAGACTCTGAACCTGCTAATATTATTGGTTGAGTTTATTAGACTTTAAGAGTGATTCCTGGTGGTGAGGTCACAGGAACGACCCTTGGTGACGATATGAACCATGACGGGTGTAAGTGTACCTGAAACTTCCTAGACCGAAAACAAGAATTAAGAATTAAATCTACTATCCTCATTCTCTCTGTAAATCCCCTGTCTTTTTAACTCTGTTCACCGGGACCCTAGGGAACCATGTGTCGGTTTCGGTAAGAGGAAGACGGACCGCCTCTCTCATCTAAGATTTACGGGGAAGCGAGTGAGACACCAGAGGTAATCTCTAAGGCTGTCAATGATCTATTTCAATTTCTGAGTACATCACTAGAAGTGTGATTAACCTGACATTACATATCGGAGCCAGTTCGTGTAGAAAGGGTCGTGAGGAGAGACGTCTTCCGTTAGTTCGGTGAATGTCTTCTACGTAACCGACGTCTCTGGGTCCCCATTGGAATTCGACGTGACCGGAAAATCGCCTTTTGTGTTAATTAAAACTATGACTTCCCGTTAATTCTGACCCCAATTTTATTTTTAGAAAACCTTGTGCCTTGCAGTTTCTGACCTATCCTTTACAAAAAGAGAGTACATAAAATCTTCGGGTGTTTGTATGGTTGGAGACCATCGAGGTACAGTTCAACGGTTTAAAGACAAAGTAAAGACATTTACACTTAACGTTGCTTATCGACACGATCGGGACAACAATAAGACTTTCCTCTGGCGAAGGTAGTTGAGAAAATGGTCGTCGTCGAGACTTTTTGTGCACACGGACCTGTGGACAATGTAAGTATGTAAACATCTTTGTTTATGTGTCTAAAAAAATTTTGTGTACGTGTGTAGTCACCTATTGTGTGGTACACAATGATCAACGAGAGTGATTAAAGTCGAGTCTTTTTAGAAGGATCTTTTTACAAAAACAAATTTATTTTCCTGTGAGGTTTTCGTCCTCTTTGTGTGACGACAATGTGTATCGAATCCCTTCGTCTCTAAGTCATTAACGTCCTAATTAACCTTCTTTTCACCTCATCATCTCTTTCAGACCCACACCTAAACGCTCTATGCATAATTTCGATGAATTCTAGTGAATGTTCCAAAGATTGATGGTCAATCAGTCAATCGGAAACACTGTGGTGACCAGTACCCCCAAAGAAAAAGTCACTTAAAAGATCAGTGTGAATAAAGGGATACAAAAAGATTACCTTTATAAAAAAGAATAGTTGAACGTCTTCCAAAATCGCTTACACGTAAGACCGGGGACTTAAAACAACTTATGTATGTACCGTTTATAGAACTGGGTCCGACCAACAGACTAAGGTAGTCATATGCTAATCTTACACTCTTTTCCGTCACCTTGACGTGGAGACATGGTAAGATTACTCGACCTATAACGTACAAAATAGTGAGTCTTTAAAATGTTCTATCCATACTTCCGGAAAAGTCGTCGTAACGAACATTGTTCTTGATTAAGAACGACTTCAGAATAATGATAAAGGGTTCTTCAGAAAATTCGAAAAATAAACACAATACATTACGTTAGGAGTTTAAATGAAAGGTGCCATCCGTATAACAATATAAGAGTATTCATTTAGTTCTGTGACTCAATTTATTAAGGAGGGTTTAATATTTATTTTCATTTAGTCATTCCTAATTTCTACTCCTAAAAACGAAGTCTCGAGTGTGAGTCTCGATGACAAGAGTCGACAGTAAACATGTACGCGTACGCACGATTCGGTAAAGTCAGTACACGTTGAGAAACGCTGGGGCACTTGATATCGGGTGGTCCGAGGAGACAGGTACACAAGAGATCCGTTCTTATGATCTCACCCAACGATACGAGAAGAAGTCCCCTATAAAAACTGGGTCCCTAACTTGGGTACACAGAATTCAGAGGATGTAATTGTTCGTCCAAGAAATGGTGATCGTCGTGAACCCTTCATTCTGACTTATTTCTCTCATATAAACTATTAAATTAGTTCGTGATAAAACAATTTGACATCTAAATGTAGGTAGTCGTATCTATTTACAGTTCTACTATTTCTTTTCGATCAATGTTTTCCTTTATGTACTTTCATTAAATGGTAAATTTCTTAGGTGTTTTGTTTTATGTCTATAAACATATGTAAGTACAAGTTTGTAAACGTTTATACCAATCGCAATTATGTACAGTTGGAGTTTTGTCCTCATTGGAGAAACCATGCTTCCTTTCTATCATTTGTATAAAGAAAGAAATTTTTATTTTTATCTTTTTACTTCGTTTAAACCGTTTTTCATAAAGTAGACAATTTAGACCTATCACCCATGTTCCTGTGAGGTACATAACAAAAGGGATGAAAAGACAAATTTAATAAAGTTTTTTGTTTTAAATTTTTCTTTTTCTCTAGTATACACTCTCGGGAAACATTTTTGTTCGTATGATATGTTTACCTTTAATAAACACGCAACTAGTGATTTTACTACCGTGGGGCGAGGTCGTGAGAACGGACCTTTTAGGGTACCTACCTCCTCGGACCATCCGACGTTAGGTACCCCAGTGATTCTCAACCTGTACTGACTCACTGAAGTGAAAGTGAAAAAGGAAAGTACGTAACCTCTTCCTTTACCGTTGGGTGAGGTCACAAGAACGGACCTCTTAGGGTCCCTGCCCCCTCGGACCACCCGACGGCAGATTCCCCAGCGTGTCTTAGACTGTGCCGACCTCGTTGAATCGTCGTCGTCGTGATTTTCACTTCGTCTCCCTGAACTACAGGCTTACCGACTCATTTCTGAAGACTTTTAGGAGAGACCATATTTTCGATATATTTGAGACGTTTACTTAATTTTGGAACGTTTTAGGTACTATGCTAGTAAGTTCTTTTTGTTCGTTTAAAATCATCTTTGTCATTCGGAGCTTCAGGAAATTGAACGGTATTAGGGTAATGAGAGAGGGGTCGAGGTACCCGCGAAACTTTTCGTTATCAGAGTGTTCATATCATTTACACTTTGACTAATTAGATCGTCGGTGACTTCCTCAGTGTCATCAAACCTCGAAGGATTTTTTGACAGTGATAAACTGAACGAACGTCGTACGACGTTTCAGGTCAGAGTCCCGAAAAATGAACTGGGTTGAGTCTTGAGTCGGGTTTGGTAATGAATCGAGTTAATAAATGATTTTACTTAGTCGTCGTTAACAAATTATATTACTAACGGACTCCATCATTATGGTCAAGATTCATTTTGAATCTCTGAACGAACGGTTTCCTAATTTCCGTGCGGGTTCTCTCGGAGAGTCGTTTCCAACCCTCCGGGTGACCAAGTTCCGTAAATTCTTTTGGAGACAGGTAAACAATCGAATGTTCATCCTATTGACTCGTGTGTAGTTAACGGTGTGTACCGTTTATTAGGTGTGAAATTTCTTTATCGGGGGTTCAATGATTTGTTATTAACGTTTTGTTTATTGTTACTGACGTTTGGGATCATCCTCTCTTCTAGCTAAAGACCTCCACTATCAATTGTAATAAGATTTACAGGTCCATTATTTTTGAATGTTCTATGGGTTACTTTGTTCTTGTATTTGGTATGTGTCCGTTTCCCTTTTTGTTTGTCAGTACTCCTTGACTCGAACCCTTTAGATCGCTCCACAATTTGAACGACGACGACGCTTCTGCGAAGTCAGCACAGGCTGAGACACGCTGGGGTATCTGCCGTCGGGTGGTCCGAGGGGGCAGGGACCCTGAGAGGTCCGTTCTTGTGACCTCACCCCACGGTAAAGGAAGAGGTCCCGTACTTTCACTTTTCACTTTCACTTCAGTAAGTCAGCACAGACTGAGAAACGTTGGGGTACCTAACGTCGGGTGGTCCGAGGGGTATGTACCCTAGAAGGTCCGTTCTCAGGACCTCACCCAACGGTAACGGAAGAGGCTTCCACAATTTGAATGGGTGTAAATTTAGGCGATCATATTTATGCACGTTTCTTGACTACCTTTTGTATATATTTCCTACTCTTTATACACNCGTTCTTGTGACCTCACCCAACGGTAAAGGAAGAGGTCACGTACTTTCACTTTTCACTTTCACTTCAGTAAGTCAGCACAGACTGAGAAACGTTGGGGTACCTAACGTCGGGTGGTCCGAGGGGCATGTACCCTAGAAGGTCCGTTCTCATGACCTCACCCAACGGTAACGGAAGAGGCTTCCACAATTTGAATGGGTGTAAATTTAGGCGATCATATTTATGCACGTTTCTTGACTACCTTTTGTATATATTTCCTACTCTTTATACACCGTAGTTTATTTTACACAAGTCATTTCTCTGTCCTTCAATTTTCTCCTTAATCCATCTTTAAGAGTTCAACACTTCGTTATGTCGATCTCCCCAAGGTAGTTCCTTACAGTGACTGTCTTCTTAGTCGACAATACTTATTTCCAGTTAACTCTAATAAGTCAGACTCTTCCTTTTATATTCCTTATTTCTTTTTATTGTCTCGGAAAAACCCAAATATCCTGTCCTAGGTCGTACGGTTGTATACCTATTACACCCTAGGTCCTCCTTATCCCTCTCTCCTTCCATCTCTTTCTGATAGACTTCTATATTACCGGGGTGGTCAGGGTTTAGACTGGTTTTCATCACTAGACATTAGGTTCATCGAGTTATTAAATATACATCTTATTTGTGTTCTTCTAGGTACACTCTCTATAGAATCAGTTTAACAACTCCCGGTTCTATTTCTTTCTTACGACTTCGTTGTTCTCTTTTTGCTGAGTAGTAGACGTTCGATAGAAATCATTCTATTGTAGACTGAAAGAGATCCCTAGCCCGACCAGTCTTCCGTCACCTTACCGTATGAATTCCACGACTTTATCTTCTGACAGTTGATTCTTAAGATGTAGGCCGTTTGCATTGAAACTTTTTATCTCATTCACTAATTTTATTCTGTAAGAGTGCATTTGTTTGAGTCTCTTATGTACACATCGTACAGACGAGGTGTGTGTGTGTGTTTTATTACTTTTCGAATGAAGTCGGACTTTATTTGCCTATAATTTGTCATTGAATTCAGGTGAGCTTCTTTCTTTCTTGTAACCAACTCCATTTATTATCCATTTTTAATTTCTGTAATAATTACATAAAAGTAAACATTGTCAAAAGATTAGAAAAGATTACTAATTTTTGACATCTTGATAGGAATATTTTAACACAACTATCCGAATATCACATAAGTAAACATTAAACATACAGGCACCGTCACCTCCACCTTCCTCCTCCCTCTCTCGAATAATCTTGCTAACGAAACATTAATGTCCATACACCTTTACTTTGTACAAAGATTCATTGGGTACCCGTTTCTTCTTTGTTACCCTAAGTAGCAACATTAAAGGAGATATTAAGTTCCTTTTTAATGTTTTATGAAACTTGATTTTATTATTGTGTTTAGAATACTCTGTCTCCATTTTGTCCGTAACCTTCTTTTACAGGTCGACATTTGTGAATGTAATTTTTTCTTGAAAGTGAGACATACTGTCTGAGAGATCTAGGTAGGTGTAGAAATGTTTACTGGGCCAAAACAAGAAAAAATATCGTGTAGCAGAAATAGGTAAGTAGACAACTGCCTGTAATTCCAACGATGGTGCGGGACCAATAACATTTATCACGACGTCACTCGTGCCCCCACGTACGTAGAAGAACTCAATACCAAAAGAGGTCCCGTACACGGAGCATCACCCTGACGACCTAGTATACCATCAAGATAAAAGTCAACAAATTCCGGGGAGGTAGAACGGACCTCTTAGGGTCCCTGCACCCTCGGACCACCCGACGGTAGATACCCCAGTGTGTCTCAACCTGTACTGACTTCGCTGAATCGTTCCGGGGAGGTATGACAAGAGGTATCTCAAGGTATTTGAATGCAAGGGTGGTTGTCGCGTTCTCCCAAAGAGGTGTGGGAGGAGTTGTAAAGAACAAACATTTAAAAAACTACTACCAGTAAGACTGGTCACACTTCACTGTAAATTAACAGTAAAACCAAACGTAAAGGAGATATTAATGACTACAACTCGTAGAAAAGTCCATGGAGACTCGGTAGACATACAGAAAAAATCTTTTTACGTAAATACACTTTAGATTTGTTTACCATGTCTACTTGGGTAAACGTCCCTCCTTATCTCTGTGTAGGGATCTCTTGTCCACACACCCGTACCCCCCCTGCCACATTCAACCCCCCAGTCCCGACTATGCACACGTGATGGTACACATTTTGTCCGGACCCGCGCCCCTCGAGTCGAGCCACACGACACCACTGGATCTACGCACCCTACCTCCACAGCCTCTCTTCCGAATCTCCTTCCTCTATGTACACATGTATCTCGATTAAGTGAAACAACATGTTGGAACATTTCGTTGACGACGACGACGATTCAGCGAAGTCAGCACAGGTTGAGACACGTTGGGGTATCTGTCGTCGGGTGGTCCAAGGGGGTAGGGACCCTAAGAGGTCCGTTCTTGTGACCTCACCCAACGGTAAGGGAAGAGGTTACGTACTTTCACTTTTCACTTTCACTTCAGCGAGTCAACACAGACTGAGAATCGTTGGGGTACCTGACGTCGGGTGGTCCGAGGAGGTAGGTACCCTAAAAGGTCCGTTCTCATGACCTCACCCCACGGTAATCGTTGATATGGGGTTAAATTTTTTTTTAATTTTCTTTTTTTTCTTGAAAGGATTATTGGTTTAAAAGGTGATCTCTTTTTGTTTTTATTTTGTTTTGTTTTTTGGGGAGATCAAATTTCCGTTCTTTTGATTTGACTTTCGTTCATCTTAATTCCTTTATTACTTTTTATCACGTCTTTAATTTCTTTTTATTTATCTTTTTGTTATTTCTTTTAGGTGTTTTATTTTCAACCAAGAATTTTTCTAATTGTCTTAACTGTTTGGTAGTGGGTCGGATTCTCTCTGTTAAGTTTAATCCTTACTTTCTTTCTGTAGTGGAGTCTATATTTGTCTACTAATTTTGTGTCCCCTTATAATACTTGATAATGTACGGTAATTTCTTTTAGATCTTCTTTACTTGTTTAAGGACCTTTCTATGTTTGTGATTTCGACGAAATTTTTCTTTATCTTCTATATTTATTTGATATTTTTCATTTCTCTCCCTTGATCATTGTTTTTCACAAAAGTGATTCGTTTTGGGTGGACGTGTTTAAAAGAACACTTAAGATGGTTTGTAAATTACTTCTTAATTGAGGTCAGGAAGTGTTTACAAAGGTTCCTTTAATTTTAACTCCTTTGTTAAGGGTTAAGTAAGATATTCCGTGGACAATAAGTGTTGCATATAATTCTATATTGTGGTATTGTTTTACCTTATACGATGTCTTTAAGTTCCAACAAAGTTGTATGATTTTAATTAATTATATGGAGTAAATATTTTATTTACTGTTTTAAGTGTATGAGTGGAGTTTTTACGTCTTTTTAATGTTTATTAGTCATGTCAAAGTACTATTTAGTATATTGTTAGGATTCTCGTCTTATCTTAAACAAATTGAAATATTTCTCCTTGTTGTTTTTAAGGTATTAATTGAAGTACAAATTACCATTTTTTATGTACGAAAGGGAATTCTCGTTTTGTTTTGTACTTAAAGTGGAAGTAGTGAAGATAAGTTGTCACATACCATCTAAGATCTATCTCTTTAATATGTTCTTTCACTTTATTTTGTAGGTTTAACTTTTCCTTCTAAATTTTGATAGAAATAAACATCTATTATACTAGAACATATATTTTAAGACGGTTTAAGTGGTGTTTTGATAACGTTAACTATTTACTCTATTTATTCTAACGTCCTATACTCTTTATATTTTTTAAGTTAAAGTCTTTATTAATGTAGGTGTTCTCGTATTTTATTATTTTAGGTATCTTTATTTACAATTTTTTCTTCACGTTGTGATCATGTGACTTTTGACTTTTTATAGTGACTTTATTTAACTTCTACTAGATTTGTTTACCTTTCTGTAGGGTAGAAGTGAATTAACACAATTTTACAGTAATGAGAGGGTTAACAGGATTTCTTCATTACACTAGGTATAATCGTATGGTAAACCGGAGAAACGTCTTTAACTTTTCAAGGTTTTACTTGTATCTTTGAGTTCCCTGACTCTTATCGGTTTTGTTAGAACTTTTTATTGTTTCAATCTCCCAAGTGTGAAGGACTAAACTTTTAAACGACATTTTGATGTCATTAATTTATTATACGACGTCTGTATCTTATGTGTACATAAGATACTTACTTGTTTATTAAGTTAATTAGTTTATATAGTTTATTATATGACGTCCGTACCTTATGTGTACATAAGATACTATTTACTTTATCTTGACTCAGGTCATTATTTATGAATGCAAATACCCTTTGACTCAGGAACTCTTCCCAAGGTACTTTTGACTTACCCCTTTTTTGTTCAGAAAAGTTGTTTGCAACGACCCTGTACTCCTACAGAGGTACACTTTTTACTCCAACCTGGAAATAGTGGATGGTAAATGTTTTCACTTGAGATTTACCTACTCCCTAGATTCACTTTTCACTTTCACAACCAATGAGACAGCACAGGGTGAAAAACGGTGGGGTACCTACCATCGGGAGGTCCGAGGAAACAGGAACCTTAAAAGGTCCGTTCTCAGGACCTCACCCATCGGTAAGGGAAGACGTCCTCTAGAAGGGTTGGGTCACTGACTTGGGTCTGGAGGACGTAACGTCCGTTTAAGAGATGTCCGACTCGGTGGTCCCTCGGGGGTTTCCGGATTTCTATTTACGATTTTGGTATTTTGAGACTCTCCTTTCACATCCTTCTCTAGTAGTACTGGAACTAAATCTGTTGTCAAGAATCGATACTGTCGTTTTAGTGTTCTTTTTTTATCTATTTAACTTGAAGTCGTTTTGACTTTTACACGAAGTTTCTAACAGTAGTTGACTCACTTCTTTCTTAAGTGACTACAGTCTTTTATAAACGTTTCACCCTGAAGGAGTCACCAGGTGACCAAGTCTTAGGTGAAACGTTACGTCTCCTACACCCAAGTTAGGGACCAGTCCCTTGATTCTGGGGTACACGACGCCTCGTTGATTCGGACGTAGACGTTGATGACTCGAGTACGAGGTGTTGATCGTTCAGGGACCCGGTGTGTTTGCTAGGACGTCCTACGTTGTTTCTAGGTAAAGGGGGGATTTAACAAACGTTTGACATATAGACTATTCCTTTATAAAAGACTGATAAATTTCTTGATAATGTTGAGTTGTTACCTTTTTTAGGTTACCTTTGTACACGTTTTTAAGATTTTACTGTAAAGGGTTTTCTTCTATAGTTCTACCGGTCATTCATTACTTTGACGAGTTACAGTAATCAATAATTCCTTTACATTTAGTTTCGGTACTATTTTATGGTAAAGCGTGTGTGAAAATACTCGTATTATTTTTGCTACCCGTTATTGTTTAAAACCGTTCCTATACTTCTTTGACTTTGTAGTAGACGTCGATCACCCTTCTGTCTTAATACTTAGATACAACTTTTAGTCAAACGATCCAGAAGTTTTATAATGTGAATCATTGGTATATTGAGTCTTTAAAGTGGGGTCCACATATAGGTTCTCTATACTTTTCTATACAAGTGTATTGTCTAATATGGTTTTCATACAATTATTAAATTATTACTTTAATTTTTAATTATTATCAGGGTTTTGCCTTTATTGGGGCTACAGACAGTTAACTACTTTCCTATTTGTTACGTCATACATGTGTCGTACCTGATAAGTAGTGTTTTTCCTTATTTCGAGACTTATACGTCGAGGTTGTGACACCGGTGGACTACACTTCTCGACTTTTCTGAACCTACGACCCTTTTCTGGGACTACGAACCTTTCTGACCTCCGTCCTCCTCTTCCCCCGTGTCTCCTACTCTACCAACCTACCGTAGTGACTGAGTTACCTGTACTCAAACTCGTTTGAGGTCCTCTACCATTTCTTGTCC
Organism: Capra ibex; assembly: GCA_006410555.1. Lineage (NCBI taxonomy): Eukaryota > Metazoa > Chordata > Mammalia > Artiodactyla > Bovidae > Capra > Capra ibex. The sequence goes on along the minus strand of SJYO01014747.1, from coordinate 11,197,987 downwards.
CTTCGGACCTCACGATATCAGACACCCTAACGTTTCTCGACCGGTACTGAATCGTTGACCTTTTGTTGTCTCCCCGTCTCCCTCTACTCCTCAATAACGATACCAATACGTCAAAGAAAAACCCCACTACTTTTTACAAGACCTTAATTTATTCTGACTAGACATACTTTGAAACACTTATAAGATTTTTTTTACGTGCTCTCATACGTAATTTAATCACTTGAGATGTCACACCTCCATATAGGATTATTTACATAATAATTTTTTACACTTCGTCTGTGAAAAGTGTAACCCCACCCTATTGACACGACAGTCATGACTAGTTTGATTGACCTGTTAGTTGTTTCGAAAGTCGTCGAAGTCCGGTATTTCAGTGTCGGTGTTGGTCTATGGAGTAAAAATTGGTGTCCGAGGACGGACAAACACTACGAATGTTTACGAACGTTTTATACTTCGACCACAGTATTTCTTGGTACGACAAGAATAGAGGGGTCATACTTTTTAAAGGTGTGGCATAAACTCCCCTTTGACGTATTACTTTCACTCGAGTCTTTATCTTCTAATGTCATTGACAAGTTCACCTTACCTATACTATGTAGGGTTTCACGGTCCGAAGGTACCTGGAAACTATTTTAGGGACAACAGTTTCATTCCTCTGTCTCTAAGTTCCAGAGAGGAGAGTGTTCGATCCTTCAGACTTAGTACCCGACATACAGTTGTCTCTCGACGACTCTAAGTAGTGATTACGTCAGGGATGTTTTGAGAACATGAGTAGTTGAACTAATGACAGAGTGAGGTAACGAATCTCGACGACAGAGGTATCGGTCATCTTGTCTGTCTATATATCTGGAGACAGAGGTTCGAATAAAAAAAAAAAAGACAAGTTTGATCTAGGAATACAATTAAGAGATAGGACTGACCGAATATTCCATTTTTATTTACATAGAAATAGTTCTATTAACCTTCAGTCCGATTGATTTTTAGAGGAACGTCATATTGGCAGAAATCCCATACCTTCTATAGACCATTGAATTTAATGACTTTAATGTTCCATGTCCCCCATTTTCACGTAGTACTCAGGTCTATCGAACACTTTGGTGTGAAATTTTACTGTGTGTTCATTTCTTTCACACACACACGGTTCAGTGGGTCAACACAGATCACGGTTCGAGGAGAGAGGTACCCTAAAGTGTTCGTTCTTATGACCTCACCCAACGGTAAAGGAGAAGGTCCCCTAGAAGGGCTTGGACCCTAACTTGGGCACAGAGGACGTAACATCCGTCTGAGAAATGATGACTTGGTAGTTCCTTCAGAGTTCACTCCTTATTTGTAACATTAATAAATAGTACTAGCGGAGAGGAAGGAGTGAAAAGTAGGGTTTGTATGTCACCAAAAACTATTTCGTGTATTGTCTCATGTACATTCGTCTCATAGAACTTGTTGAGACTGGTCTTAAAAGACATAAAAAAATTGAAAATTTTTAACTATATATCAACTATATGTTATAATACACAATGTCCATATGTTATATCACTGAGCGTTAAAACTTTCTAATAAGAAGTAGATATCAATAATATTTTATAACCGATATAAGGGACACGATATATTATAGAAGTCAAGTCAAGTCAAGTCAAGTCTGCGAGTCAGCACAGACTGAGAAACGCTGGGGTACTTAGCGTCGTACGGTCCGGAGGGACAGGTAGTGGTTGAGGGCCTCAAGTGAGTCTGAGTTCAGGTAGCTCAGTCACTACGGTAGGTCGGTAGAGTAGGAGACAACAGGGGAAGAGGAGGACGGGGGTTAGGGAGGGTCGTAGTCTCAGAAAAGGTTACTCAGTTGAGAAGCGTACTCCACCGGTTTCATGATCTCAAAGTCGAAATCGTAGTAAGGAAGGTTTCTTTAGCGTCCCGACTAGAGGAAGTCTTACCTGACCAACCTAGAGAAACGTCAGGTTCCCTGAGAGTTCTCAGAAGAGGTTGTGGTGTCAAGTTTTCGTAGTTGAGAAGTCACGAGTCGGAAGAAGTGTCAGGTTGAGAGTGTACGTATGTACTGATGACCTTTTTGGTATCGGAACTGATCTGTCTGGAATCAGCCGTTTCATTATAGAGACGAAAACTTATACGATAGATCCAACCAGTGTTGAAAAGAAGGTTCCTCATTTCGCAGAAAATTAAAGTACCGACGTTAGTAGTAGACGTCACTAAAACCTCGGGTTTTTTATTTCAGACTGTGACAAAGGTGACAAAAGGGTAGATAAATGGTACTTCACTACCCTGGCCTACGGTACTAGAAGCAAAAGACTTACAACTCGAAATTCGGTTGAAAAAGTGAGAGGAGAAAGTGAAAGTAGTTCTCCGAAAAATCAAGGAGAAGTGAAAGACGGTATTCCCACCACAGTAGACGTATAGACTCCACTAACTATAAAGAGGGTCGTTAGGACTAAGGTCGAACACAAAGAAGGTCAGGTCGTAAAGAGTACTACATGAGACGTATATTCAATTTATTGGTCCTACTGTTATATGTCGGAACTGCATGAGGAAAAGGATAAACCTTGGTCAGACAACAAGGTACAGGTCAAGATTGACAACGAAGGACTGGATGTATGTCTAAAGATTTCTCCGTCCAATCCACCAGACCATAAGGGTAGAGAGGGTCTTAAAAGGTGTCAAATAACACTAGGTGTGTCAGTTTCCGAAACTGTATCAGTTCTTTCGTCTTTATCTACAAAAAGACCTTGAGAACGAAAAAGGTACTACGTCGCTTACAACCGTTAAACTAGAGACCAAGGAGACGTAAAAGATTTTGGTCGAACTTGTAGACCTTCAAGTACCAAGTGCATAACGAATTCCGACCGAACCTCTTAAAACTCGTAATGAAATGATCGTACACTCTACTCACGTTAACACGCCGTCAAACTCGTAAAACCGTAACGGAAAGAAACACTAACCTTACTTTTGACTGGAAAAGGTAAGGACACCGGTGACGACTCAAAAGGTTTGAACGACCGTATAACTCACGTCGTGAAAGTGTCGTAGTAGAAAGTCCTAAAGTTCGTCGAGTTGACCTTAAGGTAGTGGAGGTCATCGAAACAAGCATCACTACAAAAGATTCCGGGTGAACTGAAGTGTAAGGTCCTACAGACCGAGATCTACTCACTAGTGTGGTAGCACTAATAGACCCAGTACTTCTAGAAAAAACGTGTCAAGAAGACACATAAGGACGGTGGAGAAGAATTATAGAAGACAATCCAGGTATGGTAAAGACAGGAAATAGCTCGGGTAGAAACGTACTTTACAAGGGAACCATAGAGATTATAGATATTATAGAATGACATGGAATAAATAAAATAGGTATCATCAAACATGGAGAATTTGGGGATGAGAACAGAACGGGGACGGATGAGGGGAGAGGGGTTACCATTGATTGTCACGTAAGAGATATAGACACTTTTACAAAGGAGAAACAATATAAGTGAACAAACAACAGAAAAAAAAAAATTCTAATATGTATAGTCACTATTTTACGTTATAAAAAGAAAAAGACTGAATGAAGTAAATCGTATTATGAAGTTCAGGTAGGTACCACGACATTTACCGTTTTAAAACAAGAAAAAATATTGACTCATCATAAAGTAACCGTCTCTGTAATGAAACGGTTGTCTTCAGACAGAGCAGTTCCGATACCAAAAGGGTCACCAGTACATACCTACACTCTCAACCTGACACTTCTTCCGACTCACTGTTTCTTAACTACGAAAACTTGACACCACAACCTCTTCTGAGAACTCTCAGAGAACCTGACGTTCCTCTAGGTTGGTCAGGTAAGATTTCCTCTAGTCAGGACACCCACAAGAAAACTTCCTTACTACGACTTCGACTTTGAGGTCATGAAACCGGTGGAGTACACTTCTCAACTGAGTAACCTTTTCTGAGACTACGACCCTCCCTACACCCGTCCTCTTCCCCCATTGTCTCCTACTCTACCTACCTACCGTAGTGGCTGAGCTAACTGTATTCAAACTCACTAGAGACCCTCAATCACTACCTGTACCTCCGAATCGTACGACGTTAAGTACCCAATGTTTCTCAGTCTGCACTGACTCGCTGACTTGACTTGACTCATAAAGCAACAAAAATAGAAGAAATCGGTATTCAACTACTTGTGAATCTAATGAAGAAATAGAACCGTTAACATTTATTACGACTATACTTGTAATCCCACGTACATAGAAATGTTTAACAGATGTCAGGTACCCCAACGTTTCTCGACCTGGACTGATTCGTTAGTTTTTAAAGTGAAAGTAACAATGATTAATTATAAAAGTAAAAAAAGGTCATATACATGTGTATGTATTCATGTATACATATATAGGTATGTGGGACCCCACCTTAAGGACCCAGTAAAATCAAAAAACTCTTTGGTGGTATGATAAAAGGTATCCCTGACGTTCTGAAAAGACAAAAACTTTACTTGTTTCTGTTGTAGATATACTGATGGACAGTAGTGAATATTAGAATCCGTCAGTCAGACGCAGTGATGTAAGTCAAATAGGGTAAGGTCAGGTTTAGTCTATTTGAACTGTAAAGCCAATAGGACGTACAGAATGGATATCCGTTTACTTATCGAAGTTAATCCAAAAAGTTTTATATTCTCTATCAGGTACCAGAGAATAACGACGGAAGGATCTGGAGATCGCCAGACTTGTAAAGTCAAGTCCTAAATGATCACTCCTCTTTTTTGAGTTGTCAGGATGTAAGCTTAAGGTTGGTGATCGAAAGAAATACAGGAGTATTATCGTACGCGTATATGTAGGAGTTAGTACAGACTGAGAACCACTGGGGTGCCTGACATCGGCCGGTCCGAGGAGACAAATACCCTAAAAGGTCCGTGTTCATGACCTCACCCAACGGTAAAGGAGGAGGTCCCCTAGAAGGACTATTATCGTATTTCTTACCCTTTCAGTAAGATTTTAGCACTGGTTATAGGGAAACGTGTTCCGTTAGTCCACAACTCGTCCACAAACCAGAATAGACCACCGAGTCACCATTTCTTAGACGGATTACGTCCTCTACACCCAAACTAAGGACCCAGTCCTTATAGGGGACCTCTTCCTTTACCGATGGACGGGGTCATAAGAACGGACCTTTAGGGTACCTCTCTCCTCGGACCACCCGACGTCAGGTACCCCAGTGTTTTCTCAACCTGTACCAAATGGTTGATTTGTTGTAGTCGCCACCATAGGTAACGGTTTACCATAAATTTTTCATCTTCAAAAAGGGTGTTTAAGAAGCAAATTTCTTTACCTTAAGTATCTTAGAACCTACTTATAAAATCTACTTAAACGAATTTACTACCGGGGTCTCTCCATACAAAGTTAAGGACCTTGGACACTTATACTGGAAAAACCCTTTTTAGTAGAAACGACTATATTAATTCAATTTCTAGGACCTCTACTCGAGTAGAACCCAAAAAGACCTACTCGGGACGTAAGTCACTGTTCTAAGGAATATTCTCCGTGTGGGTTTTCTCTATGTCTCTCCTTTCCTGACATACTTCTACCTTGGTTTCTAATCTAGAAACATTGATGTTCGGTCCCCTATAGACCATGGGACTTTGATCTTCTCCCTTCCTTCCTTAGAGAAGATCTTGAAAGTCATCTTCACACCATGTCGTATAAAATCTGAACTCCGGAGGTTTTAAAACTCTCTATTAAAGGACAACAGAAATTCCGTTACGAAAAAAACACCGTCAAACAATGTTTTCAGTGTCTTATGATTATGTGAACGAAGTCGTGGATTATTTATCGAAAAATGTGTACCTAAACAAGAGTAAGACATCGTCACAGTAGTACTGACCCTACTTGTAACGTGGTAGACCACTGGGTCCCACTGCACAAAAGTTTTATAAGACGATCACCGTCCAGACATAGGACCAAATCTGTACAAAGGAAAAGTGTTCAGTTACACCAATAAGTCATTACTCACGAAAGTTTCGTTTTCATTATTACTAGTAGTAGTAGGAAATGAATTTACTTTCTTGTAGTGAAAATTAGTGTTATTATGAACACCGTTGTTGGTGGTATGGTCGTTTATATATTACTGACACTGTCGTTTTTAACAATATATAACATATTACTAAACTTAAGAAGGACAATTCGGACCCCGAGAGACACGGAGACAAATGAGTAGATATGTTACCCCTATAATTGTCTCTGTATAACCACAAATGACACATTTGAAGTACGACCCAAGGAATGATCATCACCTGTGAGTTTCGGAAATGAGGAGTTACGACAATAGTGTTGTACTTAACTTATTGTTTTCTTTTCTTCTTTTTTATCTTGTTTAACTGGACTCAAGAAGACCTAAGAGAGACGATCATCTTTTACTGAGTCGGATCTCCAATCAAAATTTATCACCTTTTCTCTAATTATGATGTTTACAATGGCATGACGGTTTTTTTTATTTGAGTAGACGATGATGGTAAAGTGACAGGGGGTCATTAATAGACCTCTTCCGTCACCGTGGGGTGAGGTCGCGAGAACGGACCTTTTAGGGTACCTACCTCCTCGGACCACCCGACGTCAGGTACCCCAGCGATTCTCAGCCTGTGCTGACTCGCTGAAGTGAAAGTGAAAAGTGAAAGTACGTGACCTCTTCCTTTACCGTTGGNACCTCTTCCGTCACCGTGGGGTGAGGTCGCGAGAACGGACCTTTTAGGGTACCTGCCTCCTCGGACCATCCGACGTCAGGTACCCCAGCGATTCTCAGCCTGTGCTGACTCGCTGAAGTGAAAGTGAAAAGTGAAAGTACGTGACCTCTTCCTTTACCGTTGGGTGAGGTCACAAGAACGGACCTCTTGGGGTCCCTGCCCCCTCGAAGTACCCGACGGCAGATACCCCAGTGTGTCTCAGCCTGTGCTGACTTCGTTGAATCGTCGTCGTCGTGGTCGTCATTAATGGAGACAAGGGTGGGAAGTCGAAATTTTTTGTTCAAACCAACACAAATGGATGGTGTAGAGATTTTAGAGGGCACGGAGATGAGTGTGTAACGTTCTTAAAGTTCCGTGTCTGATGTGGCTCAGTGGTGCGGAGAAGTGTACCATTAGTACGACGGACGTCACTAGTCGGAAAAGAAGAAAGATACTTGGGATGAAAGAAAGACGGTAAAACGTCAGTCGTGACGTCAGGACGACCGACCCTCCGTCCCGTCATAGACTAGAAATAAATAAAATTTGTCTGACCTAAAACTCTTGTAAAAATGTAAACGGCTTCTCAATTCGTCTGTCATATGACAACGGAATATAGGGTGTAGGTTAAAGGGAATAATAATTGTAGAATGTAATCGATAATAATTGTAGAATTTATCTAAGTAGTGTTAATTACTTGGTTATAACCATACAAGAATAATTGATTTCAAGTATGTAGGAAGTACAACGGAATGAAAAACGTATGACTGGAAAAAGACAGGGTCCTAGGGTGGGTACTGTGGTGTAATGTAATCCAACGGTACATAGGAATCCGAATAGAACTCCCACTGTCGGAAAATCTGAAAAGAATGAAAACTACTGGAACTATCCAACTCCTTATGTTCATTCTATAAAAGACCCTACGGGGTATAACTTTAAATAGACTAAAAAAATTACTAATTCGAACATATCAATAATTTTCTCTCTGTGTTTGTTTCGTGATATAAGCAGTGTAGCACTCATACATGACGGATGTACTATGTACTGAATAGTTGTACTAAACTAAGTACCACTACTGGAACTAGTGGACCGACTCCTCAGACACAGTTCAAAGAAGTGATAAGAAGCTGAATGAAAATTATGAGTCATATTTGTAGTGGACCTCTTCCGTTTCCGTCGGGTGAGGTCATGAGAACGGACTTTTTAGGGTACCTGTCTCCTCGGACCACCCGACGTCAGGTACCCCAGTAACTCTCAGTCTGTGCTGACTCGCTGAAGTGAAAGTGAAAAGTGAAAGTACGTAACCTCTTCCTTTACCTTTGGGTGAGGTCACAAGAACGGACCTCTTCGGGTTCTGCCCCCTCGGACCACCCGACGGTAGATACCCCAGCGTGTCTCAGCCTGTGCTGACTTCGCTGAATCGTCGTCGTCGTCGTATTTGTAGTGGCGGAAAGACTTCTGAAGGACCTAGGGAGGCCGGAAATCGTCTGGGTAAATTAGGGAAATAATCAATAAAAAAAAAAAGTTGGAAAATAAAAATAAAAATAAAAAAAATTTAAAATTTTAGAAATTAAGAATGTACGCAAGGGTTTGTACTTGGGGGGAGGGTGGAGGGAGGGGTATTGTAGAGAGACCCAGTAGGGGTACGTGGTCGAGGTCCGTACGACATAGGACGTAGTCTGTATCTGACCGATAAGTTAAGAATGTACTATCATATGTACAATCTTACGGTAAGAGGGTTTAGTAGGGTGGGAGAGGGAGAGGGAGACTCAGGTTTTCAGGNAAGTGAAAGTGAAAAGTGAAAGTACGTAACCTCTTCCTTTACCTTTGGGTGAGGTCACAAGAACGGACCTCTTCGGGTTCTGCCCCCTCGGACCACCCGACGGTAGATACCCCAACGTGTCTCAGCCTGTGCTGACTTCGCTGAATCGTCGTCGTCGTCGTCGTATTTGTAGTGACGGAAAGACTTCTGAAGGACCTAGGGAGGTCGGAAATCGTCTGGGTAAATTAGGGAAATAATCAATAATTTGTAAACAATTAGTGAGTAATGTACAGTCAGTACCACGTTTTCACTCCCACGTCGTTAAATTTATCCGCTATACACAAAGTACTTACTTTAATGACGTACGTAATTACCAAAATATGTATTCGTCTCATAAAAGAGGAGTATAAATATTTGTAAATATATAACGACGATTCAGCGAAGTCAGTACAGGTTGAGACACACTGGGGTATCTATCGTCGTGTACGCCGAAGGGGCAGGGACCCTAAGAGGTCCGATCTTGTGACCTCACCCAACGGTAAAGGAAGAGGTTACGTCCTTTCACTTTTCACTTTCACTTCAGCGAGTCAGCACAGGCTGAGAATTACTGGGGTACCTGACGTCGGGTGGTCCGAGGAGACAGGTACGCTAAAAGGTCCGTTCTCATGACCTCACCCCACGCTAATAATTCGTGGAGATTAAATACATCATAATATTCATACTCCATGTTTTGTGTAAATTTTTCGTCTGGAATGAGATTTCGTCTGCAACAGTTTTATGTCGGGAGTCTCGGTTTAGGACTGGTGATGAACTATACATTTACTTCAAAATATCTTTGGGTCGGTGTACGTGAGTGCATACATAGTAGGCACCGAAGTGACTGGGATGTCGTCGTCTCCACTCACCAACGGGTGTCTCGGACATACCGGACGTCTTACATTTTAGAAGTGATAGAACGGGAAATGTCATTTCCAAACGGCTAAGGATAGGATTTCGTATTGTGAACTGCTATTTGTACTTTTGAGTAACGGGAACAATCCATCAACATTTTTATTTGTCAGTTGAGATTTGTCCTCTCCATCGTCTACTCGAATTATATAAAAACGTTCGCAAAAAACCAAATGGACATTTAGACGTCACTCTTAACTAGGAACACCTACCCCTAGTTATTTGTGTATAAATAATTTCTGCAATACCCGGTCATGCCACAAATTTCGTTCCCTAAATAACTACTTTTTCTGTTTGAAGACGGTGATTTTTCTTATATAAAATTGTCGTCTCCCGACGGGATAGGTTATATCATTGGTCGGTGTACACAAACTACTCGTGAACTTTAGTCAAATCAAACTTAACTCTCATGTTTTATATATTTCTATAACTGTTTCTGAGTAGTACTCTTTTTACGATTTATGGAGTAGTAGTTGTAAAATTACAGTTTATGAACAAATAAAATGGTCTACTGGATCACTATTTTCTTGTTTATTATAATTTTATTGAAAGTGGACTTAGAAAAACAATATGAAAATTTTCACCGATGATCTTTTCAAATTTCATGGATACAATGAATATAACATAAAGATAACTTATTACGAGTAGATCTGAAATCTTTATACAACGGTTATGTATCGGTGTCCCACTGTAAATGTAAAGTTAATTAATTTTAATTTACAAGATAGTAATTTTTAAGTTAAAAAGAAAGTGTGATCGGTATAAAGTACGTGAGTCATCTGTGTATACCGACAACCAATGGGATAACCAGTCAAGTCTATATTCCTTAAGGGTAGTGACGTCTTTCATCACAGCATACCACGAGAAGATCTCTTTATACTCTTCTGAAGGACTAAAAAATAAAAATAAAAAACGACTACTATTTGTGAGACAATCCTTCCGTTTCGTGATGAGTATTTCAACCTCTGTTAGTTAGTTCCGGACGTACACTTTGTTAAGTGTAAGGTTTTGTACATACGGGAACTAACTAACAGAGGTCTGAAACAGTTCTCTGAGTTCTAAGGTAAGGAGTGGTTCTGGAAAATCACAGGAGACACACGTAGACACACTCGAATTGACGAAGTCACCATAGACTGAGACACTGGGGTACCTGACATAGGACGGTCCAAGGAGACAGGTACTCTAAGAGGTCCGTTCTTATGACCTCACCCAACGGCACGGGAGGAGATCCCCTAGAAGGGCTGGGTCCCTAACTTGGGTGTAGAGAATACAGAGGACGTAACCGTTCACTCAAGAAATATGGTGATCATAGTGGACCCTTCGGGTGACAGAAGACACATTGGAACCAGTTCAGTCAATCGAAGAGAAATCTGAGTAAAAGAAATAGGTAATTTATTCTTATTCTTATACGTGGAATGTCTTAACAATATTCAAAAGTTGGTCTAGT